>JAVMKO010000011.1:1945125-2257262 GCA_032164245.1 Sternotherus odoratus
TAAATAAAAGACATGGTACAACAAACTACCTTTAATAAATGTCATGTTAATAAGTGCCTCTGTAACAATGTGTAGCGTGTATAATTTGTAAAAAAATAAAAATCCTTTCAGGTTATATGGTAATGATGCTTCTCCGCTATTACCTGTAAATAAATTTACAGCTTAACACAGCATAAAAAAAAATATAAATTTAATTTGTTGTATAAAAAAACCCTTAAGGTACACCCCTCCTAAATATAATAATTAAACAGTAAAATAATTTCCCCTAAAACCTTAAAAAGTACAGGCCATTAAAACACGGCAGGCCTACAAAATAAACACAAAAATGTATGGGGGTAATTCCTCTGTTTTGCCTGCACTCAGCAAGGGTGTTTGTTTGTATAAAAAAAAAATTAATTTGTTGCCCCAAAAGGGGTAAAAATGTTTTTTGTCTTTCAAAAAAATTAAAAAGTGAATGCCAGCTAAAAAGCAAATCAAAATACCATAAAACGACCGGCACAATAGAAATGGTGTTTTTGTTATATGGTCCGTCATGTGGTGTTTGTCTTGTGGCTAAAACTGTTATGTATTAAAAAAGAAGGGGGGGGGGACACTACAAAAAACAACCTCAGGTAGCAAACACCATATTTTAAAAAAATGGTTTTGAAGTAAAAATTATAAATACTGTACACCTAAAAGTAATTAAAAATAAATTAAGCTCTCTGTCTAATATAAAAACAAAGGAAAGTAAAAAATCACACTGCTATAGCCATAAAATGCACTAAAATAAACATACTCCATTTGCCCACATTAAAACATAAAATGTTTTAGGTAATATTGGAAAACATCAAGGTCCTAACACATTTGCTAAAACAAAAAAAATCTCTATTCAATACAAATAAATGTAATTTGTTCCTAGTACAGTGCGACACAATCTTTTAAGTAAAAAAATCATTGTTAAGACTGCACACCAACAAACTCTCAAAGGAAAGATATGAAAGGTTAGCCCACTCCCCATGTTCTATGTGGGATCATTTTTGCTCCCCCGAACTTTGAGCCAGTGGGCTTGAAAAGGTGGGAAGCTATTCAATGTCAAATGGTACACTAATTGGACTCCTCAGAAGTGGGTATGCCTATCCATACCTGCCCCCTCGGAGCCTTGCAGTAAAAGTATGTCTTTGAAATCATGTATGTGGAATAAGTTAAATTTTAAATGCTTCCTTCAAAGCCCTTTTCTAGACGGCTGTTCTGTTCCCTCCGACAGCACCAGAATCCTAATTGTATTCATTGTACGTCTAGGAAATACAATCCGTCAGTATGGGGATTTGTTGTTGGAAACAGTGACTGAAGAAGGCATCTCCCGCCTGTATGAAGGTAAGGAAATACCACGGTGTTTTTGTGCCTCTGTGGGAAGTACAGGGGTCCAGCCCAGGGCCTGAACACAGGTTTGAATGTGTTCCTCTCTGTCTAAGGACAGCGTTTAAGGAAGGAGGATGGTCATGCGAGCTTTCATCGAGGTACCACAATCTGTGTATGGGAGCAGGGGAATTCCAACCCTAGCTCCTAGTACAGATGTAGCCTTAGAGCTGTGTGGGGAGACTGTCTTCAGAAAGCTCAGAAAGTCTCTAAAGAAGCCCTGACAGAATTGAAAAGGGCTGTTGTTATTAAGGAGGAGGAGGAGGAGGAGGAGGAGGATTACCCTCTGTAGGGCAAGATTCATCACCTGCCCTCCGTGTCATGGAGTGACTGCAGGCCAGGGAACTTCACTCCCAGATTGGTTATCAGCTCATCGGAAATCCCAGGAGTGCACATGGGAAACACTTTTCCCTGGGACCTCTTAAGGAAGGCAGGCCAGGGCCACAAAGGATTTCAGTCGACGGTAGGAGCCTAAATCCCTTTGTGGAACTCGGCCTAAATGTTTGATGGTTTAATTCCACTGCTGCTGTCCCTTTGCTGTTCCACCCAAAGAACAAGTGCCCCCAAAGGTCTGTGTGTACAGGCGTGTGCCGGCAGAGAGGGAAGTTATGTGACAATGGGGTCTCCTCTCTGTCCAGGGCTATTTTGGGAGTAGCTGAGTTGTTATTGTTGTGTCCCCTGGAATCTCGGGTAGTTAGCAGCATGTGGCAATGGCCATCTGAAGAGGAGGTTTCCTGGGCGCTAGTCACATCAGCACCATGGGGGTTTCAACCCGTTTCCTCTTTGTTTCAGCTTTCCAGACAGTGCCTTTGGAAGATGACATAATCACGTGGGACATTCTCCACTGATATCACAAATGGCTGCAGAAGCTTGGCAATCTAGTGTCGGGTCCTTCATTCAACTAGGGAACCGGGACCGACACAGAAGACTTTTCTCCTGCTATGGCACGTACAATGGATGCTTATCAACTTTTTGGTGTCCCCAGTCTCTGTTTGCCAGAAGCTGGGAATGGGTGACAGGGGACTGATCACTGGCTGATTCCCTGCCTGTTCATTGCCTCTGGGGAACTTGACACTGGCCACTGTCAGAAGACAGGAGACTGGGTAGGTGGACCTGTAGTCTGACCCAATATGGCCTTTTTGATCTTCTTATGTTTGGAACCGAGGCTGAACAATGAGGTGGAAATTGGCCAAAGAAACAAAATGATGCAAATCAGTCGGCCTAGAGAAGACTTTGTAGGCAGATGGAAACCAGTGCTGACCTCTCTCCAACAGGTTCAGAAGTAGAGAGGTGGGGGGAAGGGTCAGGGCGTTGCCTTCTTGCTTACACTGGTCGTTGACCACACAGCCCTGACGGAGCGAGCGGCCGCACGGACTCTGGTCGTTGGCCACATAGCCCCGACGGAGCGAGCGGCCGCACGGACTCTGGTCGTTGGCCACACAGCCCTGACGGAGCGAGTGGCCGCACGGACTCTGGTCGTTGGCCACACAGCCCCGACGGAGCGAGCGGCCGCACGGACTCTGGTCGTTGGCCACACAGCCCCGACGGAGCGAGCGGCTGCACGGACTCTGGTCATTGGCCACACAGCCCCGACGGAGCGAGCGGCCGCACGGACTCTGGTCGTTGGCCACACGGCCCCGACGGAGCGAGCGGCCGCACGGACTCTGGTCGTTGGTCACACAGCCCCGACGGAGCGAGCGGCCGTACGGACTCTGGTCGTTGGCCACACGGCCCTGACGGAGCGAGCGGCAGCATGGACTCTGGTCATTGGACCACACAGCCCTGACGGAGCGAGCGGCCGTACGGACTCTGGTCGTTGGCCACACGGCCCTGACGGAGCGAGCGGCCGCACGGACTCTGGTCGTTGGCCACACGGCCCCGACGGAGCAAGCGGCCGCACGGACTCTGGTCGTTGGTCACACAGCCCCGACGGAGCGAGCGGCCATACGGACTCTGGTCGTTGGGTCACACAGCCCCGACGGAGCGAGCGGCCGTACGGACTCTGGTCGTTGGCCACACGGCCCTGACGGAGCGAGCGGCAGCATGGACTCTGGTCGTTGGCCACACGGCCCCGATGGAGCGAGCGGCCGCACGGACTCTGGTCGTTGGCCACACGGCCCCGACGGAGCGAGCGGCCGCACGGACTCTGGTCGTTGGTCACACAGCCCCGACGGAGCGAGCGGCCATACGGACTCTGGTCGTTGGTCACACAGCCCCGACGGAGCGAGCGGCCGCACGGACTCTGGTCATTGGTCACACAGCCCCGACGGAGCGAGCGGCCATACGGACTCTGGTCGTTGGTCACACAGCCCCGACGGAGCGAGCGGCCATACGGACTCTGGTCGTTGGTCACACAGCCCCGACGGAGCGAGCGGTCGCACGGACTCTGGTCGTCGGGTCACACGGCCCTGACGGAGCGAGCGGCCGCACGGACTCTGGTCGTTGGTCACACAGCCCCGACAGAGCGAGCGGCCGCACGGACTCCGGTCGTTGGACCACACAGCCCCGACGGAGCGAGCGGCCGCACGGACTCTGGTCATTGGCCACACAGCCCCGACGGAGCGAGCGGCCGCACGGACTCTGGTCGTTGGCCACACAGCCCCGACGGAGCGAGCGGCCGCACGGACTCTGGTCGTTGGCCACACAGCCCCGACGGAGCGAGCGGCCGCACGGACTCTGGTCGTTGGCCACACAGCCCCGACGGAGCGAGCGGCCGCACGGACTCTGGTCGTTGGCCACACAGCCCCGACGGAGCGAGCGGCCGTACGGACTCCGGTCGTTGGACCACACAGCCCCGACGGAGCGAGCGGCCGCACGGACTCCGGTCATTGGACCACACAGCCCCGACGGAGCGAGCGGCCGCACGGACTCTGGTCATTGGACCACACAGCCCCGACGGAGCGAGCGGCCGCACGGACTCTGGTCGTTGGCCACACAGCCCCGACGGAGCGAGCGGCCGCACGGACTCCGGTCGTTGGGCCACTGTGACGGTGCTGTTCCTGGTGGGATCCAACTGTGAGTGTCAGATCAGGACAGATTGCTTCCAAAGGGGCAACTACAGCCCAGAGCTGGGGTTTTTCCACACTAAGGCAAACTGTGACGGGGTGGACCAGCCCCGCACGGGCCAGGGCTGCCCCTGGCCGGAAGTGCTAGCAGCGGAAGTCCCGCCCCCGCCGTACTGGGCATGCTCCAAGTGCTCAGGCAGTATAAAGGAAGGGAGCACAGCTCAGTCGGGGCTGACTGCCGTAGGAGGAGGACGTGCCTGGAGAGCTCCCACGGAGGACCAGCTCCAGCCACACCCGGAGCCGGAACTGGAGCCGTGGCAGGACCCTGCCTCCGAGTCTGAAGCCGACCACAGCCAGCCAGGAGCCTTAGACCACTACCTGACTGAGGGGGCAACGGACCCAGCCCTATACGGGGGATCAGCAACCAGCCAGGGGACCCCGTCGCTGGATCAGGTAGGAACTGACCCCAGGATAGTGAGGGAGTGGTATTGCCCACCCGAAGACACTCAGCGTGTTGCGGTAGGACCTCCCCGCTGAGTGGGGGTCAGGCGCAGGCCGCTAGACCACACTGCCCCAGTGAAGGGGGATTGTTACAGACTCTGGCCGCTAGGCCACACTACCCCCAGTGAAGCGGGATTGTTACAGACTCTGGCCGCTAGGCCACACTACCCCCAGTGAAGGGGGATTGTTACAGACTCTGGCTGCTAGGCCACACTACCCCCAGTGAAGCGGGATTGTTACAGACTCTGGCTGCTAGGCCACACTACCCCCAGTGAAGGGGGATTGTTACAGACTCTGGCTGCTAGGCCACACTACCCCCAGTGAAGGGGGATTGTTACAGACTCTGGCCGCTAGGCCACACCGCCCCAGTGAAGGGGGATTGTTACAGACTCTGGCTGCTAGGCCACACTACCCCCAGTGAAGGGGGATTGTTACAGACTCTGGCTGCTAGGCCACACCGCCCCAGTGAAGGGGGATTGTTACAGACTCTGGCTGCTAGGCCACACTACCCCCAGTGAAGGGGGATTGTTACAGACTCAGGCCGCTAGGCCACACTACCCCCAGTGAAGGGGGATTGTTACAGACTCTGGCCATTGGGCCACACTGCCCCAGTGAAGGGGGGCTGATATTGACTCTGGCCATTGGGCCACACTGCCCCAGCCAAGGGGGCTGATATTGACTCGGGCCATTGGGCCACACTGCCTCAGCCGAGGGGGCTGATAGTGACTCTGGCCATTGGGCCCCACTGCCCCAGCCGAGGGGCCTCGTCAGGGACTCCGGCCACTAGGCCTCACTGCCCCGCTTGGGGGCACGAACCCTGACACAAACCAAACCAGCCAAACAGAAAAGACTTTGGTTTCGCCCCACTGGCTAACCACAAGTCACACAAGCAATTCCCTTTAGACACTCCAGCTTCCCAGTATCACCACCAGCAGCCACCTATCCTGGGGATCAATGGTTATGAAAACCAATCCCCCAAATAAAGAAAACGGTTCTCCCCAATTCCAAAGAATCAGGCCCCAGACCCAGGTCATATACAAATTAGATCTTACCACAAATCACGCTGTAGCCAATCCTTTAGAATCTAAAATCTAAAGAGGGTTAAGAATGGTTAAAAGAAATCAATTACACACAGTAATGGCACATCTCTTAGCTTAGGCATGCAGCAAAGGTAGAATAACTGCAGGTTCAAATCAAAGTCTTTGGATGCACCCCATTTAGGGGTGGGTCAGCACCTTAGTCCAGAGTTCCCTGAGTAGCAAAGTTCCATCCAAAGCTGGAAACAAGGCAGGCTGAAGACTGGAGGTAAAAGACGAAATGGAGAATGCTTCTTCCAGCTTTTATAGACTCTGTCTTCTGGGCCAAGACCCTCCTCCTTCTTTTGCAGAGTCCGGTTGCAAAATGGAGGTTTACAGTCACAAGGTCCAATCACCAGACTCTCCAGGATTCAGTTTCTGATCCGGCAGTTTGACATTCCTAGAGCAGCTCGGGTGTGGACAGGCCTATACAAAGTCCATTGTGTGGTTGATGTCCCTTAATGGGCCATCAGGCAGCCCCAGCATGTCTGAGCCTTCACAGGAGCCAAGCCTAGGCTTGAAGTACAGGTACCTTTAATTTTAGTTACAAAATAGATACACACATATGGAATAGATACACACATATGACACCTGTTATGATTCCCTTCACATAAGATTTGGTACCCCAATGATCTATATGGTACCAAATTATTTCAGTACCGTGACACCCCCAACGCAAAATTGATGCAGGAAGAGATGAGAAAACAGCCCTGACTACATCCCAAAAGCTCCCCCATCCGTGGGTTTGTGTTATGTAATCTTGCCAAGAGCTAAAGAAAACAGCTACTTTATACATACAAGCTCTGGCAAATGTTTGGAACCCAAGTACCATCAAATTAATATAGATATCAATGTTGTCCATAGCACAGCAATCTTGGCATTTAGCCATGGAAACAATAGGGTACTGGGCCTCAGTTTCCCTTCTTACACTGCACATGTGGTGTGGAATATCTTTCTCCCTTTTAGCTGAATCCAAAACCAACTCTGAAACAACTGCACTATTTTCAACCATCCCAGGATGACAGGCACCTTCTGTCTGCTCCACAGACAAAGAAGATTCAGAGACACACTCTCCTTCACTAGACACACAGCTTGGGATCTCACTTCCCTTGTCCCAGCACACAGACAACTGCTTGGAGACTGAGGTAGCTTCCTCCACAGGTAAGTCAATACCCCTGACAGACACAGGCACACTCCCTTCACTGTCACACTTCTCCACGGCACTATTAACGAGGGTTTGTAACCTATCCTTTAAATCGGCTACTGTGCCCAGTGACTGGAAGATAGCTAATGTAACGCCAATATTTAAAAAGGGCTCTAGAGGTGATCCTGGCAATTACAGACCAGTCAGTCTAACGTCCGTGCCGGGAAAATTAGTTGAAACAATAGTAAAGAATAAAATTGTCAGACACATAGAAGAGCATAAATTGTTGGGCAAAAGTCAAAATGGTTTCTGCAAAGGGAAATCGTGTCTTACTAATCTATTAGAGTTCTTTGAAGGGGTCAACAAACATGTGGACAAGGGGGATCCGGTGGACATAGTGTACTTAGATTTCCAGAAAGCCTTTGACAAGGTCCCTCACCAAAGGCTCTTACGTAAATTAAGCTGCCATGGGATAAGAGGGAAGATCTTCTCATGGATTGAAAACTGGTTAAAAGACAGGGAACAAAGGGTAGGAATAAATGGAACTTTTTCAGAATGGAGAGGGGTAACTAGTGGTGTTCCCCAAGGGTCAGTCCTGGGACCGATCCTATTCAACTTATTTATAAATGATTTGGAGAAAGGGGTAAACAGTGATGTGGCAAAGTTTGCAGATGATACTAAACTGCTCAAAGTAGTAAGGACCAAAGCAGACTGTGAAGAACTTCAAAAAGATCTCACTAAACTAAGTGATTGGGCAACAAAATGGCAAATGAAATTTAATGTGGATAAATGTAAAGTAATGCACATTGGAAAAAATAACCCCAACTATACATACAATATGATGGGGGCTAATTTAGCTACAACCAATCAGGAAAAAGACCTGGGAGTCATTGTGGATAGTTCTCTGAAGGCATCCACGCAGTGTGCAGCGGCAGTCAAAAAAGCAAACAGGATGTTAGGAATCATTAAAAAAGGGATAGAGAATAAGTCGGAGAATATCTTATTGCCCTTATACAAATCCATGGTGCGCCCACATCTTGAATACTGCGTACAAATGTGGTCTCCTCATCTCAAAAAGGATATACTGGCACTAGAAAAGGTTCAGAGAAGGGCAACTAAAATGATTAGGGGTTTGGAACGGGTCCTGTATGAAGAGAGATTAAAGAGGCTAGGACTTTTTAGCTTGGAAAAGAGGAGACTAAGGGGGGATATGATAGAGGTATATAAAATTATGAGTGGTGTGGAGGAAGTAGATAAGGAAAAGTTATTTACTTGTTCCCAAAATAGAAGAACTAGGGGCCACTCAATGAAATTGGCATGCAGCAGGTTTAAAACAAATAAAAGGAAGTTCTTCTTCACACAGCGCACAGTCAACCTGTGGAACTCCTTACCTGAGGAGGCTGTGAAGGCTAGGACTATAACAGGGTTTAAAAGAGAGCTGGATAAATTCATGGAGGCTAAGTCCATAAATGGCTATTAGCCGGGATGGGTAATGAATGGTGTCCCTAGCCTCTGTCTGTCAGAGGGGGGTGATGGATGGCAGGAGAGAGATCGCTCGATCATACCTGTTAGGTTCACTCACTCCGGGGCACCTGGCATTGGCCACTGTCGGTAGACAGGATGCTGGGCTAGATGGACCTTTGGTCTGACCCAGTATGGCCGTTCTTATGTTCTTATGCTATGTTCCACACAGGACACAGGTAAGGCATAGGGATACTTCTCTTCCACTATCCTTGTCTTCCCAAACTTAGTGGATAGTGGAAGAGAAGTGTCCCTATGCCTTACCTGTGTCCTGTGTGGAGAAGTGTGACAGTGAAGGGAGTGTGCCTGTGTCTGTCAGGGGTATTGACTTGCCTGTGGAGGAAGCTACCTCAGTCTCCAAGCAGTTGTCTGTGTGCTGGGACAAGGGAAGTGAGATCCCAAGCTGTGTGTCTAGTGAAGAAGAGTGTGTCTCTGAATCTTCTTTGTCTGTGGAGCAGACAGAAGGTGCCTGTCATCCTGGGATGGTTGAAAATAGTGCAGTTGTTTCAGAGTTGGTTTTGGATTCAGCTAAAAGGGAGAAAGATATTCCACACCACATGTGCAGTGTAAGAAGGGAAACTGAGGCCCAGTACCCTATTGTTTCCATGGCTAAATGCCAAGATTGCTGTGCTATGGACAACATTGATATCTATATTAATTTGATGGTACTTGGGTTCCAAACATTTGCCAGAGCTTGTATGTATAAAGTAGCTGTTTTCTTTAGCTCTTGGCAAGATTACATAACACAAACCCACGGATGGGGGAGCTTTTGGGATGCAGTCAGGGCTGTTTTCTCACCCCTTCCTGCATCAATTTTGCGTTGGGGGTGTCACGGTACTGAAATAATTTGGTACCATACAGATCATTGGGGTACCAAATCTTATGTGAAGGGAATCATAACAGGTGTCATATGTGTGTATCTATTCCATATGTGTGTATCTATTTTGCAACTAAAGTTAAAGGTACCTGTACTTCAAGCCTAGGCTTGGCTGCTGGTGGTGATACTGGGAAGCTGGAGTGTCTAAGGGAATTGCTTGTGTGACTTGTGGTTAGCCAGTGGGGTGAAACCAAAGTCTTTTCTGTTTAGCTGGTTTGGTTTGCCTTATGGTGTGGAAAAACCCCAGCTTTGGGCTGTAGTTGCCCCTTTGGAAGCAATCGGTCCTGATCTGACACTCACAGTTGGATCCCACCAGGAACAGCACCATCACACCCCCATTGGTAACCCTGTCCCGGAACATCCCCCGATTGGTCAAAGCCAGTCCCTGCGTATGTAAAATCCCGATTACCCCTGCCAAATTTTAGTAAAAGCAAGGGACAAAAAGCATGTATATTTTGGGTTTTCTCTAAGGTGCCCATCTTGGACTTGGGGAAAAAAGATGGTGACCTTTTGCCTTATTCTTTTGGGTTGGGAAGCCCACTCGCACGCACGGATTGAATCTGCGTAGGTAGTGTCTAACATCCAGGCAGAGACGACGCAGAGAGGGATAGGGAGGGTTTTTAGTTAGGTCTATTCACCATTCTTGTGTCCATCATCCAAGTCTGTCCCTGACATCCAATGTCAAGAAAGCAGCATCCATCCATCGCTTTCCCTGCAAGAGACGGTAGGGAACATCAACATTACCTCCTGGGTGTAATGGTTTGTGAGAGTGGACCATTTCCAGAGTTACAGTTTTGTGAATCCACCCTCGCCCTGGAAGTCACAACACAACACTGTTTTGTTTTGTGAATCCACCACACAGCATAAGTACTGTGGTGGGGTGACCTGCCCACAAGAGGGGCCCATCACCCCTCCATGAAATCCCCCCACCGTCCTCTACTAGTGGGTTGGGGTTTCACACATGACCCCTTAGGCCATTCCAGATGGGAAACATAAAGGTCAGAATAGGTAGTGCCCGAAGCTCTGGGCCAGAAGATGCCGATCTCTGGAGCTCCGTGTTTGCGTGGCTGGCAGCATCTCCCTTGAAATCGCAACACAACACTGCGTAGAAGAGGCCATCTCGTTCCAAGGACGTCTTTTGCAGAAATCATGACCTAGACCTTCGGGCGGTACCTATTCTGACTGGTACACGTTTCCCTTCTGAAGTGGCCTAAGGTGGGAGCAAAACCCTTGCCAATTGGTACAGGACGGTGTGGGGACTTCTTAGAGGGACCACAGGATCCTTTTGTGGGCAGGTTTCTCCAGTGCAGCACTCCCCCTATTTGTTCAAATCCCCTCTTTGGGTGGTCGTCAGGGCTGATGCCCTTGGTAGAGGACACAGCGGAAAGTTCTAAGAGGGGATATAAACCCCCCCTCTCTATGGGTCACCCTGCCCCGGAACATCTCCTGCTTATTCCAATCCAGTCCCCAGGTGCCTAAAATGCCGGTTGTCCCCGCCAAACTTTAATAAAGGCATGTATGTTATGGGTTATTTGTAAGGTGCCCATCTTGGACTTGGGAAAAAAAGATGGTGACCTTTTGCCTTATTCTTTTGGGTTGGGAAGCCCACTCGCACGCACGGATGGAATCCGTGTAGGTAGAGTCTAACATCCAGGCAGAGACGACGCAAAGAGGGATAGGGAGGGTATTTAGTTAAGTCTACTCACCCGTTCCTGTGTCCATCATCCAAGTCTGCCCCTGACATCC
This sequence comes from Sternotherus odoratus, assembly GCA_032164245.1. Lineage (NCBI taxonomy): Eukaryota > Metazoa > Chordata > Testudines > Kinosternidae > Sternotherus > Sternotherus odoratus. The sequence continues at coordinate 1,956,391 of JAVMKO010000011.1, forward strand.
AATGTCAAGAAAGCAGCAGCCATCCATCGCTGTCCCTGCAAGAGACGGTAGAGGGAACATCAACATTACCTCCTGGGTGTAATAGTTTGTGAGAGTGGACCATTTCCTGAGTTAAAGTTTTGTGAATCCACCGCTTCTGTATCCTAGCCTAGCCCTTTTCCCAGTACTAAATAAAGTCTTGTTACCACTGTGTGGCGTTATTTTCTTGTGCTAAGGCAAGCTTTGACGGGGCGGGGGAGAACAGGGAGAGTGGCACTGTAAGTGAAAGAAAACTTAGACTTAAATGAAATAAAACTCTTAAATTAATCCACATGTTCCACAGAATCTCTATGGATAGTAATTCCATCTTCCACTAAGAATATAACAATACGGATCTAATATCGACCACCTGACGAGGACAGCGATAGTGACGATGAAATGCTAAGGGAGATTAGAGAGGCTATCAAAATCAAGAACTCAACAATAGTGGGGGATTTCAATTATCCCCATATTGACTGGGTACATGTCACCTCAGGAAGAATTGCAGAGACAAAATTTCTTGATACTTTAAATGACTGCTTCTTGGAGCAGCTGGTACAGGAACCCACAAGGGGAGAGGCAACACTCGATTTAGTCCTGAGTGGAGTGCAGGATCTGGTTCCAGAGGTAACCATAACAGGACCACTTGGAAATAGTGACCCTAATATAATAAAATTTCACATTCCTCTGGTGGGAGAACACCTCACCAGCCCAACACTGTGGCATTTAATTTCAGGAAGGGGAACTGTGCAAAAATGACAGGGTTAGATAAACAGAAATTAAAAGCTGCATGGACACTTTTCAAAGACCCCATAATAGAGGCCCAACTTAAATGTATACCCCAAATTAAAAAAACACAGTAAAAAAAACTAAAAAAGAGCCACCGTGGCTTAAGAACCATGTAAAAGAAGCAGTTTGAGATAAAAAGGCATCTTTTAAGAAGTGGAAGTCAAATCCTAGTGAGGTATTTAGAAAGGAGTATAAACACTGACAAATTAAGTGTAAACGTGTAATCAGAAAAGCCAAAATGGAGTTTGAAAAACAGCTAGCCAAAATCTCAAAAGGTAATCACAAAATGTTTTTTTAAATACGTCAGAAGCAGGAAGCCTGCTAAACAACCACTGGGCCCCCTGGATGATGGAGATACAAAAGGAGCATTTAAAGACAATAAAGTCATTGCGGAAAAACAAATTGAATTCTTTGCTTCAGTCCTCACAGCTGAGGACGTTAGGGAGATTCCCAAACCTGAGCCGTCTTTTGTAGGTGACAAATCTGAGGAATTGTCACAGATTGAAGTGTCATTAGAGGAGATTTGGAACTAATTGATAAACTGAACTGTAACAAGTTACCGGGACCAGACGGCATTCACCCAAGAGTTCTGAAAGAACTCAAATGTGAAATTGTGGAACTGTTAACTATGCTTTGTAATCTGTCCTTTAAATCAGCTTCTGTACCCAGTGACTGGGTACAGCTAATGTAATGCCAATATTTAAAATGGGCTCTAGAGGTGATCCTGGCAATTACCGACCGGTAAGTCTAACGTCCGTAACAGGCAAATTAGTTGAAACAATAGTAAAGAATAAAATTCTCAGGCACATAGAAGAACATAAATTGTTGGGCAAAAGTCAACATGGTTTCTGTAAAGGGAAATCATGTCTTACTAATCTATTCGAGTTCTTTGAAGGGGTCAACAAATATGTGGACAAGGGGGATCCAGTGGACATAGTGTACTTAGATTTCCAGAAATCCTTTGACAAGGTCCCTCACCAATAGCTCTTACATAAACTAAGTTGCCATGGGATAAGAGGGAAGATCCTTTCATGGACTGAGAGCTGGTTAAAAGACAGGGAAGAAAGGGTAGGAATAAATGGTAGATTTTCAGAATGGAGAGGGGTAACTACTGGTGTTCCCCAAGGGTCAGTCCTAGGACCAATCCTATTCTATTTATTCATAAACGATTTGGAGGAAGGGAACAACAGTGAGGTGGCAAAGTTTGCGAGCTGATACTAAACTGCTAGCTAGCCAAAATCTCAAAAGGTAATCACAAAATATTTTTTTAAATACGTCAGAAGCAGGAAGCCTCCTAAACAACCAGTGGGCCCCCTGGATGATGGAGATACAAAAGGAGCATGTAAAGACAATAAAGTCATTGCGGAAAAACAAATGGAATTCTTTGCTTCAGTCCTCACAGCTGAGGACGTTAGGGAGATTCTGCTGGTATCAGCTTTGCTTCTTCAAGTGGTTCCGCTCTTTTAGATCTTCTTCTTCATCTCCTCTTCCAACAACTCCTCTGCTGTTCTTCTCACACACGCCTGAGCCTTCCTCTTGTGTGACACAGACTGACGCAAGCCTGTCAGTTCTCTGCCTTAGCTACAGTTAACCCACCAATCAGCTTCAACCTTTTAGAATCTGGACCTGATTGAAAACCTGCGGCTTTAGAGCTGGACATATTTGAAGATCTGTGTTCGACCTGACTGACCCGCCCTTCAGGTGTTGGGGTGACCTTTATTTCACCCCAGTCTACCTGACTGGCATTGGCAAAGCTGTTCTGAGGCCTCCATTTTGGTTTTCACAGCTCGGATTCCTTGCAGCTGCCATTTTGTTTACCCTAACTGTGACCGCCTAATATTACCTTGATTAACTATTCAAATCTTTATAATTACCAAACGTGTCACACATTTATATGCACCTTATCGTTATGTTTCACGGTCACCACTTCCATTTCACTAATTTACGTGGGTCCAAATCTCGCTCGCTCTCTGCTTCCGCTAATGGTGGCAGATCAGCGCTATGGGTACTGGAGAGCACCTAGTGCTGAACAGCGTTTTCACCACGTAGAGAGCAGCTGAAAAATGCTGCGAATCACTGCGCCCTTCCTCCCCAAACATTTCCCCTCAGACAGGAAGCAGGGAGAAATCTGGGTGTCCCATCATGTGTTGCCTCTGCGAGTTTAGAGCTGCGAGTCCCCCGACTCTATTCACAGTCCTCACTGCTGTCACTCACTGCTCCAGCCTCTCCCCTGCCTGTCGACAGTGCACACCTCAGCACTGCCCCACCGACCAAGTTCCCTGGGCAGTTACCCACATTCCCCACCCCTAAGGCCAGCCCTACCCATGGGGGGGGGGTAATGGCCTCATTCACATGTCCGTCACGGAGACTGCACGGGGACCCCAGTCCCTAGAGATACAATCCTGCATTAACTCACCCTCCCAGGGATTCTCTTATGCCTTGTAGCAGTGAACCCAGGCCCCATACAAACCTCAGCCATTAGCGGGACTCCAACCCGGGCCCCTCAGCCCCCAGCCTCCCTCCAGAGCTGAAGGAGGAACTCCACGAGTTGGGAATAAGGAGCAGACTCTTGTCCCGGATCCAGGCTGCAGCTGCTGCCAGGAGCTCCTATGCTGAGCTCGTGCAGTGCTTTGGCTAAGTGCCCTCACCTGCCCCATCCTGGCTGTGTTCATCTAGGTCAGGAGCTGGCTGTCCTGGGGGTCTGTCCTGGTTCCACAGCTCTCTGGCCTCTTGGCTGCTCAGCCCTGGGGGACAGAGAGACGTGGATCTGATTTGTTGTTTTGGTGCCTGTTTCCTTCCATTCTGATTCATTTCCCAGCTTCTAGGCTAGAGACACCATCCCTGCCCACCCTGGCTAATAGCCATTGATGGACCCACCCTCCATGAATCCCTCTAGTTCCCCTTGGAACCTTCTGATCACAGGAGGAGCAAAGGGCTGGCGCTGGCGCCTTTGGTCAGTAAGAAAGGGACCAATCGCTCACCCAAGAGAGCAGGCTGGAGAACATGGGGAGCGATCCCACTCCTTCTCACGGGCGAAGCAAGGACTTTGCCAGTTGAGCAAACTCCACCCCCCTGGAGCCTGTCTCTCCAGTGCTCCTGCCACTGCCAGGCAAAGGGGGGCTGGGGACAAACAGCTTTCTGCCCTGCCAGCCTGGCTTTGGGGGGGCCCTGGAGGCACTTAATCCACTGGCTGGCAGTGCCTGTGAAAAGAAGGGTGAGAACCCCCCTGCCACTGGAGAATATGGGCATGGATCCCACAGCCTCTCGCATGCAAAGAAAGCTGCCACTTGAACTAATTCCCCTGCTCAGGAGTAACTGTCCTCACCCCACTCACACATCTCACTCCAGAGACCACAAGAGCTGCTTATCAGATTTCTCTGTGTGGGCCAGCTAGCTCAGTTGGTCAGAGCATGGTGCTAATAACGCCAAGGTCATGGGTTCAATCCCCATGCTGGCCATGTGACAATCCTAGAAAAGTGTATGTCTTCCTTTAACTGACTGCTCTGGGAAGATCACAAAAGAAACAGGCTGAGTGGGCAGTACCGGGTACAATGGGGGCACTGAGCTGAGTGGGGGTCTGTGCAGCACCCAGGGGCTCCAGGTAACACCAATCAGAAGGCCACAGGCAGGGAGCTTCTCTGTGGAGATTTCAGAGGCACTTGGGAGTCCTGTGGAGCTCTGGGTTTGAGACCCAAGGTCCCAGCTCTCCCCTCTCTTGGGGAGGCCCCATTATGGGTGCTACTCGGATCTCCTGTGGGCAGGGCTCGGTGGGGCTGGGGCAGGCGGGCGGTGGGGGGCGGTTGCTGGGTTGGATGTTTTTCACACAGCAGCAGGAACAGTTGAGTCCTGGCCACGGGGCAGGGACACCTTGATGTAAGGAAGGAAGTGACTGGACAGGGACACCAGGGCTGTTGGGAATCAAGGCCTCGCCTGTCAGGAACCAGCTGACTCTTAACTAGGGAACAAGTGACGTCAGTCGCCAACCCACCAGGTGTTATTGCCCTAAAGGGGGAAACTCTGTTAACCGCAGATGGGCTGAGTGTCGCTGATGGCGAAAGGGAAAGAATCGGACGCTGATATTTGAGGGGAAGATTGATGATTGTGGGGTATGAACCACCCAGAGATCCCCCATCTCAGTCAAAGGCCCCAAATCGGAGTGGATTTTCTCTCTGTCTTGGTGCCTTAGAGGGAAAAGGGCGACTCGTGAGGGGATTTTAGCTCGAGGTCACGGCCAGCTCCAAGACATTCCCCGATCCTGGGAAGGCCCCAGCCCTGGCTGACTGGGCCGTGGAGGGGAGTCAGGGCCTGTCTATTGATGCTGGGCTTCTGTAGGGAGAACCAGCCCAGCTCAGCCAGCTGCCAGGACTTAAAGCCCAGCTCCAGTGAGGGGTTCAATGGACCTTAGGAGAATAAATCCCTTGGTGGGGCTGGGCCTGGCTGCCTGGCTGGCAGCTGATTGGCTAATGAGCCCTGGCCCTGAGAAAAGGGTCCCAGTGCTGAGGGAGGAGCAAACAGGCCCAGGGGGCAGAGCAGGAGACACCAGGGAGAGAGCTGAGGGGATCTCCCAGCCAGCCGCAGGAGCTGAGTGTGACTGGGAGAGGCGCTGCCGGGGGTGCTGAGGGGCTTGTTGAGGGATCTGGGGCAAAAATGGGATTGGCCCTGCTTTGAGCAGGGGGTTGGACTAGATGATCGGCTGAGGTCCCGTCCAACCCTGAGATTCTATGACAGTCTCTGTCCCAAAGAGCTGAAATCTCCCTTCTCCCGGGGCCCCATTCTGCTAGGCACTGCACATCCACACCGAGCTATCGCTGCCCCAAAGAGCTTCCCCTGAGTACTTGTATCGCTCCCACCCTCCGAACCGTTCCATAAACTCATGTCCCTGGGGGAGTTATGGCTTTGCTCCTCCCCCACCCCCTGGAGCGTCCTCAATGCAGCCAAACAGCTGTTTTATGGTGGGCAGAAGGCCCTGGGAGGGAGCGGGAGGAGATGGTCAGTGGGAGATGGGCTGGGGGGAGGGCAGAGTGGAAGCAGGTGGTTGTGGGAAAGGGAACCTGAGAGTTGGGGAGCCAGGACTATGGGGGGACACAGAGGGAGGGGAGTGTGTGAGGGGATGAAGGGGCAGTTGTGTGGGAGGGAGGCTAAAGAGAGGGAAAATTGCCTTTGTAGTGAGCCAGCCACTCCCAGTCTCCATTGAAGCCCAAATTAATGGTGTTAAATTTTCAAATGACTTGTAGTTCTGCAATTTCTCTTTGAAGTCTGTTTTTGAAGTTTTATTTGTCAAAGGATGGCTACTTTTAAATCTGTTCTAGAATGTCCAAGGCGATTGAAGTGTTCTCCTACTGGCTTTTGCTTGTTACCATTCCTGATGTCTGATTTGTGTCCATTTATTCTTTTACATAGAGACTGTCCGATTTGGCCAACATACATACTCTCCGGGTATTGACACCTCCTCATCAATTATTGGGAGTGGACCACGTCCACCCTGATTGAATTAGCCCTATCAACCACTGGTTCTCCACTTGTGTATAGATAAGTGCAGTGACTTGTCCAACATCACCCAGTAAGCCAGCGGGAGAACTAGAAATAGTCCCTGTCCAGTGGCCTTTTCACTAGGTCAGCTGCTTGCAGTGTGATTTCTCAGAGCTCCTCTCCCCTCTCCTCCTGTACGTTTTGGTCTAGTGAATGGGGATAATGGCCATGCTTTGAAATGTTTGCAATGTGTAGTTGCTAGTGGCCAGTGAGAGACATCTCGTCTGTGGTCTATGGCCCAAAACCTTGACAGCATCACATGGTGGTTGCCGTAACTTTAAGACTGTGAGAGAAGACTTATGTTTCTCCTCTACATCATTTCCCAGAACATGGAGCCCCCTCCTTCCCACATCAACATGTCCAGCTCCTCTCCCCTTCCTGGCTGATTAAGCTGTTATTTGGTACCACAAAAGCCTTTAACATGTAAGAAGTTGCTCCTTGATGTCTCCTTCCCTATGTTGCTGTGTGTCCAGAGATCACAGGCAGGAGTTAACTTGAAGGCCGCACAGGGCTTTGTTTATGTAGCCCAAGCTGCATGCTGAGCTATCCCCCCTCCCACTACCCACTCCCAGCCGGGACTCTAATTTACCTTGACTTTACTAAGGCATTTGATACAGTGCCACATGGGGCATTATTAGTTAAATTGGGGATCAGTATGAAAATGGAAAGGTGGATAAGGAACTGGTTGAAGGGGAGACAACAGAGGGTCATACTGAATGGTGAACTGTCAGGATGGAGGGAGGTTACCAGTGGAGTTCCTCAGGGATCTGTATAGGGGCCAATATTATTTAATCTTTTTATTACTGACCCAGTCACAAAAAGTGGGAATGTGTTAATAAAGTTTGCAGATGACACAAAGCTGGGAGGCATTGCCAATTCAGAGAAGGACCGGGATATCATACAGGAAGAATTGGATGACTTTGTAAACTGGAGTAACAGGAATAGGATGAAATGTAATAGTGAGAAGTGTAAGGTCATGCACTTAGGGATTAATAACAAGAATTTTAGTTATAAACTGGGGACACATCTATTGGAAGTAACAGAGGAGGAGAAGGACCTTGGAGTATTAGTTGATCACAAGATGACTATGAGCCGCCAATGTGATATGGCCGTGAAAAAAGCTAATGCGGTCTTGGGTTGCATTAGGCGAGGTATTTCTTTAATCTGTTGATCAGAGACACAATACAGAATCCTGTCTCTTACTAACTAAACAGCGCGACTATTCCCCCACTTACGTTTAGATGCTAACAGACTGTCTGGCTGGCAGTGTGGTATTTTGGTTAAGCTCGTATCTAATATTGACCTGGTTACATAGTCAGGAGGACATTTGGTATAGCGAGCAGAGTTTTGGATAACTCCTCACTATACTGGACCTAGTTGGACCAGAGAACTGGTGCTGGGTAGTTTTCCCAGATTTCTGACTCGGGGCTTACACCATTCTGGTGTGCACTGTGAAGAGGAACCCCCAGGTATGGAACACGGCGCTGGTTGCTGCCGATACCACCTGGCGGAGGGGTTGTAAGAGGAGAGAAATCTCTGCAGTGACAGAGGGGAAACGAGCCACGTCTTGAGGTTAAAATGCTCCCGGACAGACACTGAACAAACCAAACAGAAGAGAATCGCCAGCCACAAGGTTACAGGACGTTCATTTAGAAGAGGGGGCAAAGGGCCGCGGAAGAGCGAACCGGAGCGAACGAACAGACGTTCTTCAATTGTATTTGGCTTCTGCTGCTGCTGAACCACCGAGGTGAGCTCGACTGGTGGGAGGCGCTTGCTTAATCCGAGTCCGAACTGCTGCTCGATCCACTTCCATGCTGAAAGGGACAAGAATTGACATGGATTAGATCCCAAGAGACTAGCCCTCTCCTACCGCTGTCTGCATTCACAGCAGTTACCCTCCCACAGACTCGGGGCCTCAAGCTGGGGGTCGGTCTCTGTGAGGGCTCCCAGAGCGGGGCTCTATGGCAGAGGGATATCCTGGCTGGATGACATGTTTTGACAAAGGCGTCACACCCAACAAGCTGGGTTGGGTTGTTGCAGTGGGTGCGGCTGGCCACACAATGCAGGGGGGTGCGGCGCTGGGCCGGGGGCTGGAGAGGTCCCCGGGGATCCGGCCTGCCTGGGTGTGGTGTGTGGAGAGACCCCCTCACGGCTCTGACGTTCTGTGCTGAGCTGATTTCTCTGTCCGAGTCGGGTGCCCGTTCTGCTCCCTGTTTCCTTCCCTGACGCTGACTGTAGGGACACCTGGGTTCCCTGCCGAGCTGGGCCGGTCCTGCACGGATCGGGCTGCAAGAGGGGCGATGCAGGAGCCTGTAGGCGCCGGCGGGTTGGGTTTGGGGTTTGGTGATTCCCCCCCAATCGGGAATCCAGGGACCTGGTGAAAACTTAAGGAAAAAGGAAAATGTTTCCAGGGACTGGTGTGATGTCCCTGCCTGCAGGGAGCAGAGAGGCTGGGTTCTCATGTCCCCACAGCCCCACGTAGGGGTTGGGAACGGAGCAGCCCCCGGCCCAGCTAGGCCATGGGCTGTGGGCCCTGCGTGGCACCCAGCACAGAGCTGACACTAATGGTGCCTCTTCTTCTGCAACGTGGCCCCCACCCCTCCGTGCCCAGGGCCCCCCCATACCTTGTGGCCATGGCGACGGTGGCCATGGTGACCGTGGCCATGCTTCTAATGCTTGTGATGATAACACCCGGGAGGCGGAGGGCATTGGGGTCCACGCGGGTGTCCATGACAGTGGTGTGCATGGGGGTGGGGTCTGACGAGAGGGCGAGTGGGAGGAGGACAGACAGCAGGGGGGCAAGGATGCAGGCAAAGCCGCGGGGGAGGCCCATATGCAGGCGGGCCAGTGGGAGGGTAGCAGTGCCTCACTGTCCCGCCAGGGGGTCCTGCCAGACAGAGGGAAAGCAGAGGTGACCCATTAGAGCCCAGGGCAATACACCTTGTAAAGGGGTGGTGTGGCCCCCTGCTGGCCGGGAGGGAGATAACCCCTGGCAAGAGCCGGAAGGGGCAGAGCCAGGCCCCGTTAAGCCCCGCCCCCGGAAGGTCAGGGGCCGACCCGGAAGTAGAAAAGCCCTGCCTCAGAGCTCAGTGGGGAGGCAGACACCGGGGAGACCAGACGCTCCGGGGCGGGCTCCGGCCCGAGAGCTGCCGAGCCCGCCGCTTCCCCGCTATTGGGAGCAGCCGCCAGCGTTGCCGCCTGCCAGGTACCCCGGGGAGCCGCTGAGCCAGCCGCCAGCCCGCTACTGGGAGGAACTGCCGAGGCTGCCGTCCGCCCACTACCCGGAGGAGCCGCTGGACCTGCCGTCCGCCCGCGACTGGGAGGAACTGCCGAGGCTGCCGTCCGCCCACTACCCGGAGGAGCCGCTGGACCTGCCGTCCGCCCGCGACTGGGAGGAACTGCCGAGGCTGCCGTCCGCCTACTACCCGGAGGAGCCGCTGGACCTGCCGTCCGCCCGCGACTGGGAGGAACTGCCGAGGCTGCCGTCCGCCCACTACCCGGAGGAGCCGCTGGAACTGCCGTCCGCCTACTACCCAGAGGAGCCGCCAACAGACTCGGCCTGCTATCCGGAGGAGGACTTGCCAGACCTGCCGCCCGATAGCGACTCTGAGGAGCCCATGAACCTGGGGCCTTCGGAGGACCCAGAGATGGCCCAGGTACCCTGGGAGGGGGAGTGGGGAAGTAGCCCGGGGGAAGGCCCTGAGCCAATGTCAGTGTGTTGCGGTCAGGATCCCCACTGACTGCAGCGAGCCTTCCGCTGCTAGGGCCCCGGGCTGGGGCGCAGTGGAAGTGGGTGGGCCTGCGCCCCCCCCCTGCCACCCCATTGGTGGGTAGCAGTCTCCCCCCTCACACCAATACCTGGTCTACTAGCTCCTGAACTATTGTTCAGCCCCTGCTTAGGGCCTGAACCCCCTGACCCCGCATACTCGATGTTGTTCACCCTGACTCAGGGACCAGACTCATTGGACAGTGCTCGGCCCTGCCTGAGGGCCTGAGCCCCTCACTATTGGACAGTGCTCGGCCCTGCCTGAGGGCCTGAGCCCCTCACTATTGGACAGTGCTCGGCCCGGCCTGAGGGCCTGAGCCCCTCACTATTGGACAGTGCTCGGCCCGACCTGAGGGCCTGAGCCCCTCACTATTGGACAGTGCTCGGCCCGACCTGAGGGCCTGAGCCCTAACGTGGACCCACTGCGGCTCCCGCCTGGCGCGAAGGTGGGAGTTAGGACCCTGCGGCCCCGCTAGTTCCCCTTAGGGCCGCATGGTCGCGTAGGGAAGGGTAGGACTTGCCCGCCGGACCGGCGGAAGGGGGCGGAGCCCCAGTTACCTACCCTTACACACCTCCACCCCTCCCCCTTCCAGGGCTTCCCTGCTGTGCGGGCAACCTCCTGGGTGTGCTGTTCTCTCCCATGTACTTGAACTGAGACCCCTTAGAGCAGTGTTTCTCAAATAGTGGGGCGCGCCCCCCAGGGGGGGCGCGAGGCTCCGTAAAGGGGGGCTCGTTGCGCCATGCGCCGCTTGGAGCGGAACATGCTGCCCACGCGGGGCAGCGCGCGCTCGGGGCAGGCGCGGGCCAGCGAGCCGAGCGCGGCGCGGCGCAGCCTCACCGCATAGCCCTGCGGCTTGCTGGGCTGCCGCGGCTCCGCCACCACGGCAGCATCGCCCCGCCAGCCCGCCCGCGGGCCCCGCGCAGCGCACGGCCCGGCGCAGAGCCGCGCTCAGTCACCGGCCGGCCGGGCGCGCATCCCCCGGGCGAGGCGCCCCCGCCTCCCGCCTGCCATCCTGGCCGGGCGCGCCGGGCCGCTGCGCCCTAGATATAGGCTGGCGCCCGGCAGGGGCGGCGCCGGCGAGGGGCGGAGAGGAGCAGGGGGGCGCGAAATGTTTTCTTCCCCCTAGGCGGGGCACGACGGAAAAAAATTGAGAAGCACTGCCTTAGAGGGAGTTAAATGAGTCTGCTCTACAGGGAGCCCTGAGAGCCGGCTGTCCCCACACAACAGAGGGACTGGCCTTAGCCTTAGTCCAGGAAATAGTCCTCGACTTCCCCAGCTTTAAGCAAAGCAGCCGGAAGAGCCCCTCCCAGCTCCCCCCGGCAGGCCGGCCTGTGCTGAGCCGGGCGCTCACCTCTGTTTGGATCGCACATGCCGGGGGTGTCTGTCCGCACCTGCAAGGGAAGGAGAGTCCTGGTCAGAAGATGTCCCCCCTCCCCAATTCACCTGCCTCACCCCCCTGGAGCCGCTCTCTGCACCGGCGCAGCAAACCACGGAAAAGCACCCTCAGGAGGGAAGCAGAAGGGTCCCCGCCCGCGGCCTGCAGCCCCTGCCCTGCCCCGCTCCCTGAGGAGTGGGGGGCCCTGAACCCCCAGCACAGGGGCTCGGGTTCTGTCAGCCCTTGCCCACCCCCTCCCAGAGATCCAAGGCGTGGCCAGGGGTGGCAGGTGCAGGGCACAGAGCTCAGTTCAGAGCCAGGAGCAGCAGCAACCGGGCCTCCCCCATCTCCTCCTGGCCAGTGGGTCCCCGCCAAGGGGAGAGTCGCACCTGGGGGCTCTGCCCAGCTCCGCTGTCCTGGGGCTGGGGCAGGCGGCGGCAGTGCATTCCCCCTCCCCCCGTCTGCACGAGGAAGGGAGGTGCTGCCAGCGTGCAAGGGCACCGCACACACCCCCTGCTCCAGCAGGCTGCCAGCCTAGGCTCCCTCTGCCACAAGCTGCCGCGTGACGTGGGACACTCCCCCCTCCCCCCCCCCCCCGTCACCTTGGTCTGCCTTGGCAGCAGCTCTTCAGCCCAGGCCCTGTCCCAGAGCATGGGCAGCGCCCGGCACCCGGGACTCCTCGGCTGCGCTGAGACCTTGCGGGGGCTGCTGTGATACACAGCGCCAGGAAGGGGAGCCGCAAACCCACAGGGCCAGCTGTGCCCGCGGCCCCCTCCCCCGGCAAAACTGCCATTGGCTTCCTAGGGGATGGAACAGATGAGCTGAGGGAATAAAGGGAGGGTGGCAAACGTCATGTCCGCTCCACTACGTTTTGTCTAAGCCCCTCTGTGCGTGCAGCTGCCTTTGATTTCAGGAGCCGTGGCACATACGAATCTCAGGCCTAGGGTGCAGCAAACCGTTTCAGGCGAGACTGTTTTTCCCTTGACAAGTGCAGATTCCGGTCGATGGGAACATCCGCGAATCTGTCCGTTTTGACGAATTAGAGGCGGGTTTGGGAAACATCGAGACGGTTCGTTTGGACACGCGCAAAACGAAAGTGTTTGATTGTTTTATCTCCGTTGACAAGGTGCTGCCCAAACAAATGAGGCGGGGTGGTGTCCCCTTGTGCCCGGACATCTCTGGGTTAGTGCCCCCACCTGGGAGGAGAGAGACCTGGTGCAAACCCACAACAAAAGCAGGTCTCCCAGGTGGGTACCCTAAGCACTGGGGCTAAGGACACAAACGGGGCAGTGCCAACTGTTCAGGTGCATGAATGGCATCTAGGTGCCCCCCATTTCACAATTTCCTTTGCTTTTATTAAAAAACCACCTTCGTTTGGGGTAATTTTCTACAAAACTCTTTCATTAGCCCCGCCAGGAACAAATTTCCAACATTCCGATTCACAAAACTATTTTTCCTCCACTAGGCAAAACGCACCAAAAAAGTCGGTAACATCATTCCCCCTCCGGGCCTCACCCTGCCGCGCCCCGTTCCGAAATACAGCAGCTTCCAACCCCCCAGTACAATTAGCCCGTCACTGCCGTCCTTGTTTGAACCTTTAAATGATATTATTGTAGCAGGGCATGCGCCCACACATACATACCCCCACACTCACTAACAGACCCCCACACAAACCCACAAATATTCACATCACTGGGGGGCGGGGGAAAGTGTTGCAAGGAGCAATACTATTTCAAGCCTAGCAAGCAGACTGCAGCGATTAAACAAAACTTCCTACAATACCAGCACCAGACGGTTACGCAGAGGCCGCTCCCCGTGGCTGCTCACTCCGGTCCAGCTATAATGTACCTACAGAACAGACCAGTCTCCCCCGCCCCGCCCATCATCCGCTGAGCCGGGGGGGTGGGGCGGAGGAGGCAGGGCCGGGACCGGCTCTAGGCACCAGCAAAACAAGCACGTGTTTGGGGCGGCGCATTTGCAAAGGCGGCATTCCGGCCAGCTTTTTGGGGGCTTGGGGGCCGGTGCTCACCCAGGTACACGCGGTCCGGGCCCCGGCAGGTGGAAGAGCCGTAGCCGGTGGCCGAATCTTGTCCCAGGACTGGGGTCCAGCCGCAGCAGAGCATCGTGTGCGGGGGCGCCCTGGGGCCGCTGCGGTTCACGCCACTGGCCGCGGCCGGGCCGTCGGGTGGGCTCCGACACGTGGAGCGAGGGACACTTGGGCTGGGGGCCGCCCCGGGGGGGTGCAGAGAGCTGCCTGCAGGTGCCCCAGGGCGGCCGTCCCCCCCCCCCCCCCCCAGCACTGCCCAGGGACTGTGGCAGGGTGGCTAGGAGCAGCAGCAGCAGTGGAGCCATAGAGGGAACCAGTGCCCGGGGCGCTGCCAAGCGGGGCCTGCGTCCCGCTCTCCGGGGCTCTGCTCTCCTCTGGCTGCTTCCCACTGGCCGCTCCCTATGGGGCCTGCCCGGCTCCTCAGCCCCCTGCCAGGTTGTCCCATCCCCCCCCGCTCCCCCCGGCTCTGCCCTCCTGATTCCCAGCCAGTCCTGGAGGTGGGAGCCCCGGCTGGAGGGACCCTGGGCTGAGGCACGGCCTGGCAGCCCCGCTGCTCACCCCAACCCGCCAGCGCCGGGCCGGCTGGTGACGAGGGGGGAGTGGGCGGAGTCAGGGCAACCCTGGACGCCAGGAAGGAGTCGGGTGGATGCAGCCTCCGTCCCTGCTAGTGTTATGAGCGGGATGCTAATGACCTGCCCAGGGAGTGAGTTACTAGTGACCCAGGGCTGGGGTGTGAGGGGGGTGCAGGTGTTATGCTATAAGAGCACACGGGATCCTTTGTAAGAAGAAGCCTAATACGGCATACTTTATTAAGAATACAATAGTTATCATATGCATTTCAGTCACCCACACCCACACCCCCCGCCTGCCAGGTGATGTTCATAGTTACCAGTCTCTTGCTGTATCTCCAGTCAATCTAATGGCCGGTTAGATTGAGCACAAGTAAGAAGCTGGGGGGGTCTCTGTTGGTCATGATGCTCTGAGGCGTTGCAGGACTGAACCCAAAGTTTCATGGCAAAACACCCCAGCTTTATACCTGTAAATCTCCATTTGAGTCCATGATTTTGCAATGTCATCCTGTAATCAGTGGGGTTCATCTTGGGATTTCCCCGCTGTCATCCTTTGATGGTTATTGTCGGGCTTCCCATCATTATCTTCTATTTGTTATCTCTCGTTGGGGATGTTTGCTCCCCTCTGAGGCCTGTCAATGCTGCATAACGTGTTTAGCATCCGATACAATGGATGTTTTCCGATTGTCCCCTTGTCTTCTGGTCTTTTTAAGCCTCTCACTGTTCTTGACCCCTTTGGATATTTGTGATGGCTTCACACTTATCTCTTCCTGATGCATGTGTTCCTCTTTCACACCAACAATCACACAATTTCTTACAGACATCTTTAAAGGTAGCAGAATACAGAATACATTGTAAATTAAGCCTTGCTAAATCTTATATCAAACAATTCACATTGGGGGCTTCAGATCCTCAACATTTCTTTAATCTGTTGATCAGAGACACAATACAGCAGTGATGGCGAACCCGTGGCACGCGTGCCGCTGCCGGCACGCCAAGCCGTCTCTGTGGGCACGCCGTCAAAACGCCGGAGCAGAGGGGCGGGGTCAGTAAGAGGCGAGCGGGGGGTGGAGGAGGAAGTGAAAGGACGGCCGGAGCCTGGGAAGGAGAGCGGAGGCGGGGCCGAGGCAGGAGGCAAGGCAAGAAGGAGAGCGGAGGCGGGGCCGAGGCAGGAGGCAAGGCAAGGCAAGGCAAGGCAATGCAGGGGGGGGGGGGAAGTGAAAGGACGGCCGGAGCCCGGGAAGGAAAGCGGAGGCGGGGCCGAGGCAGGAGGCAGGAGGCGAGGCAAGGCAAGGCAAGGCAAGGCAAGGCGGGGGGGGGGGGTGAAAGGACGGCCGGAGCCCGGGAAGGAGAGCGGAGGCGGAGGCGGGGCCGAGGCAGGAGGCAGGAGGCAAGGCAATGCAGGGGGGGGGGGAGTGAAAGGACGGCCGGAGCCCGGGGCCGAGGCAGGAGGCGAGGCAATGCAAGGGGGGGGGGGGGAGTGTTTTTGTGTTTTTCTTTTTAAACAAAAGCTGTTAATTAGTTTGAAAAACTGTACGAATTGTTTTTTCTAAACTAAAACCTCGTTATTCAGGTTTAATTGCAGTGTTGGCACTTTGAAAAAAACAAGTCGTTTTGGTTTGCAGTTTGGGCACTCGGGCTCAAAAAGGTTTTCCATCACTGCAATACAGAATCCTGTCTCTTACTAACTAAACGTCATAACAGGTCCTAATTATAATGCATACTGGAAACCTCACGCAGTTTCAGACAGTCATTTCTTTCTGTTATAGAATGAAATTAAAGTTTACATCAATTCTTATAACAATTATTACAATTATAAAATTCAGCTCCTACACAGGTGGGGGTGGAGAGAGCCCAGAGCTGGGGAGGCATGGGGTGGGGGTGGGGGTGGGGGTGGGGGAGGGCACTGGTGGGGAGGGGTGAGAGCCCAGGGCTGGGACAGCAGGGAGGTGTGGGGAGGAGCCCAGGGCTGGGATAGGGG
Organism: Sternotherus odoratus; assembly: GCA_032164245.1. NCBI lineage: Eukaryota > Metazoa > Chordata > Testudines > Kinosternidae > Sternotherus > Sternotherus odoratus. The sequence goes on from JAVMKO010000011.1 coordinate 1,972,466, forward strand.
GCAGCCAACATTTTTCTTTTGCTTGGGGCAGCAAAAAACCTAGAGCCAGTCTTGGGCAGGGCGCACCGAGCACCAGAGCTGCGGTGGGCAGGGTTGAGTCCAAGAAAGTTGAGTCACTGGCCTCTCACCTCTTGCCTCCCTTGTTGCCGGGCCCTGCGGCTGTGTACACACAAGTCAATTCTCCACACCCAGGCGAAGTGCGAAGGTCACACGGGGCTGAGAAGGGCTGGCCCAGAGGGTGGGGCGGTTCCTTCCTCTCACCGCTCAGCTGGGAGTAACGATCCGCTGAGTGAAATGAGTCCTACTGTCCCGTGTCCCCACCGTCCTCAGTGCCAACCCGCGTGAGGGCCATGGGCGTAGGGCTGGACCTTGGGGGCAGGCTCTCCTTTCTACCCTGGGCACGAAGGGCTGGTAAATCCAGAGGGCCCATGCACTCCAGCATGGGAGTTTCCTCAGGAGGCTGGGCACAGGCAGGATGGCCCTAGACTGGCCCCTTCCCCGCCCACTATCTTGGGTGAGGATGGGGGTGGCCAGAGCTTGCTGTGCTCTTGCTGTTCCTAGCTGCTGCCATGCCCCCGAGGTGAGCCCAGGTTACAGCAGCCCTGAGGCTGCTCTAATCATGCCAGCAGTCAGTGTCATCCCAGCCACATAGAGGCCTGTGAAAGCCACCTTAGGCCACCGGCCAGCCCTGCACTAAGCACAGCTCGGGCAGAACGGAGACTCAGGCTCGCTTCTCCGCGCGCTGCCAGGCCTGCTAGTGGGGTCACCCCTCTGTGCGGGAGGGCGAGAGCCCACTGTCTGGGGAGTAGGCTCCTGGGTCTCTGCGCTCCGCCCATGGGGCCTGCGCATTCAGCCCCTTGTGCCCGTGGACGGTTACGGGTGCCAAGAGCACCCTGCCCCTCCCATGGAGCTGCCCACCAGCCAGGGTGCCCTGTTCTCTCCAGACATCACCCGGCCCTCACCCGCTGGCAGGGCCTGGAGGGGATTGCAAGACCCCCACCAGGCCAGGGCACCCCACAGCATCTCCCTCCCCGCCTCCAGAGAGAAGACTTCTGGGACTCCCAGGGCATGGGGCTGGCCGAGGGGAGGGGCCTGGAGGGTTCTTGCAGTGGGGGAGGGGCAGGGCAGCCAGCTCTCATGATGGCATCTGTGACGGAGTAGGACTATTGTGTGTGTGCCTCAGTTTCCCCTATGGATTTCTTAAGCGTCTCTGTGAAGGGATAAGGATGTGTAGTTGACGCAAAGCAGAAAAACAGTGTAAGCAAGAAGGCAACGCCCTGACCCTTCCCCCCACCTCTCTACTTCTGAACCTGTTGGAGAGAGGTCAGCTGACCTCCTGCCGGGAAGGAGACAAAGAGAAAGGAATGCAGGGGAGGGGCGGATGAGGAAGTCTCTGTTGGAAGCTGGCTGGAGTCAGGCAGGGGAGGGCAGAGGGGCTATCTGGCTCCCTGACCCCCAAAATGATCCAGCTGAGGGGTCACGTTCACTGTATGGTCGGTGTTAGACCAGGTACCTGTTATCGAATAAACCTCTGTTTTACTGGCTGGCTGAGAGTCACGTCTGACTGTGGATTTGGGGTGCAGAATCCATGGGCTCCCCCAGGACCCCACCCGGGCGGGTTCACTGGGGGAAGCGCACGGAGGGGCAAAAGGTGCTGAATGCTCCGAGGTCCGACCCAGGAAGGTTGAAGTGGGTACCCGTGAAGCTCCTAGCCTTGGAAACAGGTTGTGTACAGAGAGGGAACACTGCCCCCGAAGTCCTGACTGGCTTCCTAGGGAGCGGTTCCAGACCATCGCCCGGGCGCTCCGTGACAGCATCATCCCCCCGGCAGGCTCAGTCCCTCCCGACATGACAGAATTGATAGACCTGCTGGGGACCCCCATTGACTCCCATCCCCCACCTCCTAGAGCGTCCCAGCATCTCCCCCGCAGCCAGACAGAGCCCAGCCCCTCAGAGTGGCTCTGCCCCTGACATCAAAATTCCTAGAGATTTTGGGTGCCTCTCTCAAGGTTGTAAATGTCACTAGCTTCTGTGTGTGCGTGTCTCTCCGGGTGGGTGTCCAGGTGTGTTTGTGTTTAAGTGTATTGTGATGTCACATATCCCAACAGCAAAGAATGTTCTGTGTGTGCGTGTCTCTCCGGGTGGGTGTCCAGGTGTGCTTGTGTTTAAGTGTATTGTGATGTCACATATCCCAACAGCAAAGAATGTTCTGTGTGTGCGTGTCTCTCCGGGTGGGTGTCCAGGTTTGTTTGTGTTTAAGTGTATTGTGATGTCACATATCCCACCAGCAAAGAATGTTCTGTGTGTGCGTGTCTCTCCGGGTGGGTGTCCAGGTGTGTTTGTGTTTAAGTGTATTGTGATGTCACATATCCCAACAGCAAAGAATGTTCTGTGTGTGTGTGTCTCTCCGGGTGGGTGTCCAGGTGTGTTTGTGTTTAAGTGTATTGCGATGTCACATATCCCAACAGCAAAGAATGTTCTGTGTGTGCGTGTCTCTCCGGGTGGGTGTCCAGGTGTGTTTGTGTTTAAGTGTATTGCGATGTCACATATCCCAACAGCAAAGAATGTTCTGTGTGTGTGTCTCTCCGGGTGGGTGTCCAGGTGTGTTTGTGTTTAAGTGTATTGCGATGTCACATATCCCAACAGCAAAGAATGTTCTGTGTGTGTGTGTCTCTCCGGGTGGGTTTCCAGGTGTGCTTGTGTTTAAGTGTATTGTGATGTCACATATCCCAACAGCAAAGAATGTTCTGTGTGTGCGTGTCTCTCCGGGTGGGTGTCCAGGTGTGTTTGTGTTTAAGTGTATTGTGATGTCACATATCCCAACAGCAAAGAATGTTCTGTGTGTGTGTGTCTCTCTGGGTGGGTGTCCAGGTGTGTTTGTGTTTAAGTGTATTGCGATGTCACATATCCCAACAGCAAAGAATGTTCTGTGTGTGCGTGTCTCTCCGGGTGGGTGTCCAGGTGTGTTTGTGTTTAAGTGTATTGCGATGTCACATATCCCAACAGCAAAGAATGTTCTGTGTGTGTGTGTCTCTCCGGGTGGGTGTCCAGGTGTGTTTGTGTTTAAGTGTATTGCGATGTCACATATCCCACCAGCAAAGAATGTTCTGTGTGTGCGTCTCTCTCCGGGTGGGTGTCCAGGTGTGTTTGTGTTTAAGTGTATTGCGATGTCACATATCCCAACAGCAAAGAATGTTCTGTGTGTGTGTGTCTCTCCGGGTGGGTGTCCAGGTGTGTTTGTGTTTAAGTCTATTGCGATGTCACATATCCCAACAGCAAAGAATGTTCTGTGTGTGTGTGTCTCTCTGGGAGGGTGTCCAGGTGTGTTTGTGTTTAAGTGTATTGTGATGTCACATATCCCAACATGTTGTGCCCCAGCATTGTTGCCCTGCCTTCAGTTTGCCAACTTGCTTGGCTGACAACGGCTGGTGACCAGCGAGCTGCTGATAGACGCGGACCATCCATCTGTCAGCGACTTCTTGAATCGGAGATTTCCAGGGGATTTCGAAGGAAGATGAGTTTGTACAGAAGGTAATTCCCAGATTCTTTTCCTGCGCATTAGATGGCAGATGATGGGTTGGTGCCTCCTTCTCCCAGGGCAGAGGTGGCCAACCTGTGGCTCCGGCGCCACATGTGGCTCTTCAGAGGTTCGTAGACAGCTCCTTGCATAGGCGCTGACTCCGAAGCTGGAGCTACAGGTGCCAACTTTCCAGAACGCTGTGGGGTGCTGACTGCTCAACCCCCTGCTCTGCCCCAGGTCCTGCCCCCACTCCACCCTTTTCCCCAAGGCCCCTGAGCCTGCCAGGCCCTCACTCCTCCCCCCCCCCCCTCCGTCCCCACCACAATCTCCTCTGCACTTCAAAAGAGCTGATGGCAAGGTGCAGGAGGAGTGGGGAAGGAGGTGGGGCTGCCGGTGGGTGGGAGGGGCTGGGTGCTGGAGGGGGGTAGTGGAGGAGGGTTGCTGACATATTAGTGTGGCTCATTGGCAATGTTAATTGGTAATTTCTGGCTCCTTCTCAGGCTCAGGGTGCCCCCGTTGTAGGGGGGGGGGGGTTTGCAACACTCAGGTCTCAACGTTCCGTTTGGATTTGAATGGGGACATCCTTCAGTTCTTCTTCCGCTTCCGCCTCTCAGGAGCTTTGGAGGCAGAGTTAGATTATTGTATCTGTCAGCAGGACCAGTCTGGGCGAATTTCCATGGATATAACTGTCACGGAGCGCCCGGGCGATGGTCTGGAACCGCTCCCTAGGAAGCCAGACCGGACTCCGGGTGAAGGGCCCCTTCTCCGTACACAGCCTGTTTCCCAGGCCAGGAGCTTCAGGGGTCCCCACTTCCACCTTCCTGGGTCTGACCTCGGAGCATTCAGCACCTTCTGCCCCTCCATGTGCTTCCCCCAGCAAGCCCGCTGGGGCGGGGTCCTGGGGAAGCCCATGGGTTCTGCACCCCAAATCCACAGTCAGACGTGACTCTCAGCCAGCCAGCAGAATAGACGGTTTATTTGAGATGTCAGGAACACCATCCAACTCACAGCTTCTCAGTCAGGCCTTTCTGGGGAGCCAGGAGGTGAGACCCAGATTCTGGGCTCCTGCTTCTTCCCCAGGTTTAGTCGATGACTTCCATCTGGTCCAACACAGACCATGCAGCCAGCGAGCGTGAGCCCTCCGCTGGATCCATTTTGGGCCAGAGAGCGAGTTAGCTTCTCTCCCCCTTTCCAGCTGGACCCAGACCAGACTGTCTCAAACCCCCTCTATCCACTTCCTGCTCTCCTTTGTTCCTTTGTTTGGTTTCCCGGGCTTCAGGTATCACCTGACCTCCCTTCAACAGGTTCAGCTGACCTCCCTCCCCCACTTGGGGTCAGGTTACAGCTTCACCTTTACATTCCTTTCCCTTCACATAGACGCCCAAGAAATGCATAGGGGAAACTGAGGCACGCACACACAGTACTCCCACTTCGTCACAATAACCTAAAGGGAAGATAACAGAACTGGGGTCGAATTTAGATTGGGATCTCCATAACTAGTATTTCCCTTGGAGTCGCCCCTAATGCACTCCTTGCCTTCAAGCAGTGAATATAACCCTTTTGTCTCATGTAATGATTGTCTAAGTTTTGGGTATTGAGACTAAATCTATCTCAGAATTGACATGATTGAAACACACATAAGTGAGCTCAAATAGGTAGAAGTAATAAATCTGAAGCTATTGAAAGTGATACAGCTTCACTTCCATCCCCTGGATGTCATCTTGGAAGTTCTCTCACAAATAATCTCCTGGAGATAGACTTCAAAACTCCCTACAGATTCTACTATACCTCCTTTGGGCTATATAAAATAGATGGGTAAATCCCCCCCGCAATTCCTTTCCAGGAAAGGGGTTACATAAACTGCAGCCTAAATTTGTCCTGGGTCTCGGGGTGATTTCTTTGCTATTGGTTTGGTGTCCAAACTTCTGACTGGAGGATCAGATGATTTCAAAAGAAAACTCGCTTAGATCTGGGAATCCTGGGCAAACGTTCCTCTTCTTTAGAGAATGACCAAAAAACCCATTTCCGCTTTCTTTCCATTCCAGGCTTTCTTCCTTTTGTCTACGACTGATCTCCAGGGAGCACAGAGACATCCATGTGCAAAGTGTGTTTGTCCACCCTGCACCAATGGAGGGCTGCTCTGGCATCAGCCAGCAAGAACAGGCCTTGCCAGAGAAGCCCAAGAGAAGCAAATGCTCGTGGAAGATCCTATCGGGCATGAAAAGACTCTGTGGCTGTGGCCAATCTGACACCTCGATGGCAGATAACAAGGAGGAGAGAACAGCTTCCTCTCCAAGCAGGTGGACACGCTTTTCCCTGAAGAAGAGGAAGACGACAAAGATGAGGAAGATGAAGAAGATGGAGCCAGAGGAGGAGCCAGAGACAGTAGAAGTGTATCTTACAGGTGAAAATACAAACCACATGGTTAGCGAGGAGCACGTGAGGAACTCGCCGAAGAAGAGGAAGAGGAAGATGAAGAACCTGATGGAGACAGAGGAGGAGAAGCCAGAGACAGTAGAAGTGGATCTTACAGGTGAGAATACAAACCACATGGTTAGCGAGGAGCACGTGAGGAACTCGCCGAAGAAGAGGAAGATGAAGAACCTGATGGAGACAGAGGAGGAGAAGCCAGAGACAGTAGAAGTGGATCTTACAGGTGAGAATACAAACCACATGGTTAGCGAGGAGCACGTGAGGAATACTCTACAAGCCTTATGTAAGCAGGGGAACATCCCGCTATTGTGGGGAACTTTTAATCAGCAATTAATTTAGAAAAGAATAAGGAAAAAAGAAGGTTAAAGGAAAACCCACCACTCCGCTCTGTGGCTGGGAACATCACAAAGAGCGTCTCTGGAACGTCAGGGCAGTTCACAGTCATTTCCTTGTGTGACGGTGCTGTTCTGGGTGGGATCCAAATGTGAGTGCCAGATCGGGACAGATTGCTTCCAAAGGGGCAACTACAGCCCAGAGCTGGGTTTTTTCCACTCTAATGTGAACCAAACCAGCCAAACAGAAAAGACTTTGGTTTCACCCCACTGGCTAACCACAAGTCACACAAGCAATCTCCTTAGACAATCCAGGTTCCCAGTATCACCACCTGTCCTGGGGATCAATGGCTATGAAAACCAATGCCCCAAATAAAGAAAATGGTTCTCCCCAATTCCAAAGAATCAGGCCCCAGACCCAGGTCAATATACCAATCAGATCTTCCCACAAATCACGCTGTTGCCAATCCTTTAGAATCTAAAATCTAAAGGTTTATTATACAAGGAAAAAGGTCTGGGTGAGGGTTAGGAAAGGTTAAACGAAATCTATTACATGGCAAGTCTCTTGGTTCAGTCTTGCAGCTGTAGAATAAACTGCAGGCTCAGATAAAAGTTTCTGGAATTCACCCCCTCCTAGGGGTGAGTCATCAATCCGTTGGTCAGAGCTTCTACGTGTAGCAAAATCCCATCCGGAGGTAGGTGCTAGCTGAAGGTTGCACATTGAAGACAAAATGGAGGACGTTCTTCCAGGCTTTATAGTGGTGGTTCCCAACGTGGGGCACACGCCCCACAGGGGGGCAATTTGATTTTTAAGGGGGGCAATTCGAGAATGAGTTTAACAGTGAATTTTTTGCATTTCTTATGGTTCTAGAGGCCTCATATACTTTATTTGCTATTTGTTGTTATTTTTCTATTTGCTTTATTTGCTATTCTTTCATATCACTTCATATGATTATTATTTTTTTAACAATTTCTTAGTGATTTCTTCCTCAGTACTTCAACTGTCCTTTTGTTCTTTTATTTTTCTCTTTCATGGATGCCATGTTCTTTGGAAGCTTGTTTAGAGCTAGTTAATGGTCTTTTAGGCTTCCTCCACGTGAATAGGAGTTCACTTTTTGAATAATAAGAATTATATGTCGCGGGGAGGGGCATCAGGATTTTAGAGATGCTTAGGTGGGGCATGGCCAAAAAAAGGTTGGGAACCACTGCTTTATAGACTTCCTCCTGTGGGCGAAGACCCTCCTCCTCCTTATGCAGAGTCCGGTTGCAAACTGGAAGTCCATAGCCACATGGTCCAATCACCAGACTCTTCACGATTCAGTTTTTGCCCAGGCATGTCCCATTCCTGGTGAAGCTCCTCGGGTGTGGACAGAGTTCATTGTGCAGTTGATGGTCCTTTAATGGGCCATCAGGCAGGCCATTCAAGTTAACACCAGCTTGTCTGAGATTTCACCCAGAAGCCAAGCAGAAGTTTGAAGTACAGGCACCCTATATCCAATATCCATAACTTCAGTTCCAAAAAAGATACACACATATCAATGGCATATTCATAATCCGCCCTCCATAACCTGGTCATAGACACCTGTTATGACCCCTTCACATAATATTTGGTACCCCAATGATCTATATGGTACCAAATTAGTTCGGTACCGTGACACCTTGTAGGTCCCAGGCCCCTTCTCAGGCCCCGGCATAAGTGCCGATTTCGTGGGTGCCTCCGCCTCCTCCCCAGAGCACGCCGCTGCCCCTCTGCTTCTCCCCTCCCAGGCTTGCTGCCTGAATCAGCTGTTTGGCTCAGGGAAGGAGGCAGAGGTGGAGCGGAGGTGAACTGGGGCAGGGAGCGGTTCCCCTGCACCCCCCACCCCCAGGGTACCTGCTGCAGACGGCCCTCCCCATCCCCCCCGCTCACCTCCGCACCGCATCCTCCCCTGAGAGCGCCGCTGCCCCACGTCTCCCTGCTCCATCCCAGGCGTGGAAAGGGGGTGTGGCCGGGGATTTGGGGAAGGGATTGGAATGGGGGCGGGGAAGGGGCGGAGTTGGGTGGGGCCGTGGGCGTGGGGGACACCAGCTAAAGTCAGCACCTGTGGGCCCCGGCTGTGCTGCAGGGATGCGACGGGTGGGACACTGGCTCTGGCGGTGGCCACACACCTCTGGGCTCTGGGTGGTGGGACGCTTCTTCCAGCCCCCCATCGGGGTCAGATCCCCCTCCCAGTGTGGCCTGCAAGGACCCCTGGCTGGGGGGGTCTTTCTGCGCTGGGCCCTTTGCCCAGGGTCCCCCCTCGACTGGCCCCGGTTGCTCTCCGCACCCAGCTCCAGCCTGCTCCAGGCCCAGCCCCACTGTTCTAGCTCCGGCTCCACCCTGCCTCAGCACTGATGCTGCTGCTCTGCCTCCAGCCCCCAGGGCTGCTTCTCCGGCCCCACTGGCTCTGTGGCTGCAGCTCCGCTCCCAGCACAGGGTCTGCTCCCCCTGGGCTGTGTCTCTGCCCAGCTGGCTGGCCCGGCTCTGTTCCCGAGCTCAGCTCAGGCCCCTTCTCGCCCCTTCGCTCGGCCCCACTCTGTCTGGCCCAGGCAATTCCAGCTCCCAGGGTGGACGGGACCTTTCTGACCCCCTGACTCCGTCATGAGCCTGCCCGCCCTGTCAATCAGGCTGACCTGGAGCACTGGCCTCTCCCCATGGCCCTGGGGACTGTCAGTCTCAGAGCCCTGGCTTCCCATCCACCCTTCCTCTTCCTTCTGGTGAGGACCTCACCAACCAAACACCCCACTGAATGTTACTAAGGGGCCAACAGTCCCATGACCCTTACACATCAGGGCCTTCTCCTGGGACAGTGATGGTACCTGAGACCCTGGGATCCATTTAGTGCCGGATCCTCTGGGAGTGGGTGGCAGAGGTCCATCTCTGAGGAGGGGAGAGCTGACAATGGCACTGTGGGGTGGGGAGTCCTAACATTGCTCCAGGCTGGAAGAACCGAGCGGCTGGACATTGTAGGAAATCATTTCTTTTCTCCTGGATCGGGTCCCTTTCACCAGTAAAATCTCCAGAGGTCTCAGCAGGTCACAGCTGGGAACCGTACCAGACCCGAGTCACTACTTCTTGGGGGGGCTAAGTGCAAAATGAAGCCTGTTGCCCATCGCTGACAGGAAAGGGGCAAGGGTGGGGCAGAGGAGAATCCACCATTGAAAAGAAACTGGCCCCTAGGTAAGAGGAAGCCTCGTGTGGTAAAAGCCCCCAGTGAAGAGTCATGGGATCGGAGTTCTCTGCTTAGCTCGGCCAACAACCTTCAGTCTGAGCCTGAGCAATTCTCTTCAGGGCTCTGTGCCCAACGTCCATCCTCTGTGAAGCAGGGAGAATGCCTGGAAAAGGGAAACGTTAAGAATGTTTCTTTCTGCTCCAGGGACGAAGGAGGAGCCGACGGAGGAGAAGGTGGAAAGCCCAGTAGAGCAGGAAGAAGACCGAAGTCCCGTCTCCTCATTAGCGAGCACCTCCCATACGACGATGGTAACGATTCTTTGTGACTGTGCTATTGGAAAGCATCCCCTGCTGTGTGTATTAATATGCCCCGGAGCTGACATGTCTGACAGGAGAACTACCTGCCCCTTGCTCAGGGAGCTGAAAAGAAACACTCTTCAATGTGCTCGAACTCCGGCCAGTCTTTGGAGTTTCTCTGGGTTGCTCTAATGAGGCCCAGATTGAACAAGGGGTTTAGGCACCTAGTGAAGTACAGGGATACTTAGTAGGATTCGCAGAAGGGCCTGATTCCGGTGCCCTTTCCATGGGACACAGGCACTGCTGAAAATCCTACGAGGCCCAGCCCTGCACTTGCACGGGAAACGCACAGACATCCTGGGTGTGGGGCTCTGTCCCATCTAGTGGCACCAAAACCACTTACAGACCGAGCTAAAAGGAGTCTCCCCTAGAGCCTTAGCTAACAGCCTGGTGGCTTTTAGCGCATGTGGTAGAGACTCATGTACTAAGCTCCAGAGGTCCCAGGTTCAATCCCACCTGCCAACATCTGGGCTCTGTCCGAGTTACAAAGGCATCTAGAGGCCTTCGTGACTCGTATTACTAGTGACAGCGCAGCCTGCAGCACATACCAAAGTCTGTCATACGGGGAGCTCCTGACCTGCCCGGGGGCTGGCGTCTCTAGGCAAGTGTGCCACTCTGGTGTGCTCTACTGCGTCCTCAGCTGCTGGCATCCAGGACAGACGGTGCTAATCCAGCGCCAGGCAGCCCAGCGGCAGTAATACCCAGGAGGTGCCCTGAGACATCAGGACAAAGGCCTCCAGCACCCCAGGCCCTGGGTTTAGGTGACCCTGGAGCCCGGCCCCCTGGAGTAACATTGTGCCCAGTGAGTTCTGGCCCCAGAGGCCCACGGTTTGGGATTCTCCTCAGCCAGGCAGACTTGCTCCTTCAGTCTAAGCTACTTTCTGCTCTGCCAGTGATTCCTGCCTGTTTTATGGCAGCACCACAGGCTGCGGGGTGGGGGAAGGGCCCTATTCTCAGTCCATTCCTCGCAGACACTGTGGGCTGCTCGAGTTGCTGAGCCAATCTGCTCAGGCGCATGAGGTGGGACGGGACATGGGGCAGGTTCTCCAGCGACCCCTCGGCTGCACTCAAGAACAACTTGAATGGGCTTTACTGCACATTGGGGCTTTCTCAACAAAATCTGCGCTTCCTGGGAGGGGGGCTAGTGAGGGAGAAATGGGACGGACCTGGGGGGTCCCAGCGTTGCCTGAGAAGCTCCTGTCTCTTCTCAGGCAAAGGGTCCAGAGAACGTAGGAAAGACTGAGGAAAGCTTGGACCTGTCGAGGCTTTTCACTCAGCCGGAGTCTCCCCGCTCACGAGGCGCTGCCAGCCGCCCCCGGGGACAGACTATTGCAGGGCAGCTGAGCAAGGGAAATACTCAGTCTCAACAGGCTTTGTCCCTCTTCATTGCAGACCCCCGGGGAGCCCCCTTCGTCAGCCCAGCCCCAAGCCCTGCAGATTGCAGCCGTGCCGACACCCACTGCGGAGACATTTGAAGCCGCAGAGGACGAGCTGAACGCCCTCCTAGCTCTACAGAGAGAGAAGATGGAGAGAGTAAGACTCCCGCCGTGGGGCAGGGGGATGCTGCGCGGAGGGGGGGAGGGAGAATTTCCTCTCCTAGGAAACCGTTGCTGGGACACACTGGCTGGTGCTTTGAGGGTTGGCTCGGCCCCTTTCCATTCATCGCTTGGCATCCGCGGGTATCCGCGGGGTCAGGTTTTTAAAGTGTTCTCTGCCCGCTGGCGTCTGGCACGTCCCTGGGGACAGCCCAGCCCCACGGAAGGGGCGCGATAGCCCCAGTCCTGGCAGAGCAGCACGTACATAGTCTGCCGATGGGCGTCCACACTAGGCTCCAGGAGGGGACGTGGTTTCCTCAGGCATGCTGCAGGGCCTTGTTTTCCTGCTGAAGTATCAGGGAGAATTTGGCTTTGCACGTAGGTCTCTCAAGCTTTGATCCTGTTGCCCCCCTGTGCCCCCCCCCCGGGTCTGAGTCCCATCCCCCCCATGAATCAGATCAGTGTTTCTGAGCTTTAAGGTGCTAAACCAGACCTCAGGAACACTGGGGTTCCTGGACGTGTCAAAGCCTCTTTCTTGAGATTATGGGAAACCGAGGTGAGAGGCAGCTTGCAGGGCTGCCAGGAGGGCTTACCTGGGAGGAAGCCACTCATGGATAAATCCATCCCTCAACGGTCTGGCATTCTTCCAGGCTGGGGACATGGTGACAGGGATATTAACCTGGAGAGAGAACACGCGTGACGCCAGAGCTAGAGAAGCAGCACTGAGAGCCACAGTCCTGCTGGCTCGCGCCCACCCTAAGGACGTGGTTGTGAGCTGTGTGGCCCACACGCTGTCATCGGGCAGGTAGGGAGTTGCTCTGTGATCCCCTCAGTCCCGTATTTCTCGTCCTGCTCCTACTGACAGGCCGCAGGCTGGGAAGGGTCGGTGGGACTCCCACCGTTGGAGTGAGTTTCCTGCTGTGCAGAGAGCTGGCCATGCTTCCTAAGAGGACATGCCGAGGCCCAGCCTCTGGGGAGCCAACCCCTCCTTCTGCTCTCCCCGGGAGGGAGACGTGACACTTTTCTGGAGAATTCCAACAGTGTCCTGATTTCTAGGAGTCACCCACTTCCTTTCAGATCCAGTACAGGGCCAATCAATGACTTTGGGGCTCACTCAACACCCCTGGGCCAGGAGGTCTGGCTGCTCTTTATTGCGTGAGAGAAGGCAGGGATGGGAAAGGCCCATGAGGCCCATCTGTCGATCCCCTGGAGACCAGTGCAGGATTGTTCCCTGTGGTCAGATCCCCAGTTATTCCATGGCTGAGGAATTGGTGAAGAAATGCACTCATCCTTCGGGAACTGTGCAGCGGAGATAAATCTCTCAGGACAGACATTTCCAGCCCATATTGTTGCAAAAAAGAAAACAAAAGCACCCACCCATGACCAGAGTCTAAATGACTCCTCCCCCACCACACTGCAGTAGGACTGAGCTGCTAAGAGACACTTGGCCAAACGCTGGGTCTCAGTTACACCCCCAAATAGCCCCAGTAACTCCAATGAGGTCAGGCAAGTTCCTCTGGACTGACCCTAGCGTAACAGAGCAGACTTTTGAGCAGTCGGGTTGTCACAGTTTGGGGATCACTCATGGTCACTGTTTTGGAAATAGTGGTGCTAGCTTTGGGAACAATAACCCATCCGGGGAAAGGAATCAATACAACGGTCTCTAAAGGGACTTACCCTGCCTCAGCCTCCCTGCACCAATCTGTGTCTCCAGGGAGAGACGCCTTTCCTGCCTCCATTCCAAGCCTCTCTCTGGGGAGGACAAGAGGTGGCCAAGCAGGCCAAGCAGGGACGGTCTGACGTGTGTTTCTGGATTTGCAGATGTGCTATTGAGCTGTGGAAGGCGCTGGGCGAAGAACCACAGCTCACCAGGGAGGTGCTGCAACAGCTGCTGGACAAGCTCCAGCAGAGACGCCAGGAGGAGAAGATCGGCAACGTGTCTGTGGCTGTAAGTGCGATTTGAGATGTGTGGCAAGGGAGGATGGTGTGTGTGTGTGTGTGTGTGTGTGTGTGTGTGTGTGTGTGTGTGTGTGTGTGTGTGTGTGTGTGTGTGTGTGTGTGTGAGAGAGAGAGAGAGAGAGAGAGAGAAGGAGACAGAGAGATCGCGCTTCATCCCTTCTTAGCTTCAGGCCATGGCTCCACTACACATATCAGACCTAACTTACCTCGGCATACAGCCACCAGAGCAATTCCATTCCTTGTGTCTCTGCAAATTGCTGCTTGTGCTGGCAGTGCAGGTCCCCACCAGAAGGGCTCGTCTCGATTGCACGGTCAGGGTGGGGCATTGTGGGAAGGCTGCTGAAAGCCAGTTGATGTAAGTGATGTGGTCTCTACACTGACACTGCATCGACTAACTGCATTGACTTGGACTCTCTGTCCCTTGTGGAGGTGGAGTTATTAATTTGGCACCAAGGGGCAGTTCTGCTGAAGAGAAGGAAATTCCACAGTTAGGGTGATGCAGGGTGTGTGGCCTTGCATTGACCTAAGTCTGGAGTGTAGACCAGGCCGTAGTGTCTCCTAGCCACCTCCAATCAAACCAAAGAGGTGTAAAGAAAGTTTCCCCCAGGTAAAAGTTACAGATCTTAAGTGGTCCCAGGGCTCAGTTGTCTTCTGCTCTAGACGGCCCGTTAGTAAGCAGGTGCACTTTGGCTGTCTCTTGGACGTATCCTGATTTCTGGCTCCGTAAACTGTGGCTAGAAATCTTCCCAGCATGGGATCCTGAGCTTTCCAGTACTTTTGACTGGGCCAGAAACACTGGACCTATGAGAACAGATCTCCTCAGGATAGTTTCAGCCCGTCCAGTCACAGCTGGAAAGGCAAAGCAGAGGATCTACACCCTTAAGAGAAAGAACAGGGAATAACTCATCCAGACTCGTCTGGTCTTTCCATAGGGCTCCATCCTGTTTCCATTCCAGGAATGGGGGAAGATTCAGGAGCCTCCCAATGTCTCCTCCCCGCTCAGGAGCCAATCCTCTTTTGTAATACACTGGAGAGGAAATGAGACGTGACAAAAGGACAATAGCAAATGGCAATGGGGGCAGGTGGCAGATTGGGATAGTTCAGTGGAATTCTTTCCCCCTTCCAGGCAATGAAGATCATTTACGAGGTCCTATTCCTGTGGGGATACCGAGAAGCCATCCTGGAAATGTATCCCCAGATACTCATCCTCTGCGTCAGGCAAGTGCAGTATGTGTTGGATCTGCACTTGCCAGGGACTTACATGGCCAGCAAGACATCCAGCGCCCAGGAGGGATCCAGCTGCCTCAGCCCCCTACAGTAATGACTGAAAGGAAAAGGAAGAACAGATTTGTTCTGCTACACACATGTGATCTGTTCATGGCCATCATCTGTTGGAGTGCTCTAGTTAGCCCAGGCTCAGTTCGGTGTAGGTCTCTCTTGAGGGAAAAGGGTTGAGGGCCATGTGTTCTTGTGAGTCACACTCGCTCGCCCGAGTCCGTCCGCAGGCCAGCTGCTTTCACTGCCCAGTCGGGCAGCAGTCACGTTTGTGCATCCATCCACATGTGCCACCTGTCCCAGTAAAGAATCAAGTATTCAGCCATCGTGAGTGATGACACCAACCATCTGTGATGGAGTAGGAATACTGTGTGTGTGCCTCAGTTTCCCCTATGCATATCTTGAGCATCTATGTGAAGGGATAAGGATGTGTAGCTGATGCAAAGCAGAGCTTCTCTGCAGGTGTCCATACCTAAAGTTGTAATCTGACCCCAAGTGAGGGAGGGAGGTCACCTGACCTGGCTAAGCCAGGGGGGAGGAGGGGTTGGAGAGAGGGAGTTGCAGTTTGGAGTCAGCAGCTGGCTGGGAAGAGGTTTGGGAGTCTGAAGCTGGGTGGGCAGCAGGGAGGCAGGCCCAGGCAGGGTCTGGCCTCCCTTGGGCCCCCAAAATGGATCCAACTGAGGGGTTCGCGTGCCTACAAGCTCGGTGTTAGACCAGGTACCTGTTGACGAATAAACTTCTGTTTTACTGGCTGGCTGAGAGTCACGTCTGACTGGATTTGGGGTACAGAATCCCCCGCCCAGGCGGTCTCGCTGGGGGAAGCGCATGGAGGGGCAGAAGGTGCTGAATGCTCCGAGGTCAGACCCAGGAAGGTTGAAGTGGGTACCCGTGAAGCTCCTGGCCTGGGAAACAGGCTGTGTACGGAGAGGGGACACTTCACCCAAAGTCCAGTCTGGCTTCCTAGGGAGCGGTTCCAGACCATGGCCCGGGCACTCTGTGACACCATCTTAAGGAGCTCCAGTGTCACTAACTGGTTCGAAACTCAATCAAACTGCAGTGTAGACAGGGCCCATTGGCAGGGAAGCCCCATGATATCACACTGGATCTATCCTCGGGGAGGCTAGCTACTGCTGACCATGCTGTGTGTCCCGGGCTTGTTCAGATTTCCCATGTTGGGGGCTGATCTCCTTGCCTGACCCTGGTATTTTTTTGTCTTTAGCACGTCAGTGGAGGCTGTAAAGTCCCTTTTTTCCATGCCTGGCTACTGGAAAGAATTTGCTGGTATCCACTTTCAGCAGGGCTGGGACATGATCGCCTGCCGCTATCGCTTCTCGCTATCCTACCCTGATTGCAAGGTAGGAGCCCAAAGTTTCCTCTTCAGTGGGTCTCTCTGGGGAATGGGATTTCCGCCTGAAATATTCCTCTGTTCCAGGCTGCCATCTCAGCCCAGCAAGCAGAGAGGAACCCTCTCCCCCACTTGAGAATCACAAGGGACTTTCTCTTCCATCTTCCAGAACCATGATTGAGTTTGAGAATCCTCAGCTCCTTGCGGTTTTCAGAGAGGCGACCAGCATCCTCCGGAGCCAGAAGGAGGAGGAGCAGAGAACTATCGCCATGGCTTTTTGCTCTGAGGTGAGAGTCATTAGTCGACAGGCACAAGTGAGCTTCCGGAGAGCAGCTCGGGCCATAAGCTCTGGGGCACATTGTCAGCAGCCTTACAGCCAGCGAGCTCCTCTCCGCACATGGATGGTTGTGGGGCATGTCAAAGAGGGTGAGATTGCTCCTGGCTGGATGTGCCTAGATGGGATTATGGGACAAGAGGGGATGTTCCTCCAGCACCCCAAGGCCATGCTTCTCTCCTCACGTTTCCTGGGGTTCTGCTTTTCTTCTACCCAGGGGTCTCTACATGGCTCTCAATGAGGCCTAGAGATTCCCCTTTCCCTGGGGTTTATTTGTGACTTGTGCATCAGTCTAACTTTTGGGAACGACCCAACTGAAACAGTAGCATCTGGCTCCCCACACACCAGGGACTTTGCGTGGGAGTAAGTGGCCATTGGGAAAGAGGACTGTCCAGGGAACACAGCCCACAGTAAGACCTCTGCTCCTCAACCTGATGTTGATTTGGCTCTTTCCAGCTCCTTCAGAGCCGTTCCACTGATATGATGCTGAAAAAACCAGAGCTCCAGGGGCAGTTCGTGCAATGGACCCACGACAGAAATCCCTTCGTTCAAAAGCTCAGTCAGAGATGCCTTGCCAGTGCTGTGCTCCAGCCAGCGAAGGTGAGAGGCGTGGATTGCCCAAGCCGATGTCCCTCAAGTAGCTCAGCAATCAGAGCGAGCTCCCCACACAAGCCTTGTTGTTGAACACACAGCACTCCGATGTTGGAGGTGCTTTAGGAGCAAATCAAGGCATGTTGTGGTCCCTGCTCCCTGATGGCAGATGTGATGCACTGGAGGAGGCGGGGGGAGGAAGGACGAAGGTTTCAGTGAGCAGCTGGCCTAGGATGACAGGAGAATGACTTTCTGCCCCCTTGGGGGCTGTGCCAGCCGTGGTTTCTCCAGACTGTCACCCAGGATCGCAATGAGCTGCCTCCTTCATTCCTGCAGGTGCAGTTGTCACAGGCCCAGCTGCCCGCAGTCATGGCCAGGTTTTATGACGTGGATAGAGGGAGAGCCACGGAGGCCATGCAGAAAGCTGCAGAGATCGTCTGCCTCCTCGACGGGAAGGGGCTTGGCTCCGTCGCCCCGGATCTTGTCGTCAGCCTTCGGTTATTCATTGATGACGTAAGGCTGGGAGTCGCAGGAGAACCCATTCCCCCGTCCGCCTGTCTCCGATGCCCAGGTCTCTCTCTCCCCAGCCCCAGCCCTCCCGCCCCTCAGGCCTCCAAGGAGAGCCCCCACCATGGGGGGGGAATCTCCTGCTCAGCCACTTCCCCGACAGAGCTCTTCACAACCAACCTCAGCGCCATGCTCCCAGCCCCTGCTGCAGCCTGGCCTGGGGAGCGGGGGCCTGGCCCTGGGCAGATGACCAGCCGTCTGGAGAACACGGGCCCCACAGACAGGGCCGGCGACAGGGTGGTACTATGGGTACAGCTGTACCGGGCCCCCCGACTTTAGGGGGGCCCCGGCACACCGCTGTACCAGTTGTGTTCCCCCTTGTCGCTGGACCTGGAGAGCGGGGAGGCGGCGCGGCTCCCTCCAGACACAGGAGCCTGGCTCCAGCTGTGAGCCTGCCGGCAGCGGCAGCAGCAGCGCTGTGGGGGAGGGGGGAGAGAGAAAGGGCGGCTCAGGCAGCTCTCGCTGCCCCGGGGAGGGGGGGGAGCACCGGCTGGGCTGGGGGGGGCCCAGCCGCTGTCGGCTGGCCTGGGGGGGGGCGGCTGGCCGGGGGGGGGGGGCCATCCGCTGTCCGCTGGGCTGGGGGGAGGGGAGCGCCGGCTGGGCTGGGGGGGGGCGGCTGGGCTGGGGGGCCCCCATCCACTGTCGGCTGGGCTGGAGGGGCCCCGGCTGGGCTGGGGGGGCCCCAAACTATCAAAATAGGGGGGGCCCCAAATTTCTGTCGCCAGCCCTGCCCACAGAGGTGGAGATTCTCAGGGGGAAAGAGGTGGGTCGGGAATGGCCCGGCTCTCAGGGGCACTGAAGAGTAAAAGAAATGCTGTGTTTTGTAGCAGCATATCCCTGCAAGGCTCCAGCAGCTGTTTCTCCCCTTCCCCAGACCAGTCTCCAGCAGCTTCCCTCCCTCTCCCCTAATCTTCCCCGATTCTCGGATTCGGTGCTCTCCGGACAGAAGTTGCCTCTAGGACACCCTGGGGCTGCACTGCCCTGCAGTGTCTCAGGCCCTGTTCTGCACAAGATGTCTGTGGCGCTGGCCTGGTGGCCTCACGGTGTCCGCGAGTAGGGTGACCAGATGGGAAGAGTGAAATATCAGGACACACTCCGTGAGCGGGGGGGGGGGGGGAATGGAGGGGGGGCGGGGCACCAGCAGGGGGCGGGGCATGAGCGGGGGGGGGGCACCACAGGCAAAGGTGCAGAGCCCTGATCGGAGCCATGAGAGGGGGCACACAGCCCTAGGAAGCTCAAAAAGCCTGTAGAAAGCATGGGGTCAGGGGCACAGGGCTCCGGCTCCAACCCCCGGCCAAAGCTGCAGGACAGACATGGGCGCAGGATCCTGGTTGCAAAGTCAGACCCAGCCTGCTCTGGGTAGAATCAGCATGTGCAGAGCAGGTGCCTCCTTTCCTTGGCTCTGCCATGAGCAAGGTGGTCTGCACACACTCTGCTGGGGAGGAGGATGCAACCTCTGACACTTACCTATTATGCCCAGAGACTTCCCCCCAATACATGCACAGTGTGTTGTTCACACTACCCCTCCTACGCTCCCCCGCCTGTAGATAAATCTCTGCATTATGCATTTTTGTTTAACTTTTATATGACTTTTGTATTATGCCTTTTCATATAATCTTGTTTTAGAAACTCTGTATTGAACTTTGGTAATATGTTATAGCCCCTAAGGTAGTATAATTAAGGTAAAAGAAAAATGTCTCTGCTAGGAGTAGAATAAGATCTTCCCCTCCACTTTATAATCATATAGTGATTACCTGCAAGCAACGGGGGGCTTGCAGGTAATCACTGCTGCATCATGCAACAAGGCTCCCCTCCCCCAAACGCCAGAGGGACCTGTCACCTGCCAGGGGCCAAGGGAGTCCCAGGCTGGGGGTGCTTACCTGGGGTGCCTGTCCTGTCCTGGGGAGTATCTAGCAAGCAGGCAGGTTCATTCGTCTGCTCCTCTCCTGTAGCTGCTCCTGGGATCCAGTGAGGTGGGGGGATGCCTGGGGCTGGGGCCAGCCAGGAAGTATCCAGCAGGGTGGCTGGCTGGATCCAGGTTTGGGAGGTGGGGCTGGGGGGGGGGTCTCTTCCCCCACCCTCTTCTGCTGGCGCCTGCACTATGCATGCCCCACAGGCAGCAAGAAGGTGAGAGACCTGTCCTCCTGGCCATCATCACCTCCTGGGGTGTGGGGCCAATTATGGACTCAGCAGGGGGGGAGGGGCGCAGGAGCAGGCCACGGTAGATGGAGGCTCTCTGTTTGGGTGTGGGGGGGGAGTGGGCTCCCCCCCCCCTCCTTACAGGCAGCAAGCAGCATGCTTCTGAGGCAGGCAGGGGGGCAGAGACAGAGCTCTCCTGACCTGGGCTGGCCATTGCTTGCTGCTGCCAGCCCACCTCCTGCTACCCCCCTGAAATGCTGTGCTGTCTCCCCTCACCCCCCCCCCTTCCTGCGGGGCTGGCCGGGCGCTGCCTGATTGTGTGGGAGGGTCCTCCCCAGTCTCTGTCAGCCGGAGAGGTGGGGGGGAAAGGACAGGAGCAGGCTGCGATCTGTCTCGGGGCAGGAAGTTAGCTGCAGCACTCTCCCGACCGAAACTTTAGAGATGAGCCCTGCCTGGGCAGGGCTCACGCAGGCAGCACATGGCTGCCTGGGGCAGTGGGCGGGGCCATGTTGCCTTCATGAGCCCTGCGCGCCAGGGATCATCTGCAAAAATCGGGACAACAGGAGTCCCGACGGGAGTCTGATCGGGACTCGGGACAGACACACAAAAATCGGGACTGTCCCGATAAAATCGGGACATCTGGTCACCCTACCCGCGAGCCAAGTCAGTTAACACAGGGGGAACCGGAGCCGCGTGCGGAGTATCACTCTGTCGCGTTGTGCTCTGATACTGCCTGGCTTTAACCGGGCTTCCCCACTCCCTGGGTGTCATTGCCAGGAGAGGGAGAGCATGCGCTCCGCTGCCATTGTGGATATTTATACTCCAGAGACTTGATTGGTTTAATCCACCATTGATGCAAACCTGAACCAAGAACTTTGCCATTACTGCCTGTAATTGATTTATTTTAACCATTTCTAACCCTCACCTATCTCTTTCTCCCTTTATGAACAAACCTTTAGATTTTAGATCTGATTTGTATATTGACCTGGGGCTGGAGCCTGATTCTTTGGAATTGAGAGACCCATTTTCTTTTGTTGGGGTATTGGTTTTCATAACCATTGCTCCCCATAATGAGTGGCTGGTGGGGGTGATACTGCGAGACTGGAGTGTCTAAGGCAGGGGTGGGAAACCTTTTTTCCGCCAAGGGCCATTTTGACATTTATGATGTCATTCGTGGGCTGCCACCCCTCCCCCCCCGCCCCCCGAAGCCCAGGCTGGCAACAGGAGCTGATACCCCAGCTGGCAAGGGGCCAGCGGGGGAAACCCCAAAGCAGTGGCAGGCGGAGTGGCCACTGGCCCCTTGCCAGCCAGGGTCCTGCCGCCTGCCTGACCCGCCCAGCCCAGCCTCCCCCCCATCAAACCTCCTTCCCTCCCGCACCCACGCCTCGCCTGACCCGCCCAGCCCGGTCTCTTCCCCTCCCCCCCCTTGACTGTCGGCTCCCCGCGGCTCCTCGTTTCGCCGCACGGCTGATGGTGGCCACGCGGCGCTTCCCAGCCCCTGCGCGGAGCCGCCCCTGGCTGGCAGCAGCCCGCACGGCGCTTCCCGGCCCCTGTGCGGAGCCGTCCATGGCCGGCAGCCATGGGCCAGACAAAATGATTTGGCGGGCCGTATAAGGCCCGCGGGCCGGAGGTTCCCCACCCCTGGTCTAAGGGAATCGCATGTGTGACTTGTGACTAGCCTGTGGGACGAAACCAAAGTTTGTCTTAGAGGTGGAGAAACCCCAGCTTTGGGCTGTAACTACCCTGTTTGAAGCAATTTGTCCTGACTTGGCACTCTCAGTTGGGTCCCACCAGGAACAGCAGTTACAAGCCCAGAATACCTGGGGGGGGGGGGAAGAATCCCCTTCCTGACCGCTGCAGGTAGTCAGCTTGAAACTTGAGCATTAGGAACATAAGACACGACCCAGAAGTGAACCCCAAGCTGCTGAGCCCTGCCCCCACCCTCCCCATCAGACAAGCACATTCACAACTCTGTCCACCTCACTCGTCAAACTAATTAAATTATTTGCCTCCACAACTGCTACAGCCCCTGTGGTGATTAGAAACCCCCCTTCTCATTTCTAGAATTTGTTCAGGGCCAGTTAGTGCAAATTCTTCTGCCAACGGTGTCAGTTAGCTTCGCTAGCTGGTCATCGTCCCTGGTACTTACCTGCTGTCAGAGGGGTAAGTACGGCACCTCCCCGTAAGCGTCCCCCCTGGCTTTTGGCGTGGTCCCCAAAGTCCTACCACATGCACGGGCCAGGCTGTTTCCCTGTGTGTGCCTGACCCTTCAATTCCAGAGCGTAGCAGACGGGACACAGCAGCAGACGTCTGCACTGTTCCCTAGCACCCTCCCTGAGCTCCCTTCTTACAGCCCAGTCCCTCCCAATTACTCCTCATTAGCCCACAACTGCACCCACCCGGCAGCGATCCCCAACAGACTCTGGTTAATTAGCTTCAGGGACGCCTGCAGCAGTTCCAGGCTGTAGCAAACCCAGTGACCAGGGATTTAGACCACGCCTGGTTTTATGGCACGGTTCTCTCATGGGGTTTGCGGGGAGGGATTGTCTCACTGGCGGTGAGACATCTGGCAAAGCGAGCGTGTGCCATGGGCGCTGTGGGTTGCATTGCCACTGCCCGGCCTCCTGTCCTGTCATTTCCCCCTGTGCCCCGGGATTGGGAGGAGGTGGAAGATGTGACCCCTTGTCTGTTTAGTTCTTTGCACTACCCACTGGGTCTACTCAAGCTGCTGCTAGTTGGGCAGAACTCAGATCATTGCCCAAAGGCCCGGAAAAGAGTTACAGGGAGGGAGGGGGTTGCGATAGACTCCATGAAAATTCAGTCACACAAAATGAAATTCTTCCCCTTTACTGGTCTTGTGCCAAAAAAAAAAGCAGCACTTGCTACTGCATTCGTCTCCTTGCATTGCCCTGACAGCTGGGGTATTGTAAGTTAATTGGTTGTGTCCGTCTATCCCTGAACAAATGGCCCAATTTAATTATCTAGCTTGTTGTCACGCTGCAAGGAAAACCTTCCTCTGCAGGAGCGGTAGAAAAATAGAAACCTTTATCGTGGGGTCAGGCCTGCCTTTGACATTGACAGAGGAATTAGAACATCAAACTGCTGTCTCTAGTCATGAGACAAAAGATGAAACCGGCCCAATTTGCATCCTGACCTTGTGGATGCTGCTGGGGGAAGAGACAATGGAAAAGATTAAAAAGGAGAGATTAGCTGGTTTCTCACAAAGAAGTCCGCCCAGACTAAGCCGTTCAGCCTCAGGCAGCCCTTATCAGTGGCTTTGTTTTCTGTCTTCATTATGTAAATTCCATCCTGCCAGCAGCCTGGTTTGGTGGCCAGTTGCTGGTTCAAATCCCACCCGGCTAGGCAATGGTTAAAAGTGGGGCCCTCTGATGCTTACTTGAGACCCATTACAGAGGCATCCCTGGTGGGCAGGACCTGACTGGCTCTCAGCACACAGAGGCCAAGGATTAGATCAGGGATGGGCAAAATACAGCCCGCGAGCCACATCCAGCCCTCGGGACCCTCCTGCCTGGCCCCTGAGCTCCTGGCTAGGGATACTCCCCCCCCCCCAGCGCCTCCCCTGCTGTCCCCCTCCCCTGAAGCCCCAGAGCACTGCATCACCAGTGCTTTGGCCCTGCCACTCCCACTGAGCAGTGTTGCAACGGCGTGGCTGGCTCCGGTAGGGCTAGGAGCTCCTGCTGCTCTGAGTGACATGATAAGGGTACAGGTACCCAGGGTGGTGTTGGATAAGGGCAGGGGGATCCACGGGGCAGTCAGGGGACAGGGAGGGGGGGTTTGGATGGGGCAGAAGTTCTGGGGGTGGTGGTAGAGGGAGTGGGGGGGGGGGTTGGATAGGTGGTGGGCTCCCGAGAGGCAGTTAGGGGCATGGGTGTGGATACAGGTTGGGGCAGTCAGGGGACAGGGAGTAGTTGGGTGGGGTGGGGTGGTCAGGGGACAGAGAACAGGGGGGTTGGATGTGGGGTGGGGTCCTGGGAGGGTGGTTGGGGTGTGTGTGTGGATAGGGGTTGGGGCAATTAGGGGACAGGGAGCTGGGGGCACTTGGATCGGGGGCAGGAGACAGGAAGCAGGGGGTAGTTTGATGGAGCAGAGGTTTGGGGGGAGGGTGGTCAGGAGGCATGAAGTGGGAGGGGGTCAGATAGGGGCCAGGCTGTTTGGGGAGGCACAGCCTTCCCTACCCAGCCCTTGATACAGTTTCACAACCCTGATGTGGCCCTCTGGCCAAAACGTTCCCGCCCTGTATTAGCGCATCATTTGACATTGTGCAGCTCCATGTTTTCACCTCTAGAGGCTGGTTGCTGCAGGCCACGGCGAAGGCTGATCCCTGGGGAGAAGGCCCTGCCTGGTCTTTGCTGTGAATTCTCTAGGACTGCCAATCTCCCCATTTCACAGCTCAGAACAGAGGTCTCCCCAGAAGTCACTTTCCCCTGTGGATAGTCAGTCACACGGCCACATCCTGTCTGTGTTTTCATCCCTGTCTTCTCTCGCTGACGCCACTGTCCGGAGGTCACTGGTGCATGCAAAGGCGTGTGTGTGAGTAATGGTGTCAGCACCGTTTATGGTTTGGTTTTCTTCGGGGGGGGCATGACAGGTGCCCCTCGTATTGGTGCAGTTTCTCTAAAGCTGTTTCTCAGAGAAATACCTTGGTAGAGCGACCATGCAGGATCTCCAAGGGATCCTTCTTTTGGCATCACTTCCGCAGAAAGGCAGCTGGGAATAGCACCAACTGCTGTAAAACACCCCTCTCGTCACTGATCCTTACCTGTGATTGCTTCAAAATAGCATTAACCCTTTCCTTCTCCTTTGTAACTCAACTTCCTTTGTCTTAAAGAGCTTTGACAGCCCAACGTGAACAGGCTTTTCTTGCATAATATGAAGCGTTCCAAACCAAATTATACATTCAAAAACAAACACAACAGCAGCATGAGAATAGCTGCCACGCAGCTAACACAGCATCCACCAGGAGTGAAAATCCATCCAGTCCCTGGAGTGTGAATTACAAGCCGCAGTTCTTACCTGTGCCAATGTTAAAATGTCATGTCTTCTTTTTAGCTGGTAGATGAAGCTTTCAGACAGACTTCCAGGCAGTGCTGTGATGTTCAATGGCCTGAGTGGGAGAGGAACAGGATTCTTCCCCGGGGGATGTTTCTTAGGCTGATTTTGACTTTCAATGTCTTGAAAAATTGGCGTAACATTACAAAAAGGTGAGAAACAAATCCACTGTAAGCAGTGGCTGGCACAGAGAAGGTCCTGGCAGAGTTGTGTTAGATGGGCTAGAGCAGGACTCGGCTACCTACAGCACGCGTGCCAAAGGCAGCACACGAGCAGACTTTTAATGGCCCGCTGCTGCTGCCAGCCAAGGTCCCTGCTGCTGGCCCCGCTCACCCTGCTACTGGCCTGGGGTTTCCTTCACCCAGTCCGGCAGCGGGGACATCCAGCCGGGCCCTCGGCTGGCAGCAGCATGCCGTACCATGCGTGTGGTAGTTTACCAACCCCCTGATACAGACTTATAGAGAGACCTTCTAAAAACATTAAAATGCACGTGAAGCCTTAAATTCGAGTGAGTAACTGAAGACTCAGCACAGCACGTCTGAACGGTCGCTGACCCCAGGGCTAGAGGAATAAGAGAGAGGATTGGGGTAACAGGCATAGGACTGGGGAGCGCAGAATACTTCAGTGAAAAGTAATATATTTTTTTTGCTTTTGTTGAAATTTTCACCACAATTTTTGAATTTTCAATGAAAAATTAAGAAAAAAAAACCCAGAAAAAAATTGGCCAAGAGTTGAAAACTTTCCTCTGAAGCCCAAATATTTCTATCCAGGGATGGTGCTGTAGCGGTCTCTTTGGTGTGCTTATCCCCATTCTACTCCGTGGGCGAGATGCCCATGCTCATGATGCTTTGCTGAGCCTCCGTGGTGCATCCTGGGAGACTCTTGCCACATTCCGTTGGGAACCCGGCTCACAGAGAGTGGGGGACACTGGAATTCCCACGGGGGCATTTCTGAATGCAATTTCTGGGGTGGGGAACAATATTCTAGGGGGGTTCCGTTGGAAACGAAAAGCTTTTTGGTTTTCAGGCATGCGGTTTTTGGTGTCAACATTTTCCACGGCAAAAAGACACCTCACAAAAAGTGACATTTAACCAAAACCCGGGTTTTTCTGGTCAAAAAACAGTTTCAAGAGAAAAATGTTGCCCCCCCCCCCATTAGGGAGGCCAGAGGAGAGGAAGGTAGGAAGTTGAGGTGCCAGGATAGCGTGGAACAAGAGGAAGGGACACCCTGTGGAGATATTACACAGAAAGAACGTGCTGGGCAGGACCAGAGGAGCTTCTAAAAATGGGGGGGGGGGGGGCTGGAAAATCAGTCAGGTGTAAGGATAGTGAGACTGGATAGAGACTGGACCTACCTGACTCCCTCTGAAGTCAGTGGGAATCCATTAGCTCTTTCCCTGCTTGGGTAAAAACATGGATTACCCCAGATAGTTGATGGATGCACCCCCCCCCCCCCGCAACTATTCAGTTCCCAACCCACCCGCCTTGCAAGGTCAACTTCCCACCCCCCCAGACCAAACCCGACACCCCCTGGCTCACTTACCCCCCGACCGAACCTGACACCCCCACCTCACCCCCCCACCAATCGCAACACCCCCAGACCTAACCCGACACCCCCCCCAGCTCACTTACCCCCCGACCAAACCCGACACCCCCACCTCACCCCCCCAAGCAAACCCGACACCCCCACCTCACCCCCCCACCAACCGCAACACCCCCTGACCAACCCCAACACCCACACCTCACCCCTCACCCACCCCGACACCTACCACCCCCCCAGACCAAACCCGACACCCCCTGGCTCACTTACCCCCCGACCGAACCCGACACCCCCACCTCACCCCCCAACCAACCCCGATACCCACTGACCAACCCCAACACCCACACCTCACCCCTCACCCACCCCGACAACTTCCTACCCCCCCAGACCAAACCCGACACCCCCAGGTGTCAGGTGGGGGTGTCGGGTTCGGTCGGGGGGTGAGGTGGGGGTGTTGGGTTTGCTTGGGGGGGTCAGGTGGGGTTGTCGAGTTTGGTCGGGGGGTAAGTGAGCCGGGGGGTGTTGGGGTTGGTCGGGGGGTGAGAAGGTGTTGGGGTGGGTGAGGTGTGGGTGTTGGGGTTGGTCAGGGGGTGTCAGCTGTCTGCCCCCTCCCCACCTCCGACTGACCCGAGCAACGCCGGGCACTTATGCTAGTATAATGTAAAAGCCTTTGATTGCGGGGTGAGTCCCTGCCACGCAGGCACAGAGATGACTGTGCAATAAACTGCGATACCGATGAATGCAACAGCAACATTGCTCGGTTCCCGGACTGTTTTCGTAGCAATGGCTTAAAAAAATATTCACAAAGTGCACAGAGTAAACAACCCCCCGGAGGAAGAAAACGTGAAAGAGACGATCCCTGAGCCAGGCTCACGAATCAGCCGTCGCTGCTGCCGTGCGAGATCAGAGCTGACAGAACTGTCAGACCACTTCGGAATTGGACAGCCGCTCTTACAGCTTTGGACAGACGCATCTGCAAGACTCTGCCCCCTCCGTGGCAGTCCAGGCTGTGCGGCAGGCTGGGGAATGTGACCTTTCCCAGGGTCACCGCGCCCACATGGGAGCTAAGGAGTATTACCGATGGGATGCAGGGGCGGCGAGTTAGATGGGCCCACAGTGCCGGGCTCCAGCAATATTCAGGGCCTGGGGGCCCTGCTCCACCAATGTTCAGGGCTGGGTCTCTTCCCCGGCCCCGCCGGCTGCTCCCGCGCACCACCCCTGAGCGTCCCTGTCTGCGTCCTGGGGGGGGGGGGTCCATCAACTGCCGCCACAGGGTCCTAGCGCCTCCCAATCACCAATGCCAGGGCAGGCTGACCCTGATCCTGCCCTTCCACCTCAGATGGACCCTTCCCTTTTCTGGCGGGACCCTCCTCCAGCACAGGGAACCCCCCTCGCCCGCAGTCATTGCTCCTGCTCCATGCTAGGCAAGCCCCCCGTCCATGAGGCTACAGAGGGGCCGCAGCAGGGGAGGAGGCGCACAGGTGATGATACCACAGGGGAGGGGAGGGGGCTTCCTGGATCTGAGAGGGGCCCTGGAAGCAGGTGCAGAGACAGTGGTGCAAGGTGAGTGTGGCGCAGGGGGAGGGGGAGACAGGGGACCCTCCCCTGGAACTCACTGCTGCCAGCGGGGTGAGGGCAACCACATCCTGCACCCCCAGCCAGAGCCCTCACCCCCACCCACCCCACATCCCACTCCTCTGCCTCACCCCTGAACCCCCTCCTGCCCTGTGAATCCCTCATCCCCGGCCCACCACTCAACCCCGCACCCCACCCCTCTGCCAAGCCCCTCATTCCCGGCCCTACCCCAGAGCCCTCACCCCTCGACATGAGATTAACTGGACTGTATTGCTATTGGCTCCCGGGCAGGAGTTGGGGGGGGCAGGACCGGGACCCGTTCTGGGCACTACCAAAAACCATTCAAACCTGCTGCCCCTGTTGGCATGTCAGTGCAGCTGCTTCCGACACCCCCATTCCCGTCCCCCCGGTTCAGAGCCCTCCCCTCGGTTTGGTTCTTCCCCAGAACGCAACAGGAAAATGGAAACAACCCCTGACCCGCAACGGAGTGTGTGACCCACAACATGCTCCTTCTGCCGCTCGCAGTGGAGCGAGGCAGATTCGGCTGCTCCCCCAGGGGTGACTTTGGGAGTGTGCACAAAGACCAAGGAGCCCTTGTAGCCCCTTAGAGACTAACCCATTGATTTGGGCATAAACTTTTGTGGGCTAGAGCCCACTTCATCAGATGGACAGAGTGGAACATACAGCAGGAAGAGAGAGATACACACGGAGAACATGGAAAGGTTGCCATAGCAACTCTAAGAGACTAATCAATGCAGTCAAGAATCAGGGTGGTAGCCGTGTTAGTCTGGAATAGCAGAGTTAACAAAGTCCTGTGGCACCTTAAAGACTAACTATAAAGTTTTGAAGCATGAGCTTTCGTGGGCTAATACCCACTTCGTCGGATGCAGGCAGTAGAAGTGTTCACATACAGGCAGTTATAGAAAAGTAGGTAAGAGCCAGGGGGGAGGTGAAAAGGTTAGTCCAATTAAGCTGAGCCAGCTTGTTATCTCCGATCAGGGAGTGTGGATTATTCGTCTAGCATTTGAATGGGGTGTGTGGACATGGAGAGATGAGAAACAATGTCTGTAATGAGCCAACCATTGTAGATCCCGGTTCAATCCCAAAGTGTGTGAGCTGAATTTGCAAATGAATTGAAGCTCTGCAGTCTCTCTTTGCAGTCTGGATCGGAAGTTCCCTTTCTGCAGAATGGTGACCTTTAAATCTGTAATAGTGTGTCCAGGCAGGTTGAAGTGTTCCCCTACAGGTTTTTGTATATTGCCATTCCTAATATCTGATTTGTGTGCATTTATCCTTTTTCGTAGGGACTGTCCAGTTGGACAAACTGGACAGTCCCTACGAAAAAGGATAAATGCACACAAATCAGATATTAGGAATGGCAATATACAAAAACCTGTAGGGGAACACTTCAACCTGCCTGGACACACTATTACAGATTTAAAGGTCACCATTCTGCAGAAAGGGAACTTCCGATCCAGACTGCAAAGAGAGACTGCAGAGCTTCAATTCATTTGCAAATTCAGCTCACACACTTTGGGATTGAACCGGGATCTACAATGGTTGGCTCATTACAGACATTGTTTCTCATCTCTCCATGTCCACACACCCCATTCAAATGCTAGACGAATAATCCACACTCCCTGATCGGAGATAACAAGCTGGCTCAGCTTAATTGGACTAACCTTTTCACCTCCCCCCTGGCTCTTACCTACTTTTCTATAACTGCCTGTATGTGAACACTTCTACTGCCTGCATCCGACGAAGTGGGTATTAGCCCACGAAAGCTCATGCTTCAAAACTTTATAGTTAGTCTTTAAGGTGCCACAGGACTTTGTTAACTAATCAATGCAGGTGAGCTATTAGCAGCAGGAGAAAACACCCCTCAGGATGAGTGACAGTCAGGATCCCGTGCCGCTGTCCCACCGGCTCCATAAGCAAGGCCGGCTCCAGGCCCCAGCGTGGCAAGCAGGTGCCAGGGCGGTAAATGGTCAGGGCGGCGCTGGGGCGGCTTTCGGCGGCGCCTGCGGCAGCTCAACAATCTTCTCTGCAGAGCTGGTGCTGGCATGCCCCGAAAGCCGTCTGAGCGCAGCCCTCTTCAGCTGGTTGGGGCAGCACAGATGGCAGAGCCAGCCCTGCCTGTACGAATGCTCGGGGACCCACCTCGGGAGAGCACAGAGATGGGAACGTTTCGACTGTTGGAACCCGAGCCCAGGGAAGAGAAGAGAGATGAGAATCCCACGCCCCCCTCTCACTCTTCCTGTCCTCTCCCCAGCCCCTTTCCCCGTCAGACACACGAGGCCAAACTCCCCGCTGGCTGCACATCAAGTGACTTCACTACCGCTGCCCCTGCTGGTTCCCCCATGAATGGAGCCTACGCTCTCTTTCCACCCTTCGTCCCTCCTCCAGGTTTTCTGTCCTCCAATTACAGCACCAGCCCCTGTGCATTTCTAAGGACTTATTCTGAAAGAATGTTTTCAAACCTCCAGGCACAAATTCTTTTCTCTGTGCAATCTCTCCAGTTCCACCTGCCAGGTGAGTACTCTGTCCTCCCGCGACATGGGCAGCCGTTCATCGAAATGGTGGTGTGCATGGTGTCATTCATTGCATGCACAAGTTAGCTGCCTAATGGCACCTCGTTCAAAAATGAGAGCTCTTTTCTCCCGAAGGACCCTGGAGTGCTCTGTGCCTTTGACTCTCTTCTAGACTTGCCTGCTTGGAGAGGGACTAAACCCAGAACTTGGTTACAAAAAGCTGGGCACCGGTCTTCTCATAGCAAAGGGGTACTTCTTATTCATTTCACTATTCAGACTCCAGGGGGTCGGAGTGAGACAGTGGCAATGGAGCTTTAGTATCCAAACAAGTATTTGCCTGTCACCCTTGCTTCCTACCTGCTTGGATCAACGTGGGAACTTCATCACAGGCCAGCATGGGAAGAAAGACCCCACAGTCTTTGGTGTCCTGATCTGGCCTGACCCTGTCTCAGAATGTTTTGATCACTCCTGTGCCCTCCTCCGTTTCCCTCTGTGCTTCAAATTGCTATGCACGTGGCGCAAAGGGAAGGGGTGAGGGGCTTCATTCACGGAGCAGCCTGGTGGGAGACCAAAAACCATTAGCAAACTGGATAAAGTCTCCCATGCGAATGGAGGCTCAGAAATGTACAACAGAAACCACGGGGCCGGGACAATTCAGAGCTAGCGACTGAGAGGCAGGAGGCAGGAGATTTCCCCCCGGGTGAAGTGGGTGGGCGAGGTTTTGTGGCCTGCACGATGCAGGACTAGGTGATCGTGATGTTCCCTTCTGGCCATAACCCAGAGGACACTATAACGCACATTGAGACTCTGGGAACTGTTGTGGTTTGAGGCCAAGAGTTTAAAATATGGCTGGTGATTTTGGGTGCCCAACTGCCGAAATCTTAAAGGTCCCGGATATTCAAAAGGTGGGTGCTCAAAACGTTTTGAAAATCAGTCCCCTTTGAGGCCTCTCAAGCAGGGAACCCCAAAACTAAGACCCCCTAATAAGCTTTGCAAAAGTGACTGAACTAGAGCCGGTAAGAGTTTAACACCAATGGAAAAAAAAGGAAAAGAAACATTTTTCAAGGTCCCTGTTACTAGCTTCCCTTTCCCTCCCCTCCTGAAACGGAGGGGTAACGAAAAACAGTTCTTGTCCTCTTGGTGCAGTGGTCCTAGCTCAGTGCCATTGGGAAGCCAAGCTAAAGAGGCCCACTCGTTGTCCAGCATGCGGCTCTCTCTGTTCACACCCAGACTCTAATGAGAGTCAGGCCTCCAGCAATGAGCCGTCCCTGGTTCAGTGCAGCAGTCAAGTCCCATCTCTCACTCCAGGTCCTGTGGGTTACCGGGTGGCACAAGCTGTAAGATCTTGTTTGACTCAATTGAAGTGAAATGCTTTTGTACAGCACATTCTGCAGAGCAGAGCCCAGCACACCCCCCTGCTTCTCCGTCATGCTGACCTGGGTGTAATTGGAAGAGAAGGCTGACGTGCTGACAGCAATCTGGGTGACAGGAGTCTCGGTTCACTGCCCTGACTTTGTCAGCATGACTAGGAAGATGGGTTTTGAAAAGGGAGGAAGAGCCCAAGGAAAGAGCCCGCTTTGGACAGGGGGATCTGGAACTTTTCTCCTGGTTTTCCTTGGGTAACAGATCCTTGTGTCCTTGTCCCAAACGTGGCATCCGCTCTTGACAGGTAAAAAACTCACAGTATCCGATCCGAGGCGGGTGTGTCCAGTTAAGGATGCTGCGGTCTCCACAAGGCTGAGAGGGGCAACGTGGAGGACCTAACTAGAACCCAGCCCCTGCAGAGCTTCCGTAGGACTTGGCTGCATGTGCGACATGGTGTTCTCTTCAAGCTGTGGAGAGGAGCATGTGAGCGGCAGGGGGGCCTTTTCAGAGGAGGCTCACGTGCCTTTTGAGAGCCCGGGTATTTGGATGCTGTCATGTTACTGAAATAATTTGGGACCCTATAAATCATTGCTGCAACCAGGGTCCTATAGTGGCACCAAATGTTATGTACAGGGGGTCATAATGGGTGCCTACAACCAGGTTATGAATGTGTATCAATTTTGTAGTTAGAGCTAGAATATTGGCTCTGGACTGTCTGTCTTTCCAAATATTGTGCTCTGCTGGGGAAGAAGATTCCTGAATACTGGGCGTCAGCTTGGCTTGGGCTGCCTGATGGCCCATTAAGGGACATCAACCACACAATGGACTCTGGGAGCTTGGAATGCTCCAATCCAGACAAAAAGTCTACGAGAGAAAGCCTGGGCATAATGGCTGCTGCCTGCAAATATGAGTCATGCATGGTCATGTGATCTGCCCATGTGGCTCCAGAACTCCATGGGGCTGGACTTTTCACAGCAGGAAGAGAAAAAACTATAAAGGAAGCTGCTACAGCCCTCCATTTTCATCTTCTACCTTCAGTCTGCAGCCTGTCTTGCTTCCAGCTCTGAATGGACTTTGCTACACAGGTGAACTCTGAACTAAGGTGCTGACCCACCCCTAAATGGGGTGCTTTCTAAAGACTTTGATTTGAACCTGCAGTTTATTCTACCTTTGCTGCAAGCCTGAACCAAGAGATGTGCCATTACTGCATGTAATTGATTTCTTTTAACCATTCTTAACCCTCACCTATACCTTTTTCCTTTTATAATAAACCTTTAGATTTTAGATTCTAAAGGATTGGCAACAGCGTGATTTGTGGGAAGATCTGATTGGTATATTGACCTGGGTCTGGGGCCTGATTCTTTGGAATTGGGGAGAACCGTTTTCTTTATTTGGGGTATTGGTTTTCATAACCATTGATCCCCAGGACAGGTGGCTGCTGGTGGTGATACTGGGAATCTGGAGTGTCTCAAGGGGATTGCTTGTGTGACTTGTGGTTAGCCAGTGGGGTGAAACCAAAGTCTTTTCTGTTTAGCTGGTTTGGTTTGCCTTAGTGTGGAAAAACCCCAGTTTTGGGCTGTAGTTGCCCCTTTGGAAGCAATCTGTCCTGATCTGACACTCACAGTTGGATCCCACCAGGAACAGCACCGTCACAGTGGCGTAGTCGGCAGGATCCACAGAACCAGGTCAATTGAGCTTTGGGTCAGAACCCCACACTGTCCAAATTTGAGTTTTGGGTGTAGAGAGTTTGGTTGGTTAAAGAGCAGTGGCAATGAGTAATCAGAAAACAAAGGCAATGAAACTGCAAGCCCTGAAAGACGGCCTGCAGCGTGAGTTTGAACGGGAACTAGCAGAGCTGAGGTTGTGGGAAGAGCAACAAAATGCTGAATTACAAAGAGAAGCTGCTGAGAGACAGGAGAGACTTAACAAGATGAAACAAGAAACTGCTAAACTTCGGCTCCAAGTTCAAAGAGCAAGAGAAGAACATCAGAATTATATCCTCTTGAAAGTCCATTTTATAACAGTATTGGGAGGCGGTATTACCCTGTGCAGTTTTCTGTGTTTAGCCCATTATGCTATGACCAGGGGGAGGGGGATTCTCACCTGGGGGGAAATAGCTGTTTGTCTGGGGAGGGTTTCTCCAAGTGTTTGTCTGTGCAAGTGTCACGGTACTGAAATAGTTTGGTACCGTGTAGATCAGGGGTCTCCAAACTATGGCCCGCGGGCCGGATGCGGCCCGCGAGGCCCTCTCATCCGGCCCGCGGAGATCTTTTTGGCTCCGCGCTGGGGCCTGGAAGCGCCGCGCGGGCCGCCGCCGCCAGCTGCGGGGCCTGGAAGCGCCGCGCGCTCGGCCGCCGCCGCCAGCCGCGGGGCCGGGACGCGCCGCGTGCTCGGCTGCCGCCGCCGGCCAGGGACGGCTCGGAGTTGGGGCCGGGACGCGCCGCACCGCCACGCAGTTGCAGGGGGCGAAACAAGGAGCCACCCACTGCCAGGCGGCGAACCGGTCTGTGGGGAGAGACCGGGTTGAGCAGGTCAGTTGGGGGGGTGAGAGACCTGGCTGGGTGGGTCAGTTGGGGGGGAGGGGGTTGGAGGAAAGGAGGTTTTGGGGTGAGAGACCTGGCTGGGTGGGTCAGTTGGGGGGGGGTGTTGGAGGAAAGGAGGTTTTGGGGTGAGAGACCTGGCTGGGTGGGTCAGTTGGGGGGGGGGTTGGAGGAAAGGAGGTTTTGGGGTGAGAGACCTGGCTGGGTGGGTCAGTTCGGGGGGGGGGGGTTGGAGGAAAGGAGGTTTTGGGGTGAGAGACCTGGCTGGGTGGGTCATTGGGGGGGGTTGGAGGAAAGGAGGTTTTGGGGTGAGAGACCTGGCTGGGTGGGTCATTTGGAGGAGGGGGGTTGGAGGAAAGGAGGTTTTGGGGGGAGAGACCTGGCTGGGTGGGTCAGTTGGGGGGTTGATGTGTAGTGTTCATGTGTAGTGTTCAGGTGTTCATGTGTAGTGTTCAGGTGTTCATGTGTAGTGTTCATGTGTAGTGTTCAGGTGTTCATGTGTGGTGTTCATGTGTGGTGTTCATGTGTAGTGTTCAGGTGTTCATGTGTAGTGTTCATGTGTAGGGTTCAGGTGTTCATGTGTAGTGTTCATGTGTAGTGTTCAGGTGTAGTGTTCAGGTGTTCATGTGTAGTGTTCATGTGTAGTGTTCAGGTGTAGTGTTCAGGTGTTCATGTGTAGTGTTCAGGTGTTCATGTGTAGTGTTCAGGTGTAGTGTTCATGTGTTGTGAACAGGTGTTCATGTGTAGTGTTCATGTGTTGTGAACAGGTGTTCATGTGTAGTGTTATTAAATAATAACTGAATAAAGTAATATTAAATAAATAATTAAAAACAACATCCATGTTTTGATTCTTTTTTATTTGGACCTCGAGTGTGTTGTCGGCCCCCGAACTGCTATTTGATAGCTAATGCGGCCCTCGGGCTGAAAAGTTTGGAGACCCCTGGTGTAGATCAATGGGTGCACGAAATATTATGTGAAGGGGGTCATAACAGGTGTCTTATGTATGTATCTATTCCATATGTGGGTATCAATTTGGCAGTTGAGGTTGTGAATATTGGCTCTGGACTGTCTGTCTTCCAAATATTGTGCTCTGCTGGGGAAGAAGATTCCTGAATACTGGGTGTCAGCTTGGCTTGGGCTGCCTGATGGCCCATTAAAGGACTATCAGCAACACAATGGACTCTGGGAGCTTGGAATGCTCCAATCCAGACAAAAAGTCTAGGAGAGAAAGCCTGGGCATAATGGCTGCTGCCTGCAAATATGAGTCATGCATGGTCATGTGATCTGCCCATGTGGCTCCAGAATTCCATGGGGCTGGACTTTTCACAGCAGGAAGAGAAAAAACTATAAAGGAAGCTGCTACAGCCCTCCATTTTCATCTTCTACCTTCAGTCTGCAGCCTGTCTTGCTTCCAGCTCTGAATGGACTTTGCTACACAGGTGAACTCTGAACTAAGGTGCTGACCCACCCCTAAATGGGGTGCTTTCTAAAGACTTTGATTTGAACCTGCAGTTTATTCTACCTTTGCTACAAGCCTGAACCAAGAGATGTGCCATTACTGCATGTAATTGATTTCTTTTAACCATTCTTAACCCTCACCTATACCTTTTTCCTTTTATAATAAACCTTTAGATTTTAGATTCTAAAGGATTGGCAACAGCGTGATTTGTGGGAAGATCTGATTGGTATATTGACCTGGGTCTGGGGCCTGATTCTTTGGAATTGGGGAGAACCATTTTCTTTATTTGGGGTATTGGTTTTCATAACCATTGGTCCCCAGGACAGGTGGCTGCTGGTGGTGATACTGGGAATCTGGAGTGTCTACGGGAATTGCTTGTGTGACTTGTGGTTAACCAGTGGGGTGAAACCAAAGTCTTTTCTGTTTGGCTGGTTTGGTTTGCCTTAGTGTGGAAAAACCCCAGCTTTGGGCTGTTGTTGCCCCTTTGGAAGCAATCTGTCCTGATCTGACACTCACAGTTGGATCCCACCAGGAACAGCACCGTCACAGATGCCTATGTCACTGTGGCTCAGGGCACGGCCCCGTCGCATTTGGGTCATTGTGGGCTTAAGTCTAACATTAGAAGCTGACCCTTGGTTGTTGCTGCTGGAGGATGTGGGGAGGGGTCGCGGCCCTGCCAGAGGTGGTGTTTGGCAGGTGGCTGGATTTATGCTCTACGGGATCTCTAACTTCCCCGTGGACACTGTATTGGGAAAACAGGCGGTAGAACTGCAAGGGACGGTGCAGGACGTCCGAGGGCAGAAGATGGGCTGCGGAAAGGTCGTTGCTGGGGAGCACCTGTAAGAAGGGAAGACGCCGGGGCCCGGTGGCATGTGGAACACATTGTGTCTCACTGGAAAGCAGAGAGCTCTCATGAGGCCGGCACAGCAATTCTAACAGGGTCACTCTGCAGACCCCACCCACACTCCAAGCCCCACTTACCGCACGCTCGCTTGTCATTGGAGGTTAGACACACTCCTGTGACGGGGAGGGGACTGGGTGACCTATTGACTTTCCTTCCAGTCCCAGACGTCTCTGAGTCTAAGCTCACATTTAAATAGACGCGCACCATGAGACAGTCCCAAGCAATTTCAGACAAAAGACCCAAGCTCCTCCTTCCCCCACGGCGTGAAAGGAAACCCAAACCGACCTCGAAAGTTTCACAACAAGTTCAGTCAACTTTAAAATACCATTGATCGGCCCCCTCTCCCACAAGTCTCTGGTTCGGAGCAGGCAGGTGAACGTACCCAAAAGAAAAGACAGTTACTCACCTTCATAACAGTTGTTCTTCGAGATGTGTTGCTCATGTCCATTCCAACAAGTGTGTGCGCACCGCGCATGCACGGTCCCGGAAAGTTTTCCCCAGAGGTACCCGTAGGGTCGGCAGGGGCGACCCCTGGAGTGGCGCCCTTATGGCGATGTATATATGCGCCTGCCGACCCTCCCCCCGCTCAGTTCCTTCTTGCCGGTACTCCGACAGAGGGGAGGCGGGAGGGATTTGGAATGGACATGAGCAACACATCTCGAAGAACAACTGTTATGAAGGTGAGTAACTGTCTTTTCTTCTTCGAGTGCTTGCTTATGTCCATTCCAACAAGTGACTTACGAGCAGTTATCTCGGAGGTGGGAGAGGAGTAGTCTTAGTCCCTGCTGACAGGACCGCTTGTCCAATAGCAGCGTCCTCCGAGGTCTGCTGTACGATGGCGTAGTGCGAAGTGAAGGTGTGAACCGAAGACCATGTCGCTGCTCTGCAGATGTCGACAATTGGAATGTGCGCCAGGAACGCTGTGGATGTGGCCTGGGCTCTGGTTGAGTGAGCTGTTAATGGCGGAGGAGAAACGTTCGAGAGGTTATAACACAGTTTGATGCACGAGGTGATCCATCCCGAAAGGCGTTGAGAAGAAATCGGCAACCCCTTCATCCGCTCCGCTACTGAAATAAAAAGTTGTGGAGATTTACGAAAAGCTTTTGTACGTTCTATGTAAAAAGCTAGGGCTCGTCTCACATCTAAAGAATGTAGCATTCTCTCCTTGTTGGAGGCATGAGGTTTAGGAAAGAATACAGGGAGAAAATGTCCTGATTCAAATGAAATGCAGAAACTACTTTAGGAAGGAAGGCCGGGTGAGGCCGTAGCTGAACCTTTTCCTTATGGAAGACGGTGTACGGCGGCTCAGAGGTGAGAACTCTGAGCTCAGAGACCCGTCGGGCAGAGGTAATCGCCACAAGAAAGGCTGTCTTCCAAGAAAGATAAGAGATTGGGCAGGTAGCTAGGGGCTCAAAGGGGGGTTTCATGAGGGCTGTTAATACCAAGTAAAGGTCCCACTGAGAAACCGGCGGACGCACCGAGGGGTGCAACCTTTTCAGTCCCCTGAGAAAACGCCCCACAAGTGGATTGCTAAATACCGAGGCTCCCCCCACTTCTGCATGAAAAGCCGATATGGCTGCCAGGTGAACCCGTACAGTGGAAATGGCTAACCCTTGCTTTCTAAGATCCAGAAGGTAATCTAGAATAAGGGATATGGGAGCTGAAGTGGGGTTTATTCCTTTACCATGAGCCCATAGGGAAAATCGTTTCCATTTGGCTGTGTATGTGTTATGGGTCGACAGCTTCCTGCTACCCAATAAGACCTCCCTGACCTCAGCTGAGCACTGAAGCTCTAAGGGGTTCAACCATGGATATTCCACGCCGTGAGGTGGAGCGATTGGAGGTTGGGGTGAAGCAACCGCCCGTGGTCTTTGGACACTAATGTCGGGAGGAGAGGGAGGGTTAGAGGTCTGGAGACAGAGAGAGACACCAATAGAGTGTACCAATGTTGACGGGGCCACGCTGGTGCTATAAGGATCATGGACGCTCTGTCCAGACGGGCCTTGAGCAGCACTCTGTGAATAAGGGGAAATGGAGGAAATGCATAGAGAAGACCCTCCTTCCAAGGGATCTGAAAGGCATCTGCCTCTGATCCTGGACTGAGGTTCATGAGGGAACAAAACCTCTGGCATTTCCTGTTGGCCCTCGTGGCGAACAGGTCTAGGAGGGGAAACCCCCACTGCAGGAAGATTGAATGTGCAACATCGGGCCTGAGCGACCATTCGTGGCCCCGAAACGAGCGACTGAGGGTGTCCGCTAGGACATTCTGAACCCCTGGGAGATAGGTGGCTATGAGATGGATGTTGTGTAGAATACAAAAATCCCAGAGGGCCAGGGCCTCCCTGCATAGGGGAGAAGAGCGAGCACCACCCTGTTTGTTTATATAAAACATTGTCGCTGTTTTGTCCGTCTGGACCAGCACACACTTGCCTTGTAACTGGTCCCGAAACGCCTGGCATGCGAGACGAACTGCTCTCAGCTCCCGGACGTTGATGTGGAGGGACAGCTCGCTGTGAGACCAGTGTCCCTGAGTCCTGGTGTCCCCCAGATGAGCTCCCCAGCCGAGGGCGGAGGCATCTGTCCCTAAGGTCACCGTCGGTTGGGGCTTGCGGAAAGTGACCCCTGCATTGAGAGAGCTGGGTTGGAGCCACCAATGGAGTGAACTCAGCGTGTGGTTTGGGAGGGTGACGACAAGGTCCAGTGGGTCCCTTCCCTGTTTGTAAACTGTCATCAGCCAACCCTGCAGTGGTCGTAGCCGAAGCCTGGCGTATGGCACCACGTATGTGCAGGCTGCCATATGGCCCAAGAGGACCATGCAGTTCCTGGCCATGGTAGTCGGGAACCGGAGGACAGAGTGAATCAAGTCCGCTATGGCCTTGGCTCGAGCGGGAGGTAGGAATGCCATGGCTTGCTGAGAGTCCAATACCGCCCCTATGAACTCTATTCTCTGAGTGGGTTCTAGGGTCGCCTTTGGCTCGTTTAGTATGAGGCCCAACCTGAGGAATGTAGCCCTGACGAGAGCTATCTGTTGGATTGCTAGTTCTCTTGAATTTGCTCTGATGAGCCAATCGTCCAGGTAAGGGTAAACGTGTACCTGACTCCGTCTCAGGTATGCGGCCACTACCGACATGCACTTTGTAAACACCCTTGGGGCAGTGGAGAGACCGAAAGGGAGCACCGCGAACTGGTAGTGGTGGTCTCCCAACATAAATCTCAGGAATCTCCTGTGACTGGGGATGATTGAAATATGGAAGTATGCGTCCTTTAAGTCGAGGGCGGCGAACCAGTCTCCACGATCCATGGAAGGAATGATAGTTGCTAGGGAGAGCATGCAGAACTTCAGCTTCTTTATGTAGGAGTTGAGGCCCCGCAGGTCCAGTATAGGGCAAAGGCCGCCTTTGGCCTTCGGGATAACGAAATAACGGGAGTAATAACCCTTGCCCCGAAATTCTTGAGGAACCTCCTCTATGGCACCCAAAGACAAGAGGGTCTGGACCTCCTGAACTAGGAGTTGCTCGTGAGATGGGTCCCTGAAGAGGGACGGGGAAGGGGGATGGTTGGGTGGGAGGGAGGAAAATTGGATAGAGTATCCCACTTTCACCAGGCTGAGAACCCATTTGTCTGAGGTGATTCGAGACCATGCCTGGTAAAAGTGGGACAAACGATTCACGAAAGGGAGGAAAGAGTAGGATCGGGCGGCTGGATAGTCGTCCTCGGGCGCACCTTCAAAAATTGGGTCTGCCATTTGAAGGTTGCCTAGTGCCCAGGTTGCTGCTGGCCGTTACGGGAGGACGAACGTGGACGGCCCCTATTATTTCCCCTGCCACCCCTCCTGGGTTGGTCCCGTCTTGGCCCCGGTTGGAAAGGTCGGGATGGGGGGGCTGGGGGAGGTCTAAATGGTCTTCGGATCGTTTGAGGCGTGTGGAGGCCTAGTGATCGGAGCATGGCCCTTGAATCCTTCATGGAGTGCAATTTTTTATCTGTGTCCTCCGAGAATAGACCTTGTTTGTCAAAAGGTAGATCTTGTATGGATGCCTGGACAGGTTGTGGGATCCCTGACACCTGTAACCAAGCTCCCCGCCTCATCACTATTGACCGTCGCCATGGTTCTAGATGCAGAGTCGGCTGCGTCAAGGGCGGCCTGCAATGCAGCCCTAGATACCACTTTACCCTCCTCCACTATGGCGGTGAATTCGGGAGTTGATTCTTTAGGCACCTGCCCCTGGAACTTGGTCAATGTCGCCCAAGAGTTAAATGCATAACGCCCTAACGCCGCCTTCTGATTCGCTATACGTAGCTGTAGTGTGGCCGAGGAGTATACCTTTCTGCCATACAGGTCCAATTTTTTGGCGTCATGAAATTTGGGGGTGGAACCCGGTTGTCCTTGACGCTCCCTCTGATTTACGGCATCAGCCACCAGAGATCCAGGTGGCGGATGGGTGAAGAGGTGCTCGTACTCCGTCCGGGGTGCAAAGTATCGCCTCTCTACCCCCCTCGCAGTTGGTGGGATTGAGGACGGAGTTTGCCATAACGCAGCCGAGGTGGACTGGATCTTTTTAATAAACGGAAGGGTGATCTTAGCTGGGCCGTCAGAGGAGAGAATGTCAACCGTCGGATCCTCCTCCTCCATTACCTCTTCTGCAGGAAGGTTCAAGTTTTGTGCAACCCTCCGCAGGAGGTCCTGGTGGCCTTTGATGTCCATGGGCGGTAGGCCAGATGTAGATGAACCCGCCACTGCCTCATCTGGAGAGGAAGAGGAAGAGGAGTGGAACTGCGGTTCACCTTGTGAAGGGTCAGCCACGACAGGTTCGGTGGGCGACCTGTCAGTAGAGTGGAGGAACTGGTGACTGCCCAGACCCGAAGGTCCTGGCATAGGGTCATCGTTGGGTCCCTCTGTTGGTGGTCTGGTGATTGTGGCTGACACTGGACCACGCGGCACCGAGGGCAGGGATGCAGACCCAGAGGGTAGGCCCTGCATCTGATGAAATGCCCACGGGGTCCAGAATGGCCATTGAACTGGCCCCTGGGTGTGCTGAGGCCACGGTGCTGCCTGAGACGAGCTGCGGTGCCGAGAGCGGTGCCGAGAGTGGTGCCGGCTAGTTGAGTGGTGGTGGCTCCGATGAGAATGGCGGGAGCCCGCGTCGGAACGATGGGTGCGGCCGGAACGGAAGGAGCCCGCGTCGGAGTCCGAAGAATGTTCCGATGCTGACCACGGCGGTGCCATTCCTTCAGGTGCCGTGATGAGGTGGAACATCATCGGTTTCCCTGGAAAAGCCCGCGGTGCTGGTGGACAGGCATGTGATGCCTCAATGGGAGCCTGCACCGATGGTGCCGTGGAGACCCGTCGCGAGGACGTAGGAGCCGGTACCGTAGAAGTGACCGGTGCCGAGGAAAGCGGCATCGGAGGAATAATGGAAGCCATTGGTGGTAACGGTGCCGGAGCCGCAAACGGTGCCGCAGAGTGTATAAGCGCCTGAGGCACCACCGGTACCGGTGGTAGGGTCGGTGCCGGAGTCGCGTCCCCGCCATTTCGATCAGCTCTCTGGCTGCCTCGAAGGCGTCTGGGGTTGACGGCATGGCCAGGTCTTGGAGCAACTCGGGCGGAGCTACATCGTCCCTTGACGTATGAGCGCGCACCGAGACAGGTTGTACAGGCACTTGACAGGACTCACTCAGGTGACCCAAAGTCTGCCTAGTCAATGAGGATTTCCCCTTTGCCTTGCGTGATGGGGACCGACCTCTCTGCTTCTTAGCGGGCACCGGAGATTGAGAACGGTGCCGACGTGGACTCGCAGAGCGGTGCGGGGAGCGGTGCCGGTGAACCTTATCTTTCTTGGGTGCCGCGGGGTCCCGCACCGAGGCCGGGGCACTCCTGACCGAAGTGGATGGGAGATCTCCCTGAGGCTGAAGTGCTGATTCCATGAGGATAAACTTCAGTCTCGACTCTCTTTCTTTCTTTGTCCTGGGTTTAAAGCCCTTACAGATGGTGCAGCGCTCCGACAGATGACTCTCCCCGAGGCACTTCAGACACTTAGTGTGAGGGTCACTGTTGGGCATGGGCTTCCCGCAGTGCACGCAGTTTTTAAACCCCGGCGCCCCAGGCATAACACGGTGGAGATAACTCCCTTAACTACTTCTACTGTAATGTAACAAGAACTAACACTATAACGAACTATAAACACTAAACTAAGAACAACTATGCACATATAGGATCAGAGAATACCGCTAGTACGATCTAGGTAGAGGGATTCCAGCTAACCGTCATGGGCGGGAAGAAGGAACTGAGCAGGGGGAGGGTCGGCAGGGGCGCCACTCCAGGGGTCGCCCCTGCCGACCCTACGGGTACCGCTGGGGAAAACTTTCCGGGACCGTGCATGCGCG
This sequence comes from Sternotherus odoratus, assembly GCA_032164245.1. Classification (NCBI taxonomy): domain Eukaryota; kingdom Metazoa; phylum Chordata; order Testudines; family Kinosternidae; genus Sternotherus; species Sternotherus odoratus. The sequence continues at coordinate 2,015,407 of JAVMKO010000011.1, forward strand.
GTGCGCACACACTTGTTGGAATGGACATGAGTAAGCACTCGAAGAAGAACTGGTTGTGCTGCATTTGCAGCCCAGTCAGAAAAGGTTCGATTCTCTCCTGCCTTCCCTGCATTTTACACCCATCTTGCACAGGAGTCAGAAAGCCAACGAGGAGAAGGAACGCTCACAAGATAGCCGTTCTCGGGAAATTGCCAGCTCTGTTTTGCAGGTGCAGGGGGCTCCCTGGGCCAGAGTCTCCACTGCCCTGCAACTTGTGAGGTCATTTGCACCAAGAATGCAAAGCGGATGCCGTGGATTCTGATTTGATGCTCCTCTGCACGGAGGACTGCACACGGGGCCAGGCAGTGGACCTGTGACCGGAGAGGTTTGGGTTAGCTTAAGAAGTTTGGGTTTTTATTGGGATTGAACCAAATTCTTGAAATTTTCCCGTCACGGATGCACCTACTTACGGGTGACCCCGGTGGCAGACCCCCCGCCCTCTCAGCGCCTGCAACAGAGACGTATTAATCTGGAATTGGGGTTTGAGAAAGAGGGTGGCTTCTTGGTGTTCATACTGGTTTATTTTGTTCTATATGGTAGATACGCTGGAGGGTAGGGATAGGATACAGAGGGACCTAGACAAATTAGAGGACTGGGCCAAAAGAAATCTGATGAGGTTCAACAAGGAGAAGTGCAGAGTCCTGCACTTAGGATGGAAGAATCCCATGCACCGCTACAGACTAGGGACCGAATGGCTAAGCAGCAGTTCTGCAGAAAAGGACCTAGGGATTACAGTGGATGAGAAGCTGGATATGAGTCAATAGTGTTGTCAAGAAGGCTAATGGCATTTTGGGCTGTATAAGTAAGAGCATTGCCAGCTGACGAGGGGCGTGATCATTCCCCTCAATTCGACATTGGTGAGGCCTCATCTGCAGTACTGTGTCCAGGTTTGGGCAACACACTACACGAAGGATGTGGAAAAATTGGAAAGATTTACTTTCTCAGGCCCGTTTATCATTTCACTGACCTCTATCATATCCCCTGTTAGTCATCTCTTTTGCAAGCTGAACAGTCTCGGTCTTATTAATCTCTCCTCATACGGAAGCCGTTCCATACTCCTAATCATTTTCATTATCCTTCGCTGTACTTTTTCCAACCCTAATACATTTTTTGTGAGATGGGGGACCCAAAACTGCCCACATTATTCAAGGTGTGGGCGTATCATGGATCTGTATAGTAGCATTATGATGTGTACCAGCTTCTTATCTATCCCTTTCCTTCTGGTTCCTAACATTCTGTTCACTTTTTGATTGCTGCTCCACACTGAGCAAATGTTTTCAGCCAACTAGCCACGACTCCAAGATCTCTTTCTCAAGTGACAACAGCTAACTTGAGAACTAGACCCCATCACGTCATATTTATATTTGGGGTTACATTTTCCAATGTGCATTCCACCATTTACACAAGTTTAAACCCGCAGGTGACCAGGGACCCATGCTGCAGAGGAAGGTGAAAATACCCCTGGGTCTCTGCCAATCTGACCTGGGGAAAATTCCCTCCCAACCCTAAATAGGGCAGTCAGTCAGACCCTGAGCACATGGGCAAGATCGTACTCTTGCCGGCAGTAACAAACTGCCACTGGCAGATTCCATCCAGTTGTTTTTTTAGCTCCTTAATGCAGTGAGGGATCTGAACAAATGCCCAAAATACTCTTGGGGTGGAGGTGGGGATTAAAAGCTGAAGACAAGTGCTCTGTAAACTGATCAGGAACATTGGTAGTTTATTCAGCCTCCATCTGTGGAAAATGCATCAGAGCATCTTCTCTAAATGATGCCAACCCTTCCCGAGCCAAACTGATGAGCCAAAATAAAACAAGGTATCTCTGAGTTAGTTGATTGCTATTCCAGTTCACTGCGCACAAGAAGTAATGCTCTGCACATCACGTGGGAAGGAACTTGGGGGCTGCTGCTTTGGCTGCTTGTGTTCTATGGTTTTTATCTGACCAGGGTCAGAAACCCATTGATGTAAACACTAAAATGCACTTTTCCAAGGATCACTGGAAAACTGGAATATTAAAGTGTCAGCCATAAATACAATCACACAGGCAACTGCTGTACCATGACAGCACAAAAAGCATCAGTCACCGATCTAATCATGCAAGCCGGCTCTGTACAATTACAGCAGACACCCTTGCTTAGGCTAATTCCATATGATTACTGCATAAAAACACCAGACATTCGAATCAGACCATGGAGCATTACGCAGTCCAGCAGGACAGGCCAAGTCCACCAGCCAGGAACATGCTTTTTGCTCCAATACCATCCGCATCAATTCTCGCCCCAGTCTGAGCGCGGTAGCACAAAGCTGCTGGAACGCCCCGTCCCCTACCGGGTTTCACCCTTGAAGACAGCAGTCACGGGGCAGAATGTGAGTCAGCTCCTTTCCCCCTTTGGCTACCGCAGGACACCGGTGTGGGAAGCAACGACCACAGGAAGAAAAGCCAGCTCTTAATTTCTCGCCATTTTTCATTTGAAAGGGGGTTTTGACAAAAAAATGACAGTTTTATGTGGAAAATGTTTCCTTAAAATTTTTCAAGTTTTTCACCAAAATACTCCTCCACAATGAGAAATGTCCAGTTTTAACCAAAAATGTTGAGGCAACGTTGAGGAAAAATGTCCATGAAAACCATTTTCTTTTCATTTTCATCCAGAAGTCTCCATGACACCCCTCCCCCCTCCCCTCACATGTTTATTCAACCAGCCTTAGCACCAAAGACTCCAAACCATGCCTCAGAGCCCTGGGAAACCAGACGGGGAGGAAAGTGCCCCACCAGAGGGAGGGAGCGTCCTGCCAGGCCAGGCCTGCGGAGAAGCAGAATTATAGCTCAGCAGTTTCCCCTGCTCCAAATGTCTCATCTGTGCAGGACTCTCCTCCTGAAGAGACAGCAGCTCCGGGGCATCCCAAAGGACCAGGAGAGGGAAGGGGGCTGGAACCGACTCAAGAACATGGCTCCTTTCAGGCCCTGTCCCTTCCCAGCCCACTTACACCCCACCAACCCCACCCCAGTGCTCTGCCCCGAGTCCTCCCAGCCCCCTCCATGAAGCTCCTTGGCAGCTGCCCAGCGGGGTAGCACAGAAAGGAGCCGTATCCTCCCGTGCTGTGACATGAAGCACGTTTCTCTTTTAGCACCACCAGTTCCCAGCTCTCTCCCTTCTCAGGAGATGTGTACGCCGGTGTGGTTTCCCCAGGTGAATCTAACTCTTCCTTTCAGCCCTTGCCAATGTCCCAGCTCTCTGAGCATTCTCTTTGGTCCGTCCTGGGGCACGACTCCATACAATTTACCATGAGCCGGGGGAGAGGTTACGTCCAAAAGGGCCAGAGAAAGGCAACCGGCAGAGAAGGAAATGGCAAGGGAAGAGCATGCTGTCTCCTAGCCACAATCAGGCCCTGGAGAACAGGTGCCAGAGTCATGCAGGCTAAAAGGGGGCATGGCCGATAGGACCAGGGAGGAGGACAGCAGCTAGAAAGGACACACATCTCCCTCAACGGGGTGGATGAGCTCTCCCCAATCCAGACTACGACTGCCCATGTTAACGCTTCAACATGCCAACCAGCCCGAGGAATGCAGCACCTGCAGAGAGCGGCTCTGGGGGCTCCAGACACACTCTTGCTGCAATCTGGTGCTATAGCTGCTCTGAGATTCTGAACAGCTGGAGCAAGAGAGCTCCAAGCACCGTCCTCACCCCCGTCTATAGATAGCCCTGCGCGTTGGCCACGTGGGTCTGCAGATTCTCCAACAGCACACCCTGGAAATGGCCACCTGCGCGCTGGGGTTTCAGTCAGTCCATGCTTATTCCAACAATTTGTGAAGTATTGTAATCGGAGGACGTCGGTCTCGTTATGCCTTTGGCATCCTGCTTACGGCTGACAGCTCTGGTGCTAGTCCTGGGGTGATGTAATCAGACAGTGACTGTCTCACTCTCTTGCTCGTCAATGCACTTCAATGAATCCAAACACCCTCGCCAGTATTTTCAGCTGCCTCGTCCCTCTGAAAATCAGGCCCCTCTAAAGAGTCTCTCCAGGTGGGTATCAAAAATGGAGATGCCCCAAATCACTAACATTTCTGAAAATCTTGGCTACTGGTAACAGCGGAGGTCTTCAGAGCCAATCCCCGGCTCCATCTGCCAAATGACACATCTGGAGAGTTCACAGGAAAGGGTCCATAGCAGCTGCTACAAATGCACACAGCCCAGGTCCATGTGTACTGTATACTCAGACGCACCAATTAGCACATAGATTGGAAACTACATGGCAACTCCACTAGGAACTAGGCTAGTTCTCAACAATGCCACTTCACTCTCACTTGATCGCTGGAGAAGTTACAGAAACAGGTTAGCAACCTCTCCGATGGGAGTGGGGCATGTTTTACGTTCTGCCCGATGATCAGCAGAGTCTATACTAGTTCCTGGACCGTTTCTAGATACATTTAGTCAAATAGTGCATCAACAGACGTTCCAGTCCCAGCAGCTTTGAGGTGTCAGGTTTACATGGCAGGCACAGCAGCCGAAGAGAAGGATTTTATGCAGAAGAGGCAAAGCACCCTGGCTGTCTTCAAGCTGCCCCCAGAGATGCCTGGTGTGATCCTGTACAGGACATTGTAACGGACTACTCACCAGCGCAAAGGATCTATTGAGATGGGTTGCATTGGCTGGGGTGTAATCCTTCAACCCCCCCCCCCCCGGTGGTCTGGGGTAAACTGCGGCAGTGGTTTGGGAGCAATAAGGAATCTAACGGTCCCACCCTCGTCCCTGCTTTTCACACCACAGCATCACATCCTGTTCAGCATGGCTAGCGCCAGCCCTGCTCAGGAGAGCGTTATTTGCAACATGGGGTATGTGGTAGGAGATGACAGCAGGTGAGTTCCAGCTCTGTCAATTGGCTGCATCCAGTGTTGTTAGACTCTCCCACTGAGAAGAATGAAGCCCATCCCTAAACAACAGTGTTGTAACAAATCCATCCCGCTGCCCTTCGCCGCTGAAGATGGTTCTATTCAACAACCACCAAACAAACTGCAATAAAGTCCATGCCCTGGCAGAGAACAATTAAGTTGATGCCCATGAGGTGGGAAAAGGCAAAGTCCACCCCGGGACATTCATGTTATAGGACTCTCTTCTATTGCAGGTGTGACCATGGTGTGCGCTCGCTTCACAGGAGGTTGTATTAACAGAGTCCCAGCCACAGCACATCCGGTGTAACAATGAAGTCCAGACAGAACCTCAAAATCACCCTGCTGACACGTTCTGCTTCCTCTGTCTCAATCAACTGAGCAGGTTACGAGGTTTCAGTCTGATTAAAGTCATGGGCATGCACTAATTACACCAGCATCATTAAAAGGCCACCTTTCTACGCTGAGCCATCCCCCGTATCAGAGGTGCTGAATGAAATGGAAGCAGTTGCTACTGCTCTGTGTGCAGACAGAGCTGGAAGGCAGTTTGATCCCAGGCGGTCTGCTGTCACCACCTTGTTGCAAAGAGACTATATGGCCATTCATTGCTCTAAACTTTAGAGCAATTCTAGAGCAAACAGAACCCATTGCTCATCAAATCATTTCTAGGGGAGCGATATTCCACTGGGCCCAGCCCGGCATGTTTTCCCTCAGGGCTTTTATGGGATGACTCCTCCTATGACGGCGGTGGGGAGTAACAGATCACAGAGTAGGTTAGGGTTCCTTTCCATTTTTGTATCCTCCTCTGGAGTAACTTCCTTGGGATAGGGATGCAAAATGTTAACCGGTTAACCGATAAGCATCAGACTTACTGGTCAGGTATTCTGGTTAACTCCGGCTGCGGGACTCCACTGTCTTCCTGCCTCTGGGGTCCCAGCTGTCGGCCCTGCTCCGGGGACTGTGTGCGGGACAGCAGCAGAGCCCTGGGCGCACGGGGGGAGGATCCTAAAGAGGATGGATCAAGACTGTTGTCAGTGGTACCAGATGACAGAACAAGGAGTAATGGTCTCAGGTTGCAGTGGGGGAGGTTTAGGTTGGATATTAGGAAAAACTATTTCACTAGGAGGGTGGTGAAGCACTGGAATGGGTTCCCTAGGGAGGTGGTAGAATCTCCTTCCTTAGAGGTTTTTAAGGTCAGGCTTGACAAAGCCCTGGCTGGGATGATTTAGTTGGGGTTGGTCCTGCTTTGAGCAGGGGGTTGAACTAGATACCTCCTGAGGTCCCTTCCAACCCTGAGATTCTACGAGTGTATGACTTGTGGCAACAGCAGAGCCCCAGGTATACAGGGTGGCAGCCGGGCCCGTGGCGCGGACCCAGCAGAGAGGAGAGTCTCTGGGCACGGGGGCGGCAGAGCCTAATGGTTAAACATTTCAGTGGTACAATGTTAATAGTTTAAGCACTTCCTTTTTTTCAGGGTTATTTACATTCTGAGCTTGGGCAGGAGCACAGGCAGACAGACGTACTCCACAGCTTCCTCAAGGGTGGAATCTTCACTATTTTAAACTGGTTGGTGGATATTTCTATGCACCCCTCTCTTCCCTTTCATACTTTCAGTGATGAAAACTCCGATTTCAATTTTCCCCCTTAGTGAAATGCAGAGAACGAAATAACCCTTGAGCTGACATTTCCCTACCCACCACAGAGGAGATGGTACGGACTGCAAGGAGCACAGCTGAGTTTTGTGACTAAGTTTTCTTGTTTAAAGGGACAATCCAAACCTACCTGTTTTGCAAATGCTTTTGAAATCAACTGAGCAGCCAGAGAGCAGGGAGGAAAAGCACCTCCGAGCTGGAAACATGGTGCAGCCTGCCACACAGACACATCAGTGTACACGGATTTGGATCACGGCTGAAAATCACCCCGTTTGTGAAATTAACTTCAGTGGCAGAACATATCCATTATCGCAGCAATGCACAGCCTGTGGCTCTGAGACAGGGCTTTAGCAGTTTTCATCTCGAGCTGAACGCTTCCCATGACAACTGTGCAATGAACGTGCTCCATCAGGAATGCTGGCTACCTGCGCTCCACCTGCATGTGCCGTGGGAGGGGCAGGGAGTGAAGACACCTGCTCTTAGAGTTTAGTTCATAGAACAAGGCTAGATGATGATCATCTATACGCTGCATTGCGGAGGACTCCTTCCCCGGTGCCCAGCACCTTGGACAACCACTCACCCCTGTGCGGAGTGCAAAGGGACCAGAAGTGGCACCAAGTCGAAGGAGGTAATGGCAGCACAAGGCACCAGGCAGTCCTGACCCTGCATTCCTTGGATGGTGCAACAGCTGGGTAGTTCTTCTAAGTGGATGGCTCTGCAGGAGCACATAGGACCGATAGATTTTAAGGCCAGGAAGGGATTGTTATAACTATCACTTTGAACTAACCTCTTTCCTAATCCAGGGAAGAGAATTTCACCCAGTCAGTCCTGCAGCGAGACTAATAACGTCTAGCTGAGCTAGAGCATCTTTTTAAAAAGACACATCTGATGTCAACTGAAGGACTGCAAATGACAGAAAAGCTACCACTTCTCTAAGTTGTTCCAATGATAAATTCCCATCAAAAGTTTTCATCTTAATTCAGTCTAAATCAGGGGTGGGCAAACTACGGCCTGCGGGCCCGTCCTGCCCAGCCCCTGAGTTTGGGAGACTACCCCTGGCCCCTCCCTGCCTTCCCCGCTCTCCCAGAACCACGCCGCTGCACGGGCAGCACTCTGAGGGGGGTGGGATGGCGCGGTCCTGTGGATCAGCGGGGCAGCATGTCTGGTGTGTCTCTGAGCAGTGTGATAAGGGAGCCAGTGGGTTGGATAAGGGGCAGTGGGTCCCAAGGGGCAGTCAGGGGCCAGGGAACAGAGAGGGAATTGGATAAGTGTGGGAGTCACGAGGGGCCTGTCAGGGGGCAGGGGTGTGGATAGGGATCGGGGCAATCAGGGGACAGGGAGCGGGGGGGTTGGATACGGGGTGGGGTTCTGGGGGGTCATTAGGATCGGGAGGAGGCGGTCAGGGGACAAGGACTGGGGTGGGTTGGATGGGTCAGGGATTCTGAGGGGGACAGTCAGGGAATGGGGGGGTTAGAAATGGGGTGGGTTCTGGGGGAGGTGGTTGGGAGGGCAGGGGGTCGTGGGAGGGGATGGTCAGGGGACAAGGAGTTGGGGATTCTGAGGGAGGCAGTTAGGGGGCAGGAAGTGGGAAGCGGCAGATACGGGGTGGGGCCCAGCCTGTTTGGGGAGGCACAGCCTTTCATACCCAGCCCTCCACACAGTTTTGGAACCCCAATGTGGCCCGTGGGCCAAAAGTTTGCCCACCCCTGGTCTAAATTGCCTAGCTTCAGCTTCCATCCATTGGATCTTGCTCTGCCTTTGTCTGCTAGGTTGAAGAGCCTTCTACTAGGTGGTCAGACAAGATCATAATGGTCCCTTCTGCCATTAGAACCCATCGATGTGACATGACAGAGACGGGTACGTCACGTGAGGGAACCAAGAGCCGTAAGAAACATGGAAAATTCACAGAAGATACTACAAAGCATTTTATTTTTCATAAGAAATTGAGGTATACAGTTATAGGTGTACTTTGCACAGCACGCAGGCTACATGCCAAGTGTCCAACTCAGCTGGAAAAGGCACTGCTTGGAGAACACAAGGCTCCCACAAGCTTCATTTTGTCACTGGAAAGAAACCCTTGCTGTACAGAGATCCAAATAAACAGCTGGTAACAAGACAGGAGGCCTGAAATTACTCACTTTATGAGGAGACTACAAGTTTTTCCACCCAGCACAGGACAAGCCTTCCTGTGCATTCAGTGAGATTCCCATGGAGAGCACAGGAGGAATATATTCCTGAGCCCAAGCGGGTAGGTGGTAGACATGAGAAGAAGCCCAATGGCTGAGAAGAATGTTGCTGAAATAATGAAGGAGGTGGCACGTGGGTGAAGGGCACAGTAAGAGCTCACTTGACGACATGAGGAAGAACCCATTAACTGCTCCCCATGCCTCAATGGCTGACAGAAGAGGGTACCCCACTACACTGCTTCCAGGTATCCTTGCTGAGTGTGACATTTCAGTCCCAAGGGAGAGTGTCACCTGCCCCCAGCTGCCCAGCGTTCACTTGGGAGATTGGATAGTGATGCAGAATTAAGGGGAAGAGAAAAGAGCCCTGTGACTTTTATAATGGCTGGTCAGTTGGGTGCGTCTGAACCCAGGGATGAAGACATGCCCTGTAACCCTTCCAATGTGCGTGGAGGGGGAAAGAAAAGAATACTCCACTCTGCTCCCCCTATGCAGCTGAGCTGCCAAACTCCCTCAAGCCTAAACAAGCAGCTCCGCGCTTTGAACAGTTCTTCTTGCAAAGCAGGAAACTCCCCCGCTGCGGCTTGATTGGAGTGCGTTGAACGTGGGAGAAAGGTGCTGAATGACAGCTCTGTAAAATGAAGCCTCCTGTTTAGAGAGAATAGGTACATGACAGGCAGTGCATGCTCCCCCGCAGCCCTGCTAAACAGAACCCAACCAGGTCTGGGGTTGCCAATGTGGCAACCTAGCCTTCCTCATCAGGAATATGAAATGCATTTCTGTACCAGTTTGAAATGTTCAAAAATTACTATTTGACTCTCCTCCACTTCATTTTGACCTGGTCAGGAGAATGACTCTGGTATTGGTACCCAGTTGTGCTTAAACCCAGACTCCGAGCGACCACCAGGAAGAGGAAGAGGAAGTAGTAGCTTGGCTAGAAACAGGTGTTTCCTGTGAGTGTTCTCTTGGCTTGGTGAGCTCTCCACTTACTGCAGTCTTGGGAGTGGTTTTATTAATAAACAATTTTCCAGTGGGTTGGCTGTTCACAGTTTCTCTCTTTCTCACCACAAAATCGGTTGTAAGTTGTCTTGGAGTCAAATCCCAGGATCTCCCTTTCCTCGTGAATCCGGAAGGAAAATGTGGAAACCGAGGTGCCTGTAAAATACCTGTGAAGGAAAAGCAGAACTGGTTATTGGAGAAGGGTTTGTTTTTAAGATACAAATATGGCCTTACCAATATCTAATCTGTTTATGATGAGTTATCTGTAATCAGAAACACAGACATTACCGCTTCTCATCGGTCGCATTACTTAGGTTTGCAAGATTCAATCATTTTAAAATCTGACTTCACAAACAAACCTAACAGACACATCCAAAAATCAAACTACCTACCTCGCATGTGCACAGATCCACTGGTCAATAATGGCTATTCCTCCATCTTTGTAGAGTTCTAGCTCCTCCCACGTGGGTTCAAACCTCACCATCTCAGGCAGTAATTTCTTGAGCTCTTCAGTCTCTGAAAGAAAAAGATGCCATAAGCCATCCGGCACAGTATCATTAGAGAAAATGACTAAGATTGTCCTACACCCACATTTCACTGAACACCTGGACAACACTGGCGGAAAGGTTACAAAGCAGAGGAAGCTCAAAATTGCCCTAGGATTTATAAAACACTTCTGTTTTAACAGTTCTGGAGGACAGGTGCCAACGAAGGCGTGTTAGACACACTTTGCATGCTGATGGATTGAGGGGGCCTAGAACGGACGGGCTTGGGAAAGAGGTGGTACCACTTGTCTCACTTTCTAACCCTACAGAAGCAACAGGCAGAGAATGATTGCACATCTAGGTTATATGCCACAATGGCCTTCCCTTCTTGATGCTTTTCTAATGTCACCCGTGGAATCATATAAAGAAAAGTTGCAGTGGAAATGGGAAAGAAGAGGAAGAAAAAGACAAAAATACCCACCCCTTATTAGGAGAGACTATTAAAAACAATGCAAGATGTTTTCCTGTGGATTTAATGCATATGACAGGTGCTACTTTGACTGGTCTGGAAAAAGTCTCATTCTTTCCCAGAACCTCCCTCCTTTAACAATGGGCCTCATCCCTACTCATGAGAGGCCAACACGATGGCTGAGGCAAGTTCTCCTCACCCCTATCCTCTGATCTTCCAAAGCTGCCTAGCGAGTCAGGATGACAGCTTGTGTTATGCGGACCAGGACCAGGGCATCACGCTTGTTTCATGCAGATGGCCAGCCAGCCTGGGTGAAACACCCTGTCACTACTTTCTAGGCACTACCTATCTGGGTTGGATTTGAACAGTCCGCAAGGAGATGAAAGGCTCCAGCCCCCCTTTTAATTTCCTGAGCTGTTCAGTCTCCAGGAAGGCTATCAATCCTAGATAATAAAAGGCTAAGGAAGTTTGTCCGAAACCGTCATGTGTAGTAGAGACGGCCTAGACGAACGGCGTGTTGGGAGGTGTAGTTCGGCAGCACAACATGGCCGCCGCACGTGTGCCGCCGCGAGGGAAGCAGGGTCTGGCTCGGGGAGTGCGGGCAGGAGGGTGTCTGGGTGCAGGAGGCACAGGCAGGGGGCTCTGGCCGGGTGGGGCACGGGAAGGGGGTGCTGGGCTGGCGGGGCGGAGGCGCCCGGGCACAGCCGGGCCAGCTGCGCCCAGCCTAGCCGGAGTGGGCCGCCTTCCCCATGCTGCTGGGGGGATGGGAGGGAGCGGGCTGGGCTGTCGGGCGCATGACGAGGGGTTGAGGGGCTGTTGGAGGGGGGGAGGGGGAAGAGAGCTGAGCGAATGCGGGGTCCATTGGAGGGGGGGAGGGGGGAAAGAGCTGAGTGGGGGGGCCGTTGGAGGGGGGAAGGGGGAGAGAGCTGAGCGAGTGGAGGGGCCGCGAGCCATTACCGTTGGCCTGTGTACACGGGCTTTTACACTAGTATTCAATAATCCATGAACATGAAGTGACCCGTTGTCACAATAACCAATCTCTCTTGTGAAGTAGGACCAAGGATTAAACAGGGTTGGAAAGTGGCATACCCTCCACAATGGCATCAGTGGCTATGAAAACTCTCTGAAGTTTATGCCTCTCCATGACGCTGCGGATTTTCTTCACAGCTCCATGAAGGCTTGGCACATCTTCTCGGTGACCCCAGATGAAGTCTTTTCTTCTGAGGTGAACCCCAAGGTATGGCCCACCTACAGCAGTGCCCAGCTTAACCTGCAGAGAACAATCAGCACAGGGTGTCATCAAAATACACTGGTATCAACTCCCAATGAAAAGGGTCTTGGGTACATGACCCCTTGCACTGCCGTATGCAAAGCACTGTGGTAATCCAACTAACGCGAGGTGGTATCAGGCGTGTGGTGACAACATTTTGTAGCACTTACAGCTGATTACTGTGTTTTGATCTCTGGCAGCAATGAATAAATAAACTACGCAAGAGGAAGAACGCTTTATAAAGATCTCAAATTTATCGTCAGAGGGTGTCCTCATCAGACTAAAGCAGTTACTGGCAGTTCTAGATAGAGCATCGCTCCATCCAACAAGAGGCAGAATAGACAAAGCAGCCCTCCATGGAATAGGGTGTGGCAGCAATTGGGAGTCCCCATATTCCCCATTGTCATAGAATTATGATGGGTTTTGTACAACCTCTGCCTTGGGAGGAATCATTTTAAAAGTCCTGACCTGTTGAACGTTAACATCTTGTTGGATTGCATGTGCTATCATAGTATGGGAAGTTAAGCAGATTTGCTGTGTGTGTGTTATTGAAATATGTTGCGAGGCTGGGAACACCCACAATCAGCTTTTCAGGTGCAACAATGGAGGAGCCAGACACTGCTGATAGCCCCTTAAAGCAGGGGTCTGCAAACCTTTTCCCCTGCCGGCGGTGGCAGCATTTCGGCAGGACCAAAATAGCCAGCCCGGGAGTCCGGCGGTCTCCTGGGCAGTCTCAGTGGTGGCGGGGTCTCGCACACACCCCTGGTCTCGCACATCTCTGTGTATGGAAGATCTGTAACCTGCTAGGGAGGGGAGGGGAGGGATAGCTCAGTGGTTTGAGCATTGGCCTCCTAAACTCAGAGTTGTGAGTTCAATCCTTAAGGGGGTCATTAGGGATCTGAAAAATCTGTTGGAGGATTTAATTGGGGATTGGTCCTGCTTTGAGCAGGGGGTTGGACTAGATGATCTTCTGGGGTCCCTTCAAACCCTGTGATCTATCCAGGTGAGACTGATTCAAATCCTGTCTAGTTTATCGAACACATATTGTGATTTTGCTTTTATTTCTCAAGCAACCAGCTTTGATCTGTACACTTATTACTTATAATCATTTAAAATCTCTCTCTCCTGTAGTTAATAAATCTGTTTTATATTTTACCTAAACCAGTGCATTTTTGTCGAAGTGCTTGGGAAATCTACTCCGGAACAAGAGCTGGTGCATGTCTGCTCCACATTGAGAGAGGGGTGAACTGGGTTATAAATCTATATTGGTCAGGCTTCTGACCAGAGCAGGTTGGTATAGCCCTGGATCCTCAGCTGGAGAGCTGGGGGAATTGGCTGGAGTCTTTCTATGGTTAGTTCATGAGTGGCTGGGAGAAGCATTCATGTAACTCAGCTGCCCGTGGTTGTCTGTGTAAGTGCGGTACCTGGAGAGGTTTGTAGCTTGTCGCAATATCACAGTGTGAGAGGGAGCCCAGGTTGGTACACCAGAGGCTTCAGCGGGTAAGCCAGTTCCAGGTTGTACCCCAGGAAACCCATCACAGTGGGATCATATGAAACCTTGCAGTGTTGCTCTCTAGCACACAGTTCAGTCAACAGGATCTGAACTGACTGGGCAAACTTCGTTCCAGAGGGGAAAAACCATGGAAGGGCAGAGAGATTACAGATGCTGAATGCTAGAATCATCACATTCATCGTTACTTCCCTATCCCTCTCAAAGTGCAGTCAAACTACTAAACACATCTATTGGATACAGGAAAAATGGACTACAACCTACTTTACCTTCATCAGTGTCCAGTCCTCATTGTAGTCTGTCCTATCTGCCTCATCAGTGGAGTTGAGGTATTTCCTCCTAAACTCATCCCCCACCACACGCAGGTGTTTAGCAAACACCATACTTCGACGGGTCTGTCAGGACGAGAGGAGCTGCTGAGTGACTGGGAGTAGGGAGAGAGCTATAAACACACGCATGTGAGTAGCTGCTTCCATTTAGAGATCCTGGAATGGGGTTACTTTTAATGCGAAGCTGCTGAGCAATAACGCAAATGGTGATTAGTGTTTAGGGATCTTCAAATCAATGAATTAATTTATCGACTCAACATGCCTGAAGATGAAGGAAGTGATTGAATGACTGAAGTAATGAAAATAGACAGTTTTTCTAAGTAATTCTTCTAGATCAGGAATGGGCAAACTATGGCCCATGGGCCATATGTGGCCTGCTGGCCATTTTTATCCGGCCCGCAAGCTTGGGCCGGGGGAGTGGTGCCAGTGGCCCCGTGCTCCCGGGCCGGAGCATCGGGCTGACTGTAGCGAGCCACGGGGCCCCGTGCTCCCGGGGCCGGGGCATGAAGAGCCACGGGGCCCTGCGCTCAGGCTGGAGCACCCGGCTGAGAACGGTAAGCAAGGGAGAGGAGGGTTTGGGTGGGGGTTAGGTGGTGGGGTCCTGGCGGATGGGGGTTAGGGTGGGGGGCTCGGGAGGGGGCAGTCAGGGAACAAAGAGCGGGGGGCTTAGCTAGAGGGTGAAGTCCTGGGGGCAGAGTGGCAGGGGTCTCCGGAGGGGGCGCTCAGGGGACAAGGCGCAGGGAGGGGGGCAGTTGGATGGGTCAGGTTTCTGAGGGGGGCAGGAACTGGGTGGGGATCAGATAGGAGGCGGGGCCAGGCTGTTTGGGGAGGCACAGCCTTCCCTACCCAGCCCTCCGCACAATTTTGAACCCCAATGTGACCCTCAGGCCAAAGTTTGCCCACCCCTGTTCTAGATGGAAACATTCTCAAGAGACATCACTCTGCAAGAAAACTGCAGTAAACTCATTTCTTTGGATCCTTCATGACCAGATGTGTCACTTAATGAAATTTTGGCTACTGGGCAACAAAAATGATTAGGGGGCTGGAGGACATGATTTATGAGGAGCGGCTGAGGGAACTGGGATTGTTTAGTCTCCAGAAAAGAAGACCGAGGGGAGATTTGATAGCTGCTTTCAACTACCTGAAAGGGGGTTCCAAAGAGGATGGATCTAGACTGTTCTCAGTGGTACCAGATGACAGAACAAGGAGTAATGGTCTCAGGTTGCAGTGGGGGAGGTTTAGGTTGGATATTAGGAAAAGCATTTTCACTAGGAGGGTGGTGAAGCATTGGAACGGGTTACCTAGGGAGGTGGTAGAATCTCCTTCCTTAGAGGTTTTTAAGGTCAGGCTTGACAAAGCCCTGGCTGGGATGATTTAGTTGGGGTTGGTCCTGCTTTAAAGTAGGGTGATGGATTAGATACCTCCTAAGGTCCCTTCCACCCTGATATTCTATGATTCTATGAAGTGGAAGAGTACAACACTGATGATTCTGCAAAGTGAGACATTTACAATACTTCCACCATCATCAAAATGTAGCCACAATTATTTAAATCCCTGATCCTGGTATTCCAGTAACTCTTTGATGTTCTTCTGAAACCACCCTCAGCCTCATGGATGGATGACTAAAGAAAGGATACCCCCAGTCTCGAGAACACTCGGGAGGAACTCTCAGGAAGACTGTGCGTCTGTATTTGCATTCAACTAGTAAGTTGAAATATGACACTAGCCCAAGGAGGACTTTCATCAAAAAACAGCACACATTGTACACAACAAGGAACTCTGCAGAGAGCTCTACACTTACAAAAGGAACTGAAAGAGGTTTGGACAAGGTGCTGACACTACTGTCACAGCTGCCATACAATTCTGCTTTGACCTAATAACTGGAATCACACAAAGATAAAATCAAAAGGCAATTTAGAGCTGCTAGGTAATCTTCCCATTGTTTAGCTAGTGCAACTGATCCCAAATAAAAAGGTGGCAGGAGGAGCCCAAAACAGGATGCGGATGCTGGAACAGAGTTGATGGAATGTAATTGTTAGTTTTCTTTTCTTCCAGGATTTAAATGTGGAGATCCAGATCTAGGAGAACCTAGAAACTACGTTAGCAAAGATGTTTGTGTCTCACATGTTTTTTTGGTTCAAAATGGTGGAAAACTGTGCAAGTAAAATCAAAGAAAACTCTTAAAAGACCTGCATGCCTGCCTAGCCAGCACACAATTTATCATGCAGGTTTTTAGCACTTAGCGAGATCAACGCTTGTTAACAGAATCTAGTAAGTGCAGGGGAAAAAAACTAATAGACTGCTACCACTGTTTTGTGTAATTAGTTAGCAGATATGAGAACCTAGGAATGTGTTCTTTTTGTAGGATTGCAGGCTCTATGCTTTGGCCAACATGTACAACTTTTTAGGTCTGTGACATAAAGCAGCTGATGATGGGAATCACATACTACAAGTTTTGTGTTCATTCCATAAAATTTGCAAACATGGTCATCAGTTGGATTCTGTTGGTGACCCAAAAAAAATAATTAAAAAAATCACACCTCTTTGGATGAGGCTCTTAGCTATTAACACAGTATGAGCGCTAATACAGTCGGACCCCATAATACCGCAATGATCAGGATCCAAAAATACCCGATCACGGTAAACACGGGGTCGTCCTATTGTGGGGTTGCGGCACATCAAAGTGCTACACGCCACCGCCATTGGAAGCCTCGCGCGTCCCGCGCTATAAGCGGCTTCATGCTATAGCGGTGCGCGGTATTGCGGGGTTCCACTGTACTTTGACTGTTGTCCCATTTACAGGACCCAGATATCTGCGCTGTAACCCACACACAAGTTCAAATCTCATGCACTGGGATCATTTTACATCTCTTCTATATTTCTATATTCTCACCTCTTCTACATTTCTATATTCTTTATTTTCAGATGTTTTATTACAAGTGAGTCTAGCTCACAAGAACAGATATGCTCATATCAAAATTATAAAATTATAAAGCAATTTATTCAAACAACCTCCCGGACGTAATAGGACAAGACTTTTAACAATTTTAACATTTAAATTTAATATTTTTATAATTCACATTTTAATACTAAAATTATTGAAGACTGAAAATGTGTGTTACTGATTTCTTATATACTAGTGTAAAAGCCCGTATACACAGGCCAACGGTAAGGGCTCGCGGCTAAATAGAAAATAGAAAATCTGGAGAAGCTAATTAGAAAATACTCACATTCCAATAATCTCTCCCTCCGTAGTGGTCATGAAGAAGGTTTTCAGCTCTGTCTAACATCACTGACCTGTTAAACATCGTCAAGTTGAGTGCAATCCCCTTTGAAATATAACTTACATTACTCTGTACAGTGGCGAGGGAAGCACAGACTCCCATCTATGTGCATAGTAAATATTAAGAGTGAAACCCTTTCCTTGGCATCTTGTATTTACAGCAACAGGATCCTTAGCCTATTTGGTATAAGGCAGCACTTCCAAATTGTGGTCCGGGACCTCTGGGGATCCGTGCAGTACTGTCTTGTCACACCGTGCTGGCTCTCCTCATACTAGCTGCTAAAATTAATTAAGGTAATTAAATATAAATAAAATCTCTCCTAATATTCCTTCCCATCTAGGCACTTTATTCCTGGAGAAGATTCTGTGCCAAAAAATTAAAAATTCTCCATATTTTATTTGTTAAAATAATGCAATATAATCACATCACATCATTTCAATTGTTTTGGTAATTTATTTAAATTGCAGTATAAGAAAAAAGCCACAATAACTATTTAAGTTACAGATACTTGGGAGCTAATACCCTGCATTCCAGTTAGAATAGTGGATTTCCATTTAAATGACATTACAGAACACCAAATGGGCCGTAGTGGGATGGAATGCCATTTTTAATTGCTCAGGCTGTCACACATGAAAGTCATATTGCCATGGACCTGGCTGGGTACTTTGGGAAGTGCTTGCTTCTGATTGTCCTGACATTTTATTGACAGCTTGGTAAATGTTTTATTTGTCTTCAAAGAATTTTTTTAAATGGGTAAGTACAATAAATTCTGAGCTGTAAACTAACCCCATTGTGCCACTTTGGCACAGGAATAAAAATGACAAAGGACCTAGATCTTCTGAGCGGATTCCTTTCCTCTTGCAATGTAGGGGCCTTACAACTTTGACAGGTTTTATGCTCCTGGGGGAATTGACTGAGTATGGCAACAGTTACCTAACAACAGGAACATTAACAATGTCACTAAGCAGGCAGACTGACGCATTTCTGCCTCAGAGAATGAGCTCAATTAACAAACAGGCAGGCTGCTACATTTCTGCCTCCAAGATAGAGCTTTCTTCCTGCATAATAAAAAGACCTCCCCCCCACACACACCCCGCGAGCTGCAGTAGAAAGCAAGAGGGCAGAGTCTCTCCCTTGTTGGCAGGCATGCATGCCCAGCCCCACCCTCTGATGGTGATGTCTCCCCGCAGGCACGGACGCCAATCTCCCTCTTCCACTGCAGGGCTTTGTGTCTCTGAGGCTGCTCCAGGCACGCTGGAACAGACATGCTGCCTGGGCTGCCAGGGAAGAGGTGCATGTCTCCCCACAGATTTCTTTTGGATTTTGCTGCGGGCCATATGAATTCCACGTCCCCATAGGGGAGCAGAATCCTGTCAGGAGTACCCTGTGTGGTCCCCTCATAGCCCTTTGGCAGCTACTACAAGGGCTACTCCTGACAGAATTCTGCACCTCTGTGGGAGGATAGGGAGACTACATTTGTGAATAGGGTAGGGAGTGAGCCATGACATCTCTCACAAAAAATGTCATGAGTTATGAAGGAGTAACAAAACAAAACCAACCACAACCTCCCCCTATTTTCTGCTATAAACAAATGTAATATTGAATATTACATGGCAGCTGACGTTTACAAGTTTAATCCTAAGTGAGGACTAGTCAGCCACAAAATTTAGTCTCCCAGATAATTAGAAATGAAGTTGTATAAAACTAAAAACATGTTAGGTGTTTAGGTGACAATTTTAAGTTATTATTTACAGCACACAACAATATTCATCATATCAACATTCATCAGTTACACAGATATGGTTTTGCGATGTTACTTTGTTGTGAAACCACAGGCGCATAAGATTTTAAATACAGAACCATAAAATCTCATAGTAAAATCAATAAAGGGTTTAGTTTTAGTCTTTTTCAAAGAAAAAAGTGAAATGTGTGAATACAGGCATGTCGCATCTTAGGCGCATTTAACATGCGCGATTTCCGCTTTACGCGGTCAACCAAAAAATAAAAGAGAAAGGGAAAACTAAAAATATAAAAAACTCTCTTTAGGGTGGGCGATTTCACCCGCCATTGAAGTCAATGGGGTTTCAGCTATACGCAGTTTCTGCGAAAAGCGGAAACTGCGGAACAGAACCCACGTGTAAGACGCGACATGCCTGTATTCTATTGAGGTTAAAATTCTAAACACCCTAAAGAGAAATACAACAGTTAAAGCTCTGCTTGTACTACTGATTCACATAGCACTTATGGAGTATTTTGGATTGTTAATTATGCTGTTAAAGTCAACATTAATACAAGAAGAACCAGTTCTGTCCTTTAATACTTCCATGCAACACCCACTGCAGTCTGGGGGAACTGTAAGTATTTATCTACGCACAGAAGGATAATGTGAAGATGAAAGTTGAGAAA
This sequence comes from Sternotherus odoratus, assembly GCA_032164245.1. Lineage (NCBI taxonomy): Eukaryota > Metazoa > Chordata > Testudines > Kinosternidae > Sternotherus > Sternotherus odoratus. The sequence continues at coordinate 2,034,918 of JAVMKO010000011.1, forward strand.
AGCCTTGAGTCTTACTATATTTATCTTTACATTACGTTAGTGTGCCCTTTTATGGACTGCATGTGTTTAACTATGATATTAAAACAAACTCATCCTGTGTGTGTTAATCTCATTGTACAGATTCAACGACTGTTATCTCAACAGCAAAGCCAATCAGAGCTGTCTCTAAGCAGGATCATTTACGTTCTAATATTGCCCGGTTGTTTTTAAAGGTTGTTAGTAAACGCATTGTGCATGTTGATCCAGGAAGTGCCTGGAAGACCTGGGCCCCATTCCCAGCTCTGCCACAGATCCTCTTGGGCAACTCATGCAGTGATAGTTTCCAAAAGTGGCCAATGATTCTTGGTGCTAACTTTGACCCTGCTTTCCAAAGGTGCTGGACACTTCTGCAGTTCCATGGATGTGGACAGGAGCAGCAGGGCGTGCTATGCCTCTGAAAATCAGGCCCAAAGCAACTCAAGTCGGACATCTGAAAATTAATATTCATTTTTGAAAATGCTGATCTTACTCACTGCTCAGTCAAGTCAGAAAATGGCAATAGTTATGTTCCTCAACTCTCAGGCTTCCTACAGGGATAAATTCATTATTTACCAAGTACTCAAATACTGGATGATGGTGGCTACAGTAAGGCCTATAGATAAAAGACAGATACACTATTGCTCCTATTCAATTTAATAGAATAATTAGCATCAGGAAGCCCATGCTTATGTCTTGTCAGCTTGTGAGAAGGGGAGGGAAGTAGAGACCATTTTCACTTCATTTGTGAAATTGGCAACATACTGATAATTGTTGAGTCAGCAATGTCCAAGTAATATTTTCCCTCTTGACTTATGGCATCTCAAAGCACATGGTCAGAGGGACGAGACAGCAGCTCCCGAAAAGAGACGGAACATAAAGGGAAGGGCAGTGGAATCTGGTTGGGGAGGAGGCACTTAGTGAGGGCAGGTAAGGCCTTGCTCCTGGGAGCTCAGGGCAAACACATGGAAAGAAACTGGCCCTGAGCTTCTCCTGCTCCCCTTCTAGAGAAGCAACATTTCAGTCTGCAGTGCCGATACCCTCAGCTCTCCTCTCACCAGGCTACTGCTAGGAAAGAAATGGCAGCCCAAGAAATTCATGTCCCAGCTCCATCGCTAACGGGGGAGAGGGAGGAAACACACCACACCTAAGATATTGCATTCCTGCCTCCCAAGCCTGCTGTGTTAGTTCACTCCTGACAGCAGATCAAATGGCTACTGCAAAGACAGCTGAGGACAAGATAGATAAACCCCAACAGAGAGAGAAGGAAGGACCTCAGGACTGCTGCTTTGCACAAGTACCTCAGAGGATGTTCCCAAATCATGGCTACCTCCTCTTAAATACTACAATCAAGGTGAGTGCAGTGAACGGGACTGAGAAATGAGGCAATAATATCACGTGTAGTAAGCGTGTATTCAAATTGTAAATTGTCTGTGGGCGGGGTATTTATCTTGTTGTTCGGTACAATGCCAAATATGGTAATAATGCTCAAACAAACAGCAGCAACCAACACGATGGAAAAAATTGTGCATTTTTAGTTTTCAAGTCAGCAATAATTTGGAGCTCTGATCACAGAAACAAACTATTACGGTTGGAAGAGACCTCAGATGGTCATCTACTCCAACTAAATCATCCCAGCCACAGCTTTGCCAGGCCTTAAAAACCTCTACGGATGAAGATTCCTACCACCTCCCTAGGCAATCCATTCCAGTGCTTCACCACCCTCCTAGTTAAATAGTGTTCCCTAATATCCAACCTAAACCACCCCCTCTGCAACTTGAGACTATTACTCCTTGTTCTGTCATCTGCTACCACTGAGAACAGCTGAGCTCCAACCTTTTTGGAAACCCCTCTCCCCCTTTCAGGTAGTTGAAGGCTGCTATCAAATCCCTCTTTGATCTTCTCTCTTGCAATAAATAAATCCAGTTCCCGCAGCATCTCCTCCTACGTCATGTGCCCCAGTACCCTTATCATTTTCGTTGCCCTCCTCTGGACTCCCTCCAATTTGTCTACATCCTTTCTGTAGTGGGGAGGCCAAAACTGGACACTGTACTCCAGATGAGGCCTCACCAATGCCGAATAGAGGGGAATGATCACGTCCCTCAATCTGCTGGCAATGCCCCTACTTATAGAGCCCAAAATGCCATTAGCCTTCTTGGCAACAAGGGCACACTGTTGACTCATATCCAGCTTCTCATCCACTGTAACCCCTTGGCCCTTTTCTGCAGAACTGCCACTTAGCCAGTTGGTCCCCAGCCTTTAGCGGTGCAGGTCACCTGCCATATTTGCTATTCTTTCTGCACATTGGGATCGTTTGTTCCTGCACCCTCAGTAAGGCTTCTTTATAATACAACCAGCTCTTCTGCACCTCTTTCCCCCTCTAGCCTCCTAGGGGATTCTGCCCATCTGTTCCTGAGGGAGTCAAAGTCTGCTTTTCTGAAGTCCAGGGTCAGTATTCTGCTGCTCTTTCTTCCTTTTGTCAGGATTCTGAACTTGACCATCTCATGGTCACTGCTGTCCAGATTGCCACCCACTTCTACTTCCCTTGCTACCCATTTTCCCTGTTTGTGAGCAGCAGGTCAAGAGACCCCTAGTTGGTTCCTCCAGCACTTGCACCAGGAAGTTGTCCCCAGCAATATCAAAAAACTTCCTGGATTGTCTGTGCACGGCTGTATTGCTCTCCCAGCAGATGTCAGGGTGATGGAAGTCTGCCATGAGAATCAGGGCCAGTGATGTGGAAAATTCTGTTAGTTGTCCAAAGAAAGCTTCGTCTACCTCATCCTCCTGTCAGATGCCGGACATTTTACAACACTTCTAGTGAACTATACTTCTCCAGTGAGGAGATATATCATAGTGTAACATGCCAGAAGCTTTTGCCACGTTTCTCCTAGCTGTGAAGACAGGTTTTCGAACACACACAAAAAATAACAGAGTCAACTCACCGTGCTGAAGTGTTTTTCAAAAGAACAGGAGCTATGATAGAGGCTGATCCTTGAACAGACAGACAAGACACATTTAGGCCCCGTGTTTCCTCATAACCCCAAAACCATCCCCTGAAAGATAGTAAAAAAAAAAAAGTCTCAAATTAATAGATCACCACTTTAAGATGATTTTGCTGTGCACAGTAAGATTAGTTAGCAGCACATCCTAAAGAAAAAACAGTCTTTGATCTCAACAAAAATGTACAGGTATTTCTTAAAAAAAATAAGATATCTTTAGATCATCTCTGTATGCAATAATGATTGATTTAGCTCCCTTGATTTTCAGAGTATATTTTGTTATTATTGGGGTTAATGTATATGATTCATTTTAACCTCTTAATAACTCTTTTTTAATATGAATAAAATTTACTTTTTAGTTCCTATAGGATTGTTGATCCCCTAGAGAACAGAGGAGCCGGTAATGGTTTCTGAACTATCAGGATTTACAAACAGTTAGATGGTGTAGGTCCATGTTGAGCACCACACAGTAAACCAAGGCCTAGATAACCATGGCGAGGACCACATATCAAAGAAAATGAACAGCCTTCTTTCCTAGTCCAAGTGACAGAATACGCCCGTGACAATTTCTGATAGCTGGATAGCCAGAGGCTGCTGTGAAGCCATTATTCTTCCATTAGTAAAGAACCAAGTAGTTTAATCTCAAAGTGTAAATGAAATTTTATAGTGATTGTGTAGAAATTTAGATGTTCATCTCTTTGCCAATAAGATTTTATTTGGAACAGTTTTCAGACTTATTCTGTATTAGTCCTTGATTCTACTTTATGCTGCCTCCTACCATCCCTTCCCCTCACCAAAACAACAGCTTCAGTGCTCTTCAAAATGCAGCAAAATCAGCCTCAAGCACCCAAGTATTCATGAGCAAGTTCAATAAACAAATCTGACTGCATGTGGAAGGAAGGCAAATGTCTCACTCACTGAACTAAATGGGAAAATGAAGGAGTCACATAGCCTGTAAAATATTACCTGTAGTATTCGTGTTTGTCTTTTGAGTACATGAGCTGATCAATGCATGGCCTCTCGTCTATTTTTTCTTCCCAAGTGCCTTCCTTCCATCCTTCTGCATAGCTTTGCAGGACATATATCTGTTCTATAAAGGGTCCACCTGACTCTGAATAGGAAGCAAAGAAAGTAACTATCAAAATGTAAATGTACTTGATTTATGTAAATAGCAGCATTGCCTGCCTTATTTTAGATATAAAGCTGCCATAATTTCCAACATATTCTTTACAGTTAGTCAACTTACCAAAAAAAGATGAGGTGATCTATAGAAACCAGAGGAGTCTGGGGCATATTCATTACCCACCTCCATCTAGATACTGTTTTTTGTGTGTTAGATATCCAAACCATTGAAAGAAGGCCGGGGGGGAGGGGGCGGAGGGAACGGAATTTTGGGGGGTGGGTTCTGAGTGACATTATTGGCCTACAGGGAGGATTTGAGGACTGGCACCAGCCCTAGGTAAAGGGAGTTTGTGACCCCTGTGTTAGAGCTTGAGAGCTTGTGGCAGAGTGAGCATGCGATAGATGTACTTAGGGGTGATGCCACTGAGGCAAAAATGTAATAACTTTAGGCTATAATGAAGCTGATTGGACTCTTCCTTCATGTAGGCATTACCTGAATAAAACCTCTCAGGTAGCTTTCTCCACTGTGGCACAAAGCTTACAACAGATCCTAAGTCTCACCACGTAATTTGTCTTTGAATTTTTGTGCTATTTTCTAGACTAATTGTTTTCTAGACTAAGTGTTATTTTAATGTGATTTCAGTAAAAGTCACAGTGTTCATTGGTTTTAATGTTTGTGTTTTACCTTCGTTGCTTGTGATTATTATTATTTTTTTTTTGGATCACTTTGGAAATGTCTTTCCTGGAGTTTTCTTTATACAGTTGAGAGAAAAAAAGTATGCTCTTTCTTGCTCAAAACAAGTCAATTCCATTAGTGTCATGACACTTGTAGGCATTGGGTCTTGTTTTGTGCTCACTCTGATTCCTTTTCAGTAAAGCTAAGTAAGGTACAGCAGTAAATCATTGTAAGTAGATATGAAAATGCCCTATATGAGATCTAACTATACCTTCGCAAGAGCAGAGGACCGTTTTCTGTCCCCTTTTGAAGTCTAAATGTCTGTATAATTAACAAACCCAAATGCAGATGAATTGCCTTTTGGCTGAGTTTAGTCTTACTGACAACCTACCCTCCACCAAGTTATGACAGTTTCAAGGAAAGTCAAATTTCAGGCCTCAACAAAATTGAGTGTCTTATAAAAATACATGACCTAATTACTGCTGTGCGTACATGAAGAGACAATAATGAACATATATAATTCCGGGTATGAAATAGGATCCTTATCCTCAGCACACAAGCCTAAGCAGTTTAACATTTTTTTTTAAATGCTGTTGTAAAAGCAATTACAGAGTGACTTTATCACATTGGTTTTCAAAAACAAGACCACTCTCTTTAATTGTAAAAGCTCAGAAGACATCTGAAAGATTAAACTTTCATTATTTTATACTCCTAATTAAAACATAGCCAAATTTCCCTGTGCAGTACAAAATAATAGCCCTTGGGACTTTAAACGTGAAAATGGCAGAGCTAATACTTTTCTTCTGTTTTAAGAGTGATCAGGACTCAGACTCTGGCATGAGAAGACAAGGTGATGTGGGGTAGAGAAGGCAGGAAGACAAGGAGTGAGAAAAATATTAAAGGTAAAAGCAAAAGTATGGAAGAGGCCAATTCTAAAAATGTTCATATCCTATATAATAAAAGACCAGAGGATGTTTGTCCGAAGCCATCATGCGCAGTAGAGACAGCCGGGACAAATGGCATGCACAAAACAGCCACCGCACATGCACCGCCGCGAGCCGTAGAGACGGCCTGGACAAACAGCCTGCAGGAAGTTGTAGTTCGGCGGCACAAAATGGCCACCACATGTGCGCCGCCGCAAGCCATAGAGACGGCCCGGACAAACAGCATTAAGCACTTTGGCCCGTGTACACGGGCTGTTACACTAGTTTTATAATAAAGCTGTAGGAAAAAATAAGCCTGTTTACTCGGTAGCAGCTGTTCTTACTCTTAATACAGTACTAGATCCCATCCAGTGCCTGCGGGAACTTGTCTACACTGCAGGCCTTGTCTACACTGCAGAGTTGTCAACAAAACTTTTGTCTTTCACAAATACTTTAAAAAGCCCCCTAGCAAAAGACAGAAGTTTTGTCGACACAGGTGGCAGTGTGAACGCAGCTTTGTTGGTAGGAGACGAAGTGAATGCTGCTCGCAGGGCTGGAAGTATTTTGTCAGCAAAAGTGCCGACAAAGAATGTTTACACATGCTGACTTTTAGCAACAAGGCTGTGGCGACACAGCCTTGTCGCTTAAAGCTGGGTGAGGTAGACAAGCAGGAGAGAGAGTCTTATTGACTTCATGGAGAGCTGGAAAGGCCCCTTCTGAAAAAACTCGCTGAGCTGGCCTTTGGGAGCAGCCCTGTTGCAAACAGCATGGCCAGCCTGTGAGTTCTCACATCTCTCAGGTGAGTAACATGCCAGTCTTCTTCTGACAATCCCATTGTGCTGCTCTTTTCTTTAAAAAAAAATTATGAACGCACAGAAGGCTTTGGAGCCAGCTCATCCCTGGAGTAAATCCATTTTCCTCAGTGGAGTTACAACAAAATGAATTTGGCCCATCATAGTCAAGGTTGTATGGGAGACTGCCAGTGTAAGTTATATTTTCTACCCACACCCACACTCCTAAATTTTGATGGGAGGGGGCAATTTGTGTGAAAGCTTGTGTGGCTAACGTAGATCAGGAAGATGACTTTTTACCTGAGATCTTGGAAACTGAAAGATAAAGTTTTCTTTAAGTGGTATTTAGTGCCGTCACCTGTCTATTAAACTCTGCAACAGTTTCTCAGAATTTTTCAGCCACTTTCTCTCAGCAGAGGAAATATTTAAGTTTCATGTATGGATACAGGTCTGTAACTGGGCTGCTGGCCCACACTTTGGGCATGTGTCTCCTCCTCTTTTAAGAAGCATGAAAACAAGACAAGAAAAACCAGGGGAAATAAAGGGGAGAGATCCCTGTCCCTTCAAGGTTCAGTCATCCCTTCTTTTGGAGGAAGCTCTCCTCATTCTGAGAGGCAGCTCCCTGTCTCATTCTTAAGCCTCAAATTCTTAAGTCATCTTTTGTCAGGAGGCACAGCTGGTAGTTCCACCTTCCAACACCTTAAAACAGTTACTATTGTCACTTTGAAACCCCTGCTCTAACACCTCCCATCACCGTGTCAACCAAAGCACATGTACTGGCCTAAAATGAAAATATGCTTATTGCAGTATATCTTAGAAACCCATCCTTAATAACAATGATGCTAGAAACAAACCAAACAAAACTCTTCTATGCCACTTGGAATGACACAATTTCAAGGGTGAAATTCCCCTTTGGGGAATGGAGGGCTTATACAGCACCATAACACACTCAACCTGAGTTGGGAAGAGAGCGAGAATTGCACCAAGCCCTCCACACAGAACAGGATTACTTGGGATTTAGGCAGATGGAGTCAATTTCACTTACAGCGAAGGAAAGCACAAGAAATATTCATGTTTTACTAATGGCTTGGGCAAAAGCACAAGGGAGGAGGGATAGCTCAGTGGTTTGAGCATTGGCCTGCTAAACTCAGAGTTGTGAGTTCAATCCTTGAGGGGGCCATTTAAGTATAGTGGGCAAAAATCTGTTGCATGATTTAATTGGGGATTGGTCCTGCTTTGAGCAGGGGGTTGGACTAGAGGATCTCCTGAGGTCCCTTCCAACCCTGAGATGCTATGAATGCACCCCTTTGTCCCTACCCACTGTTCTGGTCCCCAGTATAAGTCATAACAGACTCAAACACACACAAAGTCCTGCTTTTGGTCATTTGAGCATCTCTATACTTACACTTTAGAAAGAGAGGAAAATCAGGTTCTGAACATACTGTGCCTGTTGAAAGTCACCACTTCTGAACGAATAACAAGATTGTTAGTTTTCTTCCCTTCAGCCTTCCTTGGACCTATATTCTATATAACACAGGTAGGTGCTCTTGCTTAATTCAAATTTGCTTCTCATTTCTCAGATTAGTTTAATGGTGACTAGCTTGAGGATACTAAACGGATAGAAGTCAGTTACACTAACACTCTTTGAGTTAGAAGGAGATCTTTCTTTGCAATGACACATGGTAACTTGTTAGAAGTAAGTTTTCCTACTGTAAAATAAGTATTCGAGAGGAAACTTGCACAACTTGCTCAGTCATTGAGCAAAGACTTCAAAACTCCTCTTTAGAGCAGAACAAAAAGTAATACCTTACACACCTTGTTCTAATGTATATCATAAACAGAAAACCCTGTGAAAGAAACACATCAAAGATTTATTAACCCCTCACAGGTTGTAGGATAAATGTACTTTACCTGCAAGAAACTGCTCATACTCAATAACAGGGATGTTTTTATTGAGGCTTGGAAGATCAAAGAACTCAGACCAAGGGATTCGGACCTGATGAATGTCAGGACTCTGCCAGTGATAAAGACGTCCCCAAGGAGGCAGGACCAATACCCAAGCTTCACTTTTCAGCAAGGTCTTTAGAAGAGAGGCAACACGAATATAGACATCTCTACGTAGGTTGAACCCCTCAGGAGGATTTACATCATACAAAAGATACCTGAGAGAGTGAGAAACTAGAATCACTTTGGGGAAGCTTCAAGCATTTACCCAGAGAGGGGGACAGAAAGGGTCGTTTGTGAAATATCTGTAGAAGGCTGCAATACACTTAGATAGAAACAAAGTCAAAATTTCATCAGCTCCCTTCAGGAAGGGAGCAGGGAATCGAAGGTCATTAACAAACCTCAATCATAGCTCGGCAAAGCTGTGTCCATGAGCAAGGCAAGTGCCCAAATATTAAGCATTTGCCTCAAGGCTCCGTGCAGCAAAGAGACTGGGAGCCAGGTTTGCTGCCCTATTCCCCGGGCGGGCTGGGTGACCAAGGAGAGGGTCTCCCCGGCCGGATCTCGGCACCTTTCCCGGGTGCTCTCGCCAGCCTGGCTCTCTTCTCCCGGCTGTAGCAGCCCCCGACCCCTGGGAGAGACCGTCTCCCCGCCCTGCCGGGCGCTCTCCGCCAACTCCACCAGCCGCCCGGGGCCCCGTGCGGGGCCTGACCGACCGAGGCGCCCGCGGCTCGCCCGGCCGGCGAGACCAGCGCAGGGGCGAGCCGGGGTCCGGCCTGCCGGGGAGGGTCGCTGGCGGCACGGCCCAGGCGGGCCCCGGGAGCTCCCGGCGCCGCCCCCCGCTCCTCACCGGCGTTGGGCCGCGGCGGCGGGGAGCGAGGCGGCGCCGTGCCCGGCCTGGAAGGCGGCGGGGGGCGGCTGGGCGGCCCGCGGGAGGCAGAGCGCGGCGGCCAGGCCCAGCAGGAGCAGGAGGCGGCCCGGGACCCGAGCCGCCATCTCGGGGCGGTGGGACGCGCGCGGCCGGGCCGGGCCGCGACGCCTCGCTCGCTCGGAGGGGCGGGCTCCGGCCTGAAGCCACCTTCCAGCCGGCTCGCGGCGCCGTGCGGCCCCTGGACCTCGCTCCGGGGCTGAGCCGGGACACACGACTCCTTCCTGCCCCCCCGGAGCGCGGGCAGGAGCCGGGGCCTCCCTTCCCCGGAGGCCGGCTGAGCCCGTTCACCAGGGGCCGGGGCCTGGTTTGGCCACATTGGTCCAGAGCGCTGGGGCCGGTTACAGGGGAAGGGGTGGGAGTGGGCAGCAAGAGTCAGGGGCCGGTGAGGGCGGCCTGGCCCTGCGGAGCTCCTCCACCTGCAAGAGCCATGGCCCCCTTCCCACACCCCAGTGGGGCTTGCAGGGGTGAACTCCAGGAGCCCCCAAAGCACCTGCCCATGGCTTATTAAAACAGTTCCCCTGGGGGCAAAGGCCAACCGTGCAAAGGATCAGCCCCCAGGGAATCTATCCCCAGGGTTAGAATAGAACCCTCCTTTACAACCTTAACCAGCCTGGTTACTGCTGCCCCCAGCAAGGTCAGGCTGGAACAATAGTCAGGAGAATAGTTTGCTTGCCCTGGCCTACATCATAGGCCTGGCAAGGATGTCCAGAGGTCTAGTCCCATCCCAGGTCGCTGGAGGGGCTATACGGAGAATGCTCAATCAAGGCAAACTGCAAAGAATAGGGCAGACAATCCCCAGAACTGGTGGTATATTAAGAATGGCCCTACTGGGTCAGACTAAGGCCTTGGTTACACTGGCTCTTTATAGCACTATAAAGCCTGCAGGAGCACTATAACTCTGTTGAGTCTGAACTTTACCCTGGCTTGATGTCTCTGTCTGAACTTTTAATCAAAGCTCTGACCTGCGAACTGCTCTTGACACCCCCCCCCCCCCTTAAGTAGCCATCTCCCCTTTGTCTTTTAAAATTTACATTTAAACCTGTTTTATCCTGTAGCATCTTGATTGATTATGCATGACCATTATGACCTGTTAATCACTTTGTTTACTTCTGTGTATAAATATTGATGCGTACCCCTAATAAACTTGCCACACTTACTCTGAAGCTTTTGAGCTAAGAATAGTGTGAGCCCGTTGATCAACGAAGTGGTGTCTGTGTAACTTGGTCGCTGACAGCTTGTGAGCCCTATACCAACTCTGCACGATCTCGGGTGTTGGAGAGGTGAGTAGGGACTTGCTATTTTACCTAACAATATGGGGGCTCGTCTTGGGATTCCTTCTGGTGCGGTGCCTCTGTCCAGTGGTCAGATCACTCATATATGAATTGGCAGGCGCCACGGGAGATTTCTCCCAGCCAATTCAATATTGAGGGGTCGTGTACTGGACAGCAGGGTAAACGCCAGTTGGAGGGCTCCTGTCAGACACCATGGGTCAAGGGACTAGTGTCCCTTTTCAGAGCTTTTTTGAGCATTATGAATGAGTTGTGTTATGAAGGAAAACTACCAGTTCAGAAGGGTGTGACTTTGTACACGCTGTGTGTAAGGAATTGGACTGGGAATACCCCTGTATGGGCCAACCTGGAGAAAAGGTTGCCTTTGTATGGTTCTTTCGAGCAGGCTGCTTTAAAGAGGAGTAGAGGGCCAGATCGAAAAAACCATCCGGGACAGTTAGGTTACTGATTTTGTTTGAACTCTGCAGCAGAGCTGTGGAAATCTTTAAAGATTATGGCAGTCAGGTATTCTCCCGAGAGTGAACCCCCTCCATGTTATTTCGATAAAGGGTGTAAACCATGGCGTGTTTTGACCCGCCAGTTGGTCCCCACTGCACCTGCCCCTACTCCTCCGCAGGGGGACTCTCCAGGGAGCAGAGGGGAATCTGCAGGACTCAGGATCTGACTCTATGCAGAGGGTTAAGGAGGAAATGGAAGGGCAAACCTTGGGAGAAGCAATCACTTGGCAATAGGCCAAAAGGAAAATCCCAAGCTGTGTGTCTAGGGATGGAAAATGTGTGTCTGAATCTTCTTTGTCTGTCTTCTTTGTCTGTTTTTCAGCCTGTGATAGTTAAGAAAAGTGCAGTAGTGTCAGAGTTAGTTATAGATTCAGCTAAAGCTCAGAAAGAAAATAGTTCTAAGTTTGTAACTGCAGGGGAAAATAATAACTCTAACCCTTTGTCCAGTGAGTTTGTAAGTTTGCCTAAAAGGAGATTTTGTAGAAATCTGTCTGATGGGCCAAGGATAATCATGAATGTGAATAAATCCCAGTAAGAATTTGTTGTTGCTCAGGAAACTGTTCCTTGGGAGCAAGCCCTAAGTGAAGAGGGCAAGAACAGGATTTCTGTGAGTGGTAAAATGTTGCCTAAGAAAGTTCCTGAAGGAAAACAGGTAGGCAGTTTGATGCAGTTAAAGTGTAAAAGTAATTTAATCAAAAAGGTTTCAGCTCTTAACAGCTTGAAATTGTCTGTAGTAATTGGATCTATAATTTTTTTATGTGCAAAAGTTCAGTAAAATGCTCAGAGGAAAGAGTCCTGGCAACTCCAGCAGCCAAAAAATTGTTTTCAGTGCAAACAGCCCGGTCACTTTAAATGTGAATGCCCCTGGGGACGCCCAGTGGGTCCGGCTGCATCCGCAGATAGTTACACCGGGAACGAATACATCCCTGCACCACCAGCTTGTTAGGGAGACAAGGTTGTTCAAAGAGAAATGTCTCCATGCTAATTCTGCAGGTAAACAGTCTGTGTCCCAAGTTGAAAAGAAATGGTGCAAACCTCACCTCTAGAGTCTAGACACTTTGAATGTGATTTGTAATCTCTTGGGCAACCTAACATCTGATCCCCTGTGAATGCAGAAGTAAGTAAAGAAAAAACAATGAAACTTTAAAACTAGCTTGTTAGTAAAAATAAATAGTATCCCTTTAAACCTAGCCCCAAAAGCTTGCTCCTGTCTGTGAAAATGCAAATTACTTGACTTGCTAAACGCGGTGGCAGGAAATTCTGTTAAGCAAGACGGAGTAAGATTTGACCCTTCAGGGCAAAGAGAAAAAAGAAAATTTGATTTTGTAAAGTAAAACCACAGTAACCCTAATAAACCGAAATTCTAATAGTATTGACCCAAAAGCATAGAAAAATAGTAAAGAAAAATAATTTTAGTGAAAATAAGAAAATGTTTTAATGTCTTTAAAATGTCTGTAAATAAATCCTTATGATAAGTAATCCAAGCACAGAGATTAGCTTGCAAGTATGCAGCTATGCATGGTTTAGTTAAATTTGTTAAAAATGTAAGTGTATCTATGTGGTGCTAATTGGTTGGGGCCCCATTGAACTCAAAGAGATTACAGTGATGGTGTTTCAGATCACTGTGTGTTACAAAAGCAAAAGTTAAAAGTAAAGATTCTGGTAGAGATAATTGTATTCTTTTAAGTTGTGACTAGCTTTAAATCCAAAAAAGCAAGCCAGAAAACATCTATGTTCATGCAAATTACCTAATTGATAAAAAGTAACTGAAACCTGGTTTGCCTAGAAAACAAAAGAAAATAATAACTGATTCCCTTAAAAAAAGGTGGAAATATAAAAGTTTTTTTGTCTTTCAGAAAAAACAAAGAAAGCTGATGCCAGCTAACAAACTATGCACTTACTAGCACAATAAGAATTGTATTTTATGTTCTATGTTTGTCTTAGAATGTTTTGTCAATGTGGCCAAAACTGTGTTTGTGATAAATTGTACATAAGGCAATATAATTCAAAATTGAAATATAGATATTTGTTTATTCAATTTGTAATATAAAATTGTTTTAACTATTATTAAACAATGTTAAGGTTTAAATATACTTGCTATAATTTCACTAGCTAAGAACAATGTGAACAATAATTTTCAATTGAAATTAAATACCAATAGACTTTGGAAGCATTAACATGACAAGTTAACTCACTCCTCAAATTGCACATAGAATTCTTCTGGCTACCCCCAGATTTCTAGCCAGAGGGCGAGGGAGGGAAGAAAGCTATTGGACACCAGAGGTTGTACCAAGTGGCCTCCTCAACAGTTGGTATGCTTATCCTGTTCTGTTACTCCAAAGCTCTGTAATTCAGTTATTTTTATTATAAAAGTGTATGCAAAACTAAAACAATATAAAACAATTGTATAAAAACAATATATATGTACTTTTTTTTTTTAAAAAAAGAGAGGGGTGTGTGTGTGTGAGGGAGGGAGGGCTAAAATGCCCACTCAGTTGTAAAGTTTGTAACACTGCCAAGTATTAATGAAATGTGTTAGGTTTTTTTTTTTCACTCACAGGTAAAAGATACATTACCTAAAGATCCTGAACAGCCTTGCCACACCTTGGGACTGTCCAATGCTTTTGTGAAATACTAAAGACTGATTGACTGTCTGCACCCATGTTTTACATTGTAAAAAGATTTGTCTGCATATCAGCAATTCAATCGAAAGGAGTCACAAAGTCCATCCAGAAACCGGCCCTGAGCTGTCTTTCTTTTTCAGAAGCTTCAAATTAACTTTTCTGAACTGCCATCCTGTGTAAAGCATTTCCTACCAAAAGAGCAAATGATTAAACTGTGGCCAAATATCTCTTAAATGATTTTATCCCTAGGTATGGGTACCCAAGACAAAGACTTACCATGGGTCTTATTTTACAGAAACAGCTTTTCAGCAAGTTATAACTTTTTGGCAAGCCTTCCTCAGTTTACCTAGCCAAATATACCATGACTGCTGATTTGGTGCTTGAAAAAACAGGACTAACTTATTTTGTTTTACAGCTCCAGAGACAGACTAACTCTCTCCACAGATATGAGACTGCTTTTAAATGTAAAAGCACACCCGATAAAACCTGGTTCTTGAGTCTTTGTTAAAGCCTACAAAGAAGTTCTGCTCCAGCTCCTGTGAAAAGGACCATACCGAGTGCCTTGGCCACCCCAACCATCATCAAGGTGGCAGAAAAGGAAGCCTAAATTCACCACGCCTGATGCAAGCCTGCCCTTTTCCCAGATGACAACGAGGCAGCTGAGGCCTCCACCCTCGACGGACCAGGATGAGAATTAGACGACAGCGGGGCAACCAAAGCCCTAGCAACTGGAGAGGGGACGAAGAAGAACCCCGAAGAAAAGTGGCTAGTGGAGACCGTGCCAAGTCTCAGCCTGAAAATAAAATTCAAAAGGACTTAATAATGTTTATCAAATTGAAGTATTAATCAATTTTAAGTTATTAATCTTGTTTTAGATTAAGCAAGATTTCATAAGTATAATGTTTTTTTTATTAGATATTCCCAGAAAGTCAAAACCTGTATTTTAAAAAATAGAAGTGATTGTTAAGTGTGTACTCAGTTCTTAGTAGATGCAAGATAGAAACTCCTCTGTGTACCTATCCCTCTGATTATTGTTAACATAACTTGAATGCTACCAAAATAGAGATCTGGTCCAGCATAATTTAACATGGGACCAAACAAGAATAAGAAAACAAACAGGTATTTCATAGTAGCTAACAAAGAGTAGATGCAAAATCTACTTCAATAGTACAGCCTCCAATGTCAGTGCCCCCGCCTAACGCGGACTCGTGTAGAGTCTTTTTAATAAAAGTCACTTAGTATTTTGTGACAAGTAACTCCTGGTTGGATAAAAATAGAGCTTCCACCAGTAAATTAGCACTTTTGGAACATATTAGGTATGTAAAGCTGAAGTCTATCATGAATTGCCCTGCAACTAAACGGGTTCATGTTACTTAGCTTAACTAAAATCACCTACTCAAATTTGCTCCCAAGCCTCTTCAATGTTCAGAATGTTTGTTTAAAAGACAAACCAAGCAGTTAATCTCAGTGAGAAACAAGTGGGCAAGTCAAAATGGCCTGAAACATAATGTTAGCTGCCCAAAGAGGAATATGTGCTCTCATGAATGAGAAATGCTATGTCTTTGGAAATAATATCTACCTCAACACCACAATACTGGGTGTGCCTAAACTGAATAGTACCTATAAATTAGTACATAATTTAAAAGCTGAAAGTAATTTGCTTTTAAAATATAAAAGAAATTATCTTTAAAGAGGAGATAGTTGTTTTTCTAACTTAAAAGCAACTGTATTATGAATGTTGTGTAGTATGATCTTAAATGCAACATGTATTCTAATGACTCCGCCTTTAGTAAAACTCTTGGTGGGTATTGTTGGGGCCATAGTAATCCTTATAATACTGTGTTGTTGTATTCACTGTGTCCCCTCCCTCATAGACTCATGTAAGTCAGTTTGTTCTTTTCCTACTTCAGCCAAGGGCCCTACTCTTTTCGAGTTGGCACAGGCTGAAGTTGCCAAGCTGCCCGTGGCTCCTTAAACTAAGATGTAGCTTTTGGTAAATAGTTGTACCAAAGCTACAAATGGAGGAATGTTGAGTCTGAACTTTACCCTGGCTTGATGTCTCTGTCTGAACTTTTAATCAAAGCTCTGACCTGCGAACTGCTCTTGACACACACACCCTCCCCTTAAGTAGCCATCTCCCCGTTGTCTTTTAAAATTTACATTTAAACCTGTTTTATCCTGTAGAATCTTGATTGATTATGCATGACCATTATGACCTGTTAATCACTTTGTTTACTTCTGTGTATAAATATTGATGCTTACCCCTAATAAACTTGCCACACTTACTCTGAAGCTTTTGAGCTAAGAATAGTGTGAGCCCGTTGATCAACGAAGTGGTGTCTGTGTAACTTGGTCTCTGACAGCTTGTGAGCCCTATACCAACTCTG
This sequence comes from Sternotherus odoratus, assembly GCA_032164245.1. Lineage (NCBI taxonomy): Eukaryota > Metazoa > Chordata > Testudines > Kinosternidae > Sternotherus > Sternotherus odoratus. Next base: position 2,051,116 of record JAVMKO010000011.1, read on the forward strand.
CACGATCTCGGGTGTTGGAGAGGTGAGTAGGGACTTGCTATTTTACCTAACATCTCCCTACCCGTCCACACTGGCAAGGCACATATTGTGCTATAAACCTACAGTTATACCGGTGTCTTGGTAATCCTCCCTTCCCTGAGGATTAACAGCTATTGGGTATTGACTGTTCCGTATTCTCTCCAGTGTGAATGGATATTAACACTTCAAGTGTTTTAAGTGATCTCTGGAGACGCCCCGCGCCATTTAAGGCTCCTTAAGTCGCAACTCGCGGCGACTGGGGCTGCGCCCCGGCCCCCAGTCCCCCCCGCGGCGGGGACGGGGGCGCTCCCAGCAGCCCGCCCGCGGCAGGGACGGGGGACCGGGACGCTCCCAGCAGCCCGCCCATGGCGGAGACGGGACCGGGGAGCATGCGGCAGCCCGCCTGCGGCAGGGACGGGGGACCGGGGTGCTTCCGGCAGCCCGCCCGCGGCGGGGATGAGGGACCGGGGCGCACGCGCGGTTTTTGTTTTGTTTTTTGTTTTGTAATTCGGCGGCTTTTCGGCAGAGGGGTTGCGCCGCACTGCCGGATCACAAAAAGGGGTCGCGGTCTCAACTAGTTTGAGAACCGCTGATCTAGCCCAATAGCCTGTCTTCCAACAGGGGCCACTACCTGGCATCCCAGAGGGAATGAACAGAACAGATAATCATCAAGTGATCCTTTCCCTGTAACTCATTCCTAGCTTCTGGCAAACAGAGGCTAGGGACCCTATTCCTGCCCATCCTGGCTAATAGCCATTGATGGACTTATCCATGAATTTATCTAGTTCCCGGTTGAACCTTGTTATGTCTTGGCCTTCACAACATGCTCTGGCAAGGAATTCCACAGGTTGACTGTGCGTTGTGTGAAAAAATAGTTCCTTTTATGTTTTAAAATCCAGTTCCCTTTAAGCAATCCAGCCTTTGTCCCCCACCCAGACAGCCAAGTCTGTATAGTGAGGGTTACTTAAAACCTGTTCACCATTTGTAAAGTTCTATCAGCCCCAAGAGATTGGACACATTGCCCACCAGGGCAATGAATATTTCAGATCTTACCCTGATACATGATCTTCTCAGAGCTCTCCTGCGGTTCATTTTTCCTTGAGTATGTTTAAGGTTGCATCTTCTCCAGACACTAAAGGCAGACTTGCTCTGGAGATGCTCAGTGTTCCTATATTGATTGTCAGCTGTCAGACTCCCCCATCATTGTCAGATGATGGTTTCACTCTAAATGTAATATCCTGTAAGTTCCATAACTCTCAAACTTTTCCCCGTACAAACATCTCACAATAACCATGACAATCAGCTAGTTCTTAGCTTCAACAGAGAGTACACACATAATGCCCTTCAGGGTACTATCAATGAAATGGTTGGACACAGATGTAGTAGCCCCTAGGCATGTGTGTCCCGTACAACATATTTTTAGAAGATTTCCCATTGTGTGTAAGACAGGTCAACATATTCCATAGGAGGGTCCATGAGTAGGTTTTGAAATGTGTCCAGAAGAAAGATTTGATGCATGCAGACAGACACACATTCCCAGGTGCGAGTTAGTTGGAGAGATTTTACAACTGTGAAAATATTTTAAAAGGAGTGGATGCAACAGTACTACTTCCCGCAAAATTAGGACCAGACTGCGATACCTTAGTCATGTTACCTAGGACATTATTCCATAAATAGTCCTATTGAAGTCAGCGGGACTACTTATGAATAAAAGGTGCTAGGTGTTTTTTACTTTGAATAAGAAGATTTTGGCCCTAAATGAGTTAATACACTTACCTGAGGTCAAGAAGAAAATGTCTTGTGGAGCTCTACAGCATTCATGCATAACATAATGATATAAATCACTGTTACTTTTATATGTGTACACCAACCTCAAAGGAAGACTCTCTGGGTAGCATCTCTCTCATCTTAAGTCTTTTTAAGCCAACTTCAGATATCGGACATGATGACTATATTTGAACAATTTAATTCACTGAAACGCTGATTCCATTTTTCTACCCTCTTTCCCACTAAAGAGATGGTGGGAGGACGACAGCAGTATAAAAGAGTAAGCACTGCAGTGTTCAACTGCTTCTATGGGTCTCTAGTAGATACTTCAACATCCATTTGTGTTTGATATTAGAATCTATTACTGGTTACAAGTTACATATACAACTGCACTCTGCTTGAGAGATAAGCTGTTTGGCTGAATTTTATTACACACTACAATGTAAGGCATTCTCTTGACACCCTATGAAGTTAACATAGATATCTGTTAAATAAATCACTGTTAATACTTAAGTTGGTTGTATCCATGCTACTAGGTTTCTTCTCAGTAGAACGAGGATTAATTTTTCTGGGTCCTCTTTCTTTTTCTTGTGACGTGATCAGAAATGGTTTTTAGTCAGTGGCTGGAGGTTTGCACCAGTGATTCCATTCAGCTCCTCAAGAATTTGTTTTTCCTTCTGATACATCTATAAGGGTGTGGGGGGGAAATCAATAAGAATGCTCATTTTCCCTTCATGTACATTCTTTATAATTTTAAGCATTAGACAAAGTGCTGTTCTAATCTGAAAAGTAAACTATGTAAAAATGGCAACTTCTTACTCAACAGATCTGCCTGTGTGTGAATTCAAAGTCATAACGGATAAGTTAAGGACAAAAGTAACCGCAGAGCCAATACAGTTATGATGAAGTTCGCTGGATTCTCTTCATGCAACTGAGCTGCACAGGTGTCATATTGGACATAATTTCACCAGCAGAAAACAAGTACTGTGATGACCCACATGGAGGCGTAGGTGTGAGGCCCGAGGGACAGTGGGGGAGGGACCGGGGGCTAGCCTCCTTGACCAGGAGCTCAAGGGCCGGGCAGGATGGTGCTGCGGGCTGGATGTGGCCCACGGGCCATAGTTTGCACACCTCTGTTCTAGAGCTTACATATCTGTCTTCCCACGCCTTCTTGCAGCCATCTGGCCTGACTGTCACACTAGGTTCTGCTCTCCACTAAGTTTTCTGTGTGAACTTGCACAAATAGTTAAAACTCTTTGTCTGTTTTTTTACATCTGTAAAATGAGGATAACACCTTTGAGATGCTCTGATGGAGGGCTAAACATAATTGCATAGCATTATTTCCTAAAATTCCAGCTACAGTTTCAATTAGATATTTTTTAAACCACTTCCTTTCCGAAATATTGTAGCCTTGCTGGGTTGTCTGGCTGCTGCACTGATTCCTGCCCCATGCAGGCACAGTTGTTTCTCCACGGTTAAGGTTGAAATGGTCCATACTAAGGTCTGTTTTTGAACCAACTACCCTTTTAAACACATATGTAGTTCTTGAGGATTCTAAGATGAAAGACATTATTAGAACTTCGCCCTATTACTTTCACGGTTTGAATGTACGTATGAATGACTAGCTGCAAAGTGCCCCTGAGAGCATCAGGATTAGAAGGTTATACTACAATATGTATGAATAGTCAGGAAAATGTCTCTGCATTTACAATAAGGTTTTGAATTTGATGTACCATCACTGATGTACTTTAGGCATTATTAATACATCTATCTCAGCCCAGACTTACACAGCTACCTGTCTGAAGCTACCTGTCTGAAGGTAAGGACATCCTTTTACCTGCTCCCATTCTGCTTCTGTGTTGTGCTGGTATCCCAGCAAATGGCACAGCCCATGGGCTGCAGTCACCTGTCCAAAGAAACAAAAAATGTTTTAGTATTTTAAAAATCTCTAAACTTTTATTCACATGCGCATCACTGCAGTATGTAGGTGCTGTCTTGCAATATATAGCACAGTTCTTCACAAAGGAAGTGACAGTAATAAAGTTAACTACTTTTACTAGACAGTACACGAAGATCACTAGTCTAATGCACATGGTCCTTGCATACCTTGGATTGAGATCGGAAGAGGGGGCAAGAGCAGAAAAATTGCAAGAATGACTAACTTTAATCGTATGATATAGTCTAGCTTTCTCATGTGTTGTCAGCTATCTATATTCTATTGCTTTTGGGAAACCTTCAGAGGAAAACCAGTTAATACTCCAAAGAGTACAAGAACAGGTTATATCTAAAGTCACCAACCAAAAGAAAAAAAAGAAATTCCAGAGGACAGAGTTTGTAATAATAGCTTCCTCTGACAACTCAGCCACAAGTTTGTCTTCAACCTCGTGTCCTCAAAAAGGACATTTTCAAATGGTAAAATCTCTGATATATGGTCAAGTCCAAGAAAATACACTTGTTACTAATCAAAATAACCTGATGGGTCACTAGGAACACAACTCCATCTCCTGCTCTAATCTTCAAAAGTTCTGTCTCAGCAACTCCACTGATTTCAAATGGGACTATGCCCACTCGCTGCCTTTTGCTGGCAATGTACACAATGTACTCTGCAATGTACACAAGTTCTCAGACTGCAAGAGCAACATGGGGACCTGCAGCAAGGACTGAAAGCCATTACACTCTTTCTGTGTTTAAAAGGTGGATTAAATTTATTTTTAAAAGTATCTTGCTAGGTCCCTGAATTCCACATCCATGTTTTTATTGCCAGAAAGTACCATTAAGATCACCTAGTCTGACCTCCTGTATGATAGAATACATAGAATTATGTATATATATTCTATGTATTCTATTATACAGGAGGTCAGACTAGGTGATCTTAATGGTACTTTCTGGCAATATAGAATATACAGAATTTCACCTAATAATTCCCAAAGCAAGTCCGTACGTTTTTGGTTGAGGTACAGCATCTTTTTAAACACAGCTCTAAATCAAGATTGAATGTCATATGATCCACTACATCTACTGTTAAGTTGCCGTTAGCCAAATATGCACCTTATTTTCAGTTGGCATTTCTCTAGCTTCAACTTCCAGTTGCTGGATCTTGTTATGCTTTTGTCTGTTAGATTATAGAGCCTGCTACTAACATTTTCCCTCCTTGTTAAGCTAAACTGACTGAGCTCCTTGAGTCTATCACAATAAGGCATGTTTTCAAAGTCTTTAAACATTCTTGTGGCTCTTTTCTGAATCCTCTACAACTTACCAACATCGTCCTATAATTGTGGACATCAGAACTGGACAGAGTATTCCAGCAGCAATTGCACCAGTACCAGACAGGTAAAATAACTTCTTGACTTCAACTGGAGATAACTTTATTTATGTTATGCGTCCAAGGATTTTGCTAGCGTCACATTGGGAGCTCATGTTCAGATGATTATTCACCAACCCCCCCTATTTTTTTCAGAGTCACTGCTTCCCAGGATACAGTCCTCCACTGTATAAGTGTAACCTACATTCTTTGTTCCTTGAGATACATTTAGGTTTATCATTATACAACACATCTTGTTCAGATGAGTTCCTGTCTGCATCCTGTAAACTTGCCCATACACTGGTATTGCCCTGGCCTCTTCTTTTGTCATTCAGTTTGCACACATTCTAAAACAATGTGCATATCCTCACCTTTTGGGGGCAAAGCCAGACTTTGAGGCACCTGCTCCCCTACTAGGTGTAAACATTGCTTGTGCCAATCAGAAACGAACACAAAAGTTTTGGGCCCCGTCCCCTATGACACTTCTGTGATGTCATAGTTGGTACTTATGGATCTGTCTTCCATGTGCAGACAGGGAGAGGAGAAAGAAAAACTGAATCCTGTGTACCCCTGTAACCGAGCCTAATCACCTCGAAGCCTCTCTTTCTGCTCACGTTTTCAAACAGAGCCTCCACATTTGCCGGTCGTTATGGGTTGCTTTGTATTTGTAAATATCAGTTATTACTAAATGCTGCATCTTTGTTTATAAATATTGTTAGTAGATATTTTAGTCATTGTGTGTTTTAAGTTTCATTAAGTCTATTAGCTAATCAAACGCTGCTCCCTTACCCCTTGTAATGATCCCCAATAAAACTTTAAATTGATTAATTTTAGTTGTGTGTGTGTGTCTGCAGTTCACGTTGTGACCCATACTCTCCTTGCATCCCTTACCATATAGTCTATTGCCACGTGCAGCCTGGTAAATAACAGGCCTGCAATTTTTCGCCCCTGCGTGTTCGCAGCAATCCACACCTATATTCTTTGTTCCTTGAGATACGTTTAGGTTTATCATTATACAACACATCTTGCTTGTTTGTGCCCAGTTTGTGATCCAGACCGGGCTAAGCAGCCAAGTCACCTCTGAGCCCATCTTAATCCACAGCAAATATCTAAAGATGCTCAGCTCTCATTACTTTCCTAGTTTTTCAGAGTTATATTTTCTTGTTATATTGTATTTAAAAATAACCCCTAAATGGACAAAGAAAACCATCAACAGTAACAGTCCCACTTTACTTAGTCTGGAAGTAACTTTAATTCAGCTCAGACAGAGAAGCAACCGCTCCTGGGTAAATTATGACAGCTGTTGCTTCTGCTCCTTCGTGGGAGCAGTTTCTGCTGTTAGACTGTTGGTTAGACCTGCTTGCTGCTCAGCCTCTACAGTAAATCTATGGAGTATAGCTCCCAAACTGTCTCTTAATTCCCCTTGCTGTAAATTAATTCCCAGCCCTCAATGCAGTCGAGGTGATACACTCCTGATTTTATTCATCACTTGTAAGTTTTCTTGACTTAAGTTCAACTGACCCTTCGGTTATTCACCAAAGTATTATTCCACCACTCAGTCTTTCCTCCAAAGTTGTAACAGCTTTAAGAAAGGCTAGCACATTTAAGAAAAGACTGCAATTGGAAATGTGTTTTAGCATGACTTTGTGCTTACATGGAGTATATAAATTTAAATTCCTTTGCATTATAGGTTTGGGATTCAGGATTTTTTTCTGTAGATTAATCTTTGCAATGTCCATAATCTGGAAAAAATCCTCCCCAGCAGTGAATATTAGAACTGTTTCAACCACGGTTCCTAAATCGCGTCTGTGATGAGAAATCTGTATTAGTAAGCAAACACATACTGTAAGAATGCTGTAGTAATCCTCCCCATTTTCTTGGCACTGCTGATAGATATACTCTACTCCTAGGAAAACATCGCCGAGATTGTATTCGTCTCGAAAGCTAGGCTGAGGCAGCTCACCTGCTTTCAGATTCTGAAATACAGAAGCCCTTCCAAAAGTTAACATAGGCGAGAATCTGATCATACAGAGTACTTTTCATCCTCAAGGCAACAGTTGTTACAAACTAATAAGCTAGCCACTGGTACAGCAATAGTGGTTCATGCAAACGGAACCTTAGACACTAAAGGCTTTTTACTGACAGAGGAAATTAGCTAAGGGCTCTTTAACTTCTATTAGGTCACTAAGCAGAAATGGCCAGAAAGGGACTTTAATTTGACTGTATGACCCAAAGGATGAATCACCAGCTGTGAAACATTTGCTATGTGCAGTGTCAGGCAACATGTAAAGGTCCAGCACTTAGTTTGAAATTTACATGTGACTTGCTTAGGGTAGGCCTACAGAGCCCATGGCACCAAGCCTCCTAGCCCAGGTTGACAGACTAGGACCAGTGGGACTTGCGCTAGCACTCTAAATATAGTGGTGTTACACCTGAGGGAATTCTGCGCCAAAAAAATAAAAATTCTGCACACAATATTTCAAAATTCTGCATATTTCATTTGTCAAACATAAGAACAGCCATACTGGGACAGACCAAAAGTCCATCTAAGTCTGTTATCTGTATTCTGACAGTGGCCAATGCCAGGTGCCCCAGAGGGAATGAATAGAACAGGTAACCATCAAATGATCCATCCTGTCGCCCATTCCTAGCTGCTGGCAAATAGAGGCTAGGGACACCATCCCTGCCCATCCTGGCTAATAGCCATTAATGGACCTACCCTCTATGATCTAGTTCTTTTTTGAACTCTGTTATAGTCTTGACCTTCACAATATCCTCTGGCAAGGAGTTCCACAGGCTGACTGTGCGTTGTGTGAAGAAATACTTCCTTTTGTTTGTTTTAAACTTGCTGCACATTAATTTCATTTGGTGGCCTCCAGCTGTTATGTTATGAGGAATAAATAACACTTCCTTATTTACTTCCTCTAAACCAGTCACGATTTTACAGACCTCTATTATATCACCCTCAGTCATCTCTTTTCCAAGCTTATTAATCACTCCTCATATGGAAGCCATTCCATACCCCTAATAATTTTTTTTGCCCTTTTCCAATTCCAATAGATCTTTTTTGAGATGGGGTGATCACATTTGCACGCAGTATTCAAGATGTGGGCATACAATGGATTTATATAGAGGCAAAATGATATTTTGTCTTATTATCTAGCCCTCTCAATGATGCCCAACATTCTGTTCGCTCTTTTGACTGTTACTGCACATTGAGTGGATGTTTTCAGGGAACTATCCATAATGACTCCAAGATCTCTTTCTTGAGTGATAACTAATTAAGACCCCATTATTTCGTATGTATACCTGGGATTATGTTTTCCTATGTGCATTACTTCGCATATTATCATGTGGTATTTTGTTGCCCAATCCTCTGTAGCTCTTCATAGTCTGCTTTAGATTTAACTATCTTGAGTGGTTTTGTATCATCTGCAAATTTTGCCACCTCACTGTTTACCCCTTTTTCCAGATCACTTATGAACATGTTAAATAGGACTGGGTCCAGTAATGACCCCTGGGGGACACCACTATTTACCTCTTTCAATTTTGAAAATTGACCATTTATCCCTACCCTTTGTTTCCTATCGTTTAACCAGTTACTGATCCATGAGAGAACCTTCCCTCTTATCCCATGACAGCTTACTTTACTTAAGAGCCTTTTCAAAAGCGTTCTTAAAATCTAAGTACACTATAGCTTTCTGAAAATCTAAGTACACTAGATCACCCTTGTCCACATCCTTCTTGACCCCCTCAAAGAATTTTAGTAGATTGGTGAGGAATGATTTCCCTTTGCTAAAACTACGTTGACTCTTCCCTCATCTAATTATGTTCATCTGTGTGTCTGACAATTTTGTTCTTTACTGAAGTTTCAACCAGTTTGCCTGATACTGAAGTATCTGGTACAGAAGCTGATTTAAATGGTAGATTACAAATCACAGTTAGTAGTTCTACAGTTTCACATTTGAGTTCTTTTAGAACTCTTGGGTGAATACCATCAGGTCCTTATTACTGTTGGTGACTTATTACTGTTTAGCTTATCAATTTGGTCCAAAACCTCCTCTAATGACACCTCAGTCTGGGTCAGTTCCTCAGATTTGTCACCTAAAAAGAAAGGCTCAGATTTGGGAATCTCCCTCACGTCCTCAACCATGAAGACTGATGCAAAGAATGTATTTAGTTTCTCCACAATGGCTTTATCATTCTTGAATGCTCCAGTGGCCCCACTGATTGTTTAGCAGGCCTCCTGCTTCTGATATACTTAAAATTTTATTTGCTACTATTTTCTGAGTCTTTGGCTAGCTGTACTTCACATTCTTTTTTAGCTTTCCAAAGTATATTTTTACATTTCATTTGCCAGAGTTTATGCTCCTTTCTATTTTCCTCACTAGGATTTAACTTCCACTTTCTAAAGGATGCCTTTTTGCCTCTCGTGGCTTCTTTTACTTTGTTGTTTAGCCTTAGTGATCGTTTTTTGGTTCTCTTACTACGTTTTTTTAATTTTGGGTATACACTGAAGTTGAGCTTCTATTATGGTGTCTTTAAGTTTCCATGCAGTTTGCAGAGATTTTGGTGCTGTACCTTTTAATTTTTGTTTAACTAACCTCTGCTTTGTGTGGTTTTCCTGTCACCTCACTAACTCCTGAGCCCATGCTCCAGTCTGTCCCCACCACTAGCCATTCTGAACCCCTGTCTGGGACCCCTAACAATCGTGTGTGCTCTACTCTGTCCTAACCTGGCTCTGCAGGCAGTGTGCGGTGATGAACTCTACTCCTGGGGGAATTCTGCAGCATTGGGCCCAGAATTTTGTATTTTCCTGCATAAAATACATTTTGCCTAAGAAGTGCTGCAGTCTCACCTTTTGCCCACCAGAGGCTGCTGTGGTGCCAGAACAGCCGGCATGAACAAAGTGGTATGGTATTTTGCATGTCCACAGATGTGTAGAAGTCCTCCAGAAGGACGGTGTGGACAGTACTTTGAAGTTGCGCCTTGGGCGGGATCTCAGGCTCAGAAGTCTATCCCACTTCCCTGGGCCTCAGAGCCCAAGCGTCTGCCTGGGCCACAACTTCAAAGCACTATCTTCAGAGTGCTAGCACGCACTCTGCTAACCCAAGTCTGTCAACTCGAGGGCCAGGCTAGCTCCCACAGGCTGTGCAGACATGCCATTAGAGGCCAGAGTTCTGCTAAATAAATACCACCACCTTGAGATGTCAACATAGAACAGCTACTAAAAATTGGATCTGAATGGGACAAAAAAAGAGGAATTCTTTAGTGAATTACTGTTTACCTAGGAAATATTTTTGCCATTTCCATGAATCTAGGTGAGCTATTATACTGTTCTCATGTCAACAGAAATCAAATGGTATCCCAAAGTGTTTGAACATGTACATTTGTGGAAAAGTTAAATTTCTAACGCCTTCTCTTCCTATACCTAATACCTGATGGTAGCCAAATGTGTAAGCCTATACCTTTTTTCTTTTCAATCTTGTCTGCCTTCTATAAGAGAGCACCAGAAAGACATTTAGTTATTATAAATACGTTACCTAATGTAAAACATCAAACTTCTTGTTACTTTGAGGAGTTAAACAACACTGATGAAAAAAAAAAAAGGCAAAAGAGTAGGAACATAAGAATGGCCATACTGGGTCAGACCAATGGTTCATCTAGCCAAGCATCCTATCTACCAACAGTGGCCAGTGCCAAGTGCTTCAGAGGGAATGAACAGGACAGGTAGTAGTCAAGTGATCTCCCTTTTGTCCACTTTCAGCTTCCCAGTAGTGACACTTTAACTGCTGCCAGCTGCCTTGTGGAAGTAGAATTTCTGAAATATTTCGGAACAGGCAGTAGTATGTATAACTTAACTGCTATCTCTGTTTTCATGCATTTATGGTGCTTTGCAAGGAAGAACATATAAACATCTAATAAGGATTGCTCAAGATATTTTTGAGGAAAAGAGCCTCTGAGAGCCCTGAAACAGGTCCCAAATCACCACCAAGTTCCAGAACATATCTGGGAATTCCTGAAGCACCACTATGTCCCAATATATCATCACAGCGAGCCAGTGCAATGAAATATATCAAATTACTTCAGGATTTATTTATTTAGAAAGGGTTATGATGCTTTCCCTAATGGCTTGCAAAAAAGTTAGTTGTGTCAGGCATACCAAGAAAGTAGCTGTGAAAAGAAGAAAGGGAGAAAAAAAAATTTACCTCATGAAAAGGGAAGGAAAGCACATCGGTGGGGAAATTTTTTTGTCTGTAGGTGCTATTGAGAAGTTGAATGTTTCTGTTATTCAGGCAGATAATGCCGAGGTCAAACTGCTGCACGTCCAAAATCTTCTGAAGGATTTCTATTCTTCTGCGAAGTGGGATTCTCCTGAAGGGGATGACTTTCTGCAGATTTCGAATGACTAAACTCATCTCATTAGAAATTATTCAAACTATTCAAGAGGGCCCTGCAAATTAATTTTAAAAAATGAATATTAGGCAGTAGTAGCAAATAATAATTCAATAGCAACTAAGAGACACTATAGAAAGTGTAGGTAAAGATATGGAGGGTAAAACAGGTAATTTAGAAGCCAGTTGCTTTTAGACAAAACAGCCTCTATAGCCTGTTGCCAATCCTCTGAACCATCCAATCCCCTCACCGTTTCACATCTAGAACAAATCAGTCCTACCAGTAACCAACCTGGATCTGTTCCATCACATACATGTTAAGTTAAAGCAGGGGTCTCAAACTCAAATGACCATGAGGGCCGCATGAGGACTAGTGCACTGGCCCGAGGGCCGCACCACTGACACACACACACACCCCCTCGCTGCCCCGGCTCTGCCCCCGCTCCACCCCTTCCAAGAGGTCCCACCCCTGCCCCACCTCCTCCTCTGAGCACGCAGCTCCCCATTCCCTCCTGGAAAGCACTAGGCACCACCAACAGCTGTTTGGCAAACAAAGCAAGAGCAATATAGGAAGTCCAGAGCTAGAAACACGCGCGGCCCAGCCAGGCAGCAGAGAAGCCTCTGCTTCTGGCCCCTCCCTCCCGCAAACTGCTATGGGGGGGGGGGAGTGACGACAGGAAGCTTGGCGGGCCGCAGGGAAGGGCTTCGCGGGCCACGTTTGAGACCCTTGAGTTAAAGCAACGGTTCTCAAACTTCTTGAGACCGCGACCTTTTGCAGCTCCGTTGGCGCGACACGACCCCTCCAGTCCCCGCTGCGGGCGGGCTGCCGGCTGCGCGCCGGCTCCCAGTCCCCGCCGTGAGTTGCGGCGGCAGGAGCTCGCGACCCCCCGGGGAGCTCTCGGCGACCCCCAGTTTGAGAAATCCTGAGTTAAAGCTAGCAGACAGCTGTCTAGGTAGGGCAGGGGTCAGCGACCTTTCAGAAGTGGGGTGCCCAGCCTTCATTTATTCCCTCTGATGTAAGGTTTCACGTGTCATGTTTTCAGAAGGTCTCCTTCGATCAGTCTATAATCTACACGATTGTCATGAACAAGGGTTTAAAATGTTTAAGAAGCACCATCCAAAATTAAATTAAAATGCAGAGCCGCCCAGACGGGGGGCCAGCGCCCCATCGCGCGCGCACACGCCCCAATGAAGGCTGCCCGCGCACCTCCCCGCTGCGGATTCATTCGGGGCCCCAGGCCGACGGGGGCGGGGCGGGGCCCGTCCGCCCGGGCTGCGGGAGTTCAAAAGGGTGACCCCGGCCGTCCCCCCCCCGTCGCCGCTGGAGGCCCCTCACGGGGGCGGGGACCCGCTGGAGCCCCCGGGGGCGGATTGGCAGCGGCGGCGGCGGCAGCGCGCGAGGCCCTGCGCCCAGGACCCCGCGCCGCCCGGCGAGGCGCGCGCCGCCAGCCGCTCGCGCTCACCCGGCCGGTGGGGCGGGACTTCCGGCGGACGGTCCCGAGACCGACCGGAAACGAGTGGAGTCCCGGCCCCGCCCAGCTGGTGCGCACGCGTGGAGGCGACATCGGTTCCCCCTCCCCGGGCCCTGAGATGGCGGCGGTTCTGCGAGTGATCCGGCCCGGTGAGATGGGGGGACTCGCCTTTGGCTCCGTGACGCCTGCGCACTTTGGACGGGCGGTTCCCGTTCCGCGGGGGGCGGGGGGACGGGACGGTTGGGCTGCGCGCGCATGGGACGGCAGAGGCCGCTTCGCCGTTGAGTGGGTGGCTGCGGGGGGAGGGTCAATCCGGTGCCAGATTTTAACGTACGGGAAACGATTGTAGCCCCCCCCCCCAGTTCGGGTGTGTCCACACTGCCCGGCCTGACGCTGTCCCGGGGGGGAAGGTGAGTGTCAGAGCGGGGGACTGGTTCTGGTCTTGCTAGGGGGATGGGGGTGATAGGAGCCTATCTAAGAAAAAGACCCAACAATGGGGACTGTCCCTATAAAATCAGGACATCTGGTCACCCTAGGCCCAGCTCTAGCCTGGTTGCTCCTGGGGGGTGAGGAGGTTTGGTATCCTGCTCTGGGAAATAGCTCTTTGCTCTGACTTCCTTCCTTTTTCTTGTGCAGCAGTCTCTTGAAAGTAGTGCATAGGAAATGGTTCAAAAACTAGTGAATCTATTCAGTATTAGTAAGTGTAATAAAATTAAGCGTCACGTTTTCAGGGAAGGGTTAGTGCCTAAAGCTAACACTGTATCTAACTTTGTGCCTAAAGCTAACACTGCATGAAGTCATCAGGACTGGATGGTAGATCCATGAGTTCTGGAGGAAGTTAAGAATGAAGTGACTGAGCTGATCACAAGCTGTGCAGTGTATTATCACATTCAGCTACTGTGTCACAGGACAGGAGTGTAATTTGAAAAAAAAGCAGTAGAAGCAATCCTAGTGAACCTTACCATGGTGCTAGGTTAAATGATTGAAAAGCAATTACAGACAATTTTAACACACCCTTGAATATAATACAGTAGAGATGAAATGGTATGCCTTCTGTAAAGGGAAATTCTCTCTCTCTCTCTCCAATATATTCAAATTGTTTGAGGTTATCAGCAAAATAATGGATAAAGAAGAACTGGTAGATTAGGACTTTCAAAAAGCCCCTCACAAGACTATTAAGAAAACTGACTAATCGTAGGATGAGAGAAAAAGTTAGAGTAATAGTATTTAAGGCCAGAAGGTAGCACCAGATCATCCACTCTGACTTGTGGGGTTCATGATGGCCTGTGCTATACAACAGTTATTTCAACCACAGAAGAGAGAAGAAAAGATGTAAAAATAAATTATTAACTTTTTACTGTTTAAAAATATAGGATGTTGCAAAGATACAGGATAAAACAGTTAATAATGTTCTTGGCTGAACTTCCCTATTCTAAATGGGAACCAATTTAAAAATGTAATGTAATGTTGCACATCTGTATTTCAGATTACTAGAATGACTGGCTGGAAACTGAACGTTAACAGATGTTTGAGGTGTGAACTCTCTTTGGCAGATACTCCCTAACTCCTGCTTTTGAAGATGAACCCAAACAGTCCTTTTCACGGACAACAGCCTGCTGTTTTCTAAGGACCTTTGAATAGTTCTGTAGGAATGTTTCAGGCTCAAGCACCATTTCGCTTTGGTCAACCCTCTGGGTTTGGACAGAGCAGTGGAGGATCTGTACAGGACCGTGGGTTTTCCCAGCCATCCAGCTTTACTCAGCCTTCAGGATTAAGCCATCCAACTTCAGGGCAAACCTTGGGATTTGGGCTGCCCTCTGGATTTACACAGTCTTATGGTCTTGGACAACCTACCCCTTTTGTGACGCCTTCTGCACCAACTAGCTCCTCTGTTGTTGGAAACCAAGGATTCAGTTTTAAACCACCTACTAACCTTGGAAGTTTCCAGACTGCTGCTAACTTTGGAGTTGCATCAGGAGAAGTTTCAAGTAGTGGCTTTGTAGGATCAGAATTCAGCTTTAAAACACCAGAAAATTCAATCTTTAAACCAATCTTTGGTGCTGGTTCTGAACCAGAGAAAACACAAAGCCAGATCATCCCAACATCTTTCACATTTTCTCATCCAGTTAGTAGTGGGCCTGGATTACTGGCTCCTTTTGGCCTTTCTCAAGAGACCAGTAGCTCTAGTACCAGTACAAACTTCAGCTTTTCAAAACCAGCTAGCAGCAGTAATTTACCATCTTCCTTTTCCTCTTCTGTACCAAGCAAAACAGTAGAGGATGACCGAAAAGGAACAGAGCCGCTCTTTGGAAGCCCTAGCAGCAGCTTCACTACATTTTCTAGCTCATCTGGGTCCTTGGATTTAGGAGGAAACTTTCAAGTCAGTAAAGCAACTAAATCAGAACATGACGAAGCTCAGAGTGAGCCTCTTGCCAACCTTGCAAAAGGAATGAAAAGAAAAGAAGAACGAGATCGTTCCCCAAGAGGGCGGGATTATGATGTCGCAGAGGAATCAGAGATTGTATTGAGGAGCGGTTATCCTCCTGATAAGCGGCCTGTTCGATTAAACCGGCCGCGTGGAGCAGCTGGCCTGTTTAGCCGAACATTGCAGGATATGCTAAAAAGCAATAAAGATAGTGGACATGTTAAGAAAGAGTCAAAAAAAGAAAAAGTATCTGGAGAAAATGAACAGATGTTGGGAGCAAGTCAGTCTGCGTTTGCAGCACCACGGCTCTCAGCACCATTAAAAGAGGAGGATGCTAAAGAGAAAACCGAAGAGAAAACTAAGGACGGTAAGTGCTAGGAATCCACACTACTCAAAAAATCAGGTAGTGAAAGTGAATGCTACTGGCAGTGGATGTTAACAGGAGGGCTTGCTCTCTTTCAAGTTGTGTTTTCCAAAGGATTCTTTGTTTTCCTTTTCGGAGACTTAATGATGTCATTTGACATCCTACCCTGGAGGTGCCTTTTGCAATTGTTTCTCCCAACTGTGATTGTTGCTGTTGTGGTTGAGGAGGACTGAACAGTGCATGCTTTCAAATAATGTCGGTGTTGCTTCTAAATTATCTGAACTGGTCACTATGAAGACAGTTTCAAGAATAGCAGCCGTTTTAGTCTGTATCCGTATAGAAAGCGAGGAATACTTGTAGCACCTTAGAGACTAACCAGTTTATTTCAGCATAAGCTTTCGTGGACTATAGCCCACTTCATCGGTTTATGCTGAAATAAACTGGTTAGTCTCTAAGGTGCTACAAGTATTCCTCGCTTTCTTTACTATGAAGACCGATACTTCTTCCTTTGGTTAGTCAAATGTCAGTGTAGTGGAGGCTCACCTCTGTGGCATTAATTAATTACTCTTGGGAGGAGGGGGTTGTAATTGACTGACATTAGTATAGGTTGTGGGTCAGTGAGGAAAACATGAGCTACGGTTTAAAAAATGGCATTGAGAAGAGTATAGGGGGCACACCTCTTTTCTCAACTCTTTTTATGGTTGCTGTTGTATTTAAGCCAGTCCAGGCATATGTTTTGCTATGCTTAGTTTATTCAGCTGATTTATAATTGTGCTGCTCTTTAGGCAGAAATTTCTGTATAATGTACTTGATGTTTGATTTTTGTTTTGCAGGGTTGATTGTTTTTCAGAGTTCCTTCTTGTATTTCTCTAGTCTCCCATTCTCCTTTGTGTACTTTTATCTCACCTTCCTTTTCTCCCTCGTGGTCCCACTCCACCTCAAATTCATATGGTTCTTTCGTCCAGTGTTCTCTTTTTTTGTTTGGTATATCTCTTTTGCTTTCTTCCCTTCTCCTTCTTCCAATCTCTAATTACCTTATTTCTTTCCCTCTCCACGCCCCTCCCCAATGGTTCTGTACATACTGTTCCCTCATTCTGGGGTTTCAGGAGAAAGAAAACTGAACTCTTGCAAGTCCGTCAACACATACTACTTAACCCAGGCGTTCTCAACCTTTTTCTTTCCGAGGCCTGCGCAGCATGCTATAAAAACTCCATGGCCCAGCTGTGCCACGCAACTGGTTTTCTGCAAATAAAAGCCAGGGCTAGTGTTAAGGGGTAGTAAGCAGGGCAGTTGCCCGGGGTCCCATGCCACGGGGCACGGCAAAGCTAAGTGGCTCAGGCTTCGGCTTCAGTCCTGGGTGCCAGGGCTAGAGGGCCCTGAGCTGCAGTCCCATGCGGCAGGGCTTCAGATTTCTGCCCTGGGTCCTAGTGAGTCTAATGCTGGCCATGCTTGGCGGACTCCCTGAAACCTGCACACAGCCCCCAGGGTGCCCTGGACCCCTGGTTGAGAACCCCTTTGAACTGGGACCCGATACCTGTGATAATGGGCACTTTCTAAATATTTATACTGTAATTCTGGTTAACCTTTCCATCCCCTCCTACCCTGACACCCCCAAGCTTCCCTGTAAATTCAGAGCTGTCTTGATTTCCTCCTTTGCAAACCTCCCCATCTCTTTCCTTATTTTGTTTCCCTTTCCTTCCCGCTTTCTTCTCCTCCACTGCTGCCTTCAGTAATGTGGCTTTTTGTAAAGAGGACTACATCATAATGCATACTCACAGTGGGATTTAAGGCTGCCTAGCATTTCCAGAATTTTGAATTTCACTCTGCAGTCTTGGTGTTCTTTTAACTTAGCTTTTTATGAAAAATACATTTCATTTGTTTTGTGACTTTACATATGCACAAGAGAACCTGTTTACATCTTAATTTATTTAATCTCACTTCATAACCAATTGTATGTGATTAGTATTGCATAGTTCATTTTCATGCCTCCACATAGCTGAACAATATTTTAAAAATACATAATTGCCCACTAGCAATTGAATTCTTTGCCAGTTGTAATGAAGGACTCTTCATTACAGGGGTTAGTTAAAGTTGCCTGAGAACTTTGAATTTCCTTGCTTTGCTAATTCAAGATTTCAGCCTTAGCATTGAATTATTGTAGTGTTTTCATTAACTAATTTACAGTGTAAATATGTGCTGCAGGTGTCAGTACCCCCTGCTTACTGCAAACTTCCGATTTAACAGCTGTTCTTGAGATCCAAAATCAGAAACCACAGGCCGTTCTAGAGCTTGATTTCGGGACTCTTTCAACACTTTCTCACAGGTTCTACTGTTGTGACCCCTTCACGTCGAAATCGAAGCAGCGAGAGTGTGGACAGTATTGGTGGCTTGTCGCCAAGTGAACTCACAGCAATCCAGTGCAAAAATATCCCTGACTACCTTAATGACGTGAATGTGATTGAGAAGCATTTTGGACGGACAAAAGTCCGGCGCATCTTTACCAGACGTAGCAAAAAGCTGGCTATTATTCACTTTAATGATCATGTGAGTATTTCATGTACATTTAAAAATAGTATAGTAGTGTAGTATCTAAATATTTGTTTGGCATGTGTACAGCCATTCACTGTGGTGGAGTTAACTGATTTCTACTCTAACCAATCAACATCTAGAGACCAGACTATATTCTAACCACTGAAGGTGATCCCATCGGGTCAGAATTGTGGTATATTGATGGGACAGCATTGGGAAGCCTATATTGCTAACACATGCTGTACCTGTTCTGTAGTTAAAAAGAGGCCTTCTGTCTCAAGAGCTGTCAGCCTGATACAGTACTTATTAGGGTACCACAGAATTCAGCTCTGTGACCTCCAAACAAGGCAGTCTTCTGCTGGGGTAGTCTGCTTGCTACATATGGCATTTGGGCTTTTATTGGCACCTAGAGAGATTGCTGAACTCCCAATGAAACAGACAAGCAAACATATCTTCGTACATGCTGCGTGGACTTCTTTACATCTTGTTCTGATGCTAATTGTCCATCCTATTGTATGCTGTTTTTCAGGCCTCTGCTGCTCAGGCCAGGAAGAAGGCAAAAGGGTTACACAAAGACATAGTAACATTTTGGCATAAGAAAAAAACAAGTAAGCTTTTATTTTCTGTTTCTTCTAGGCATGATATAGGAGGGTGACAATCAGTTGATTTCAGTGGTGTAAGCACCTGTTGGCACCAGGTTGGAATTTGTCTCCAGAAGCAAAGCACTGTTTCTGTGGTTGTTTCTGTGGCTGGGCAGCAAATGCAAAGGCTGTGCTTATGTATGCCGTCTGATTTTTACAGTCTGTTTCTAAGAAAATAAGATGAATGTCCTTGGAGTAAAAATTCAAAACTAAAGCAATTCTTGGTGGTGTCTGCTAGCCCTCCGCTTTTTAAAGTCAAATATAGTTCATAAGGCGATGTTGACTAAGTGAGAGTGGTTTTCTTCAAGGGCCTATTATTAAGACTCCGTGTTTGTTGTGAAGGTCATGGAAGTCACAGATTCCCTGACTTCCATGACATTTGTGACTTCTGCAGCGGCTCATGTGGCAGGCCTGGGAGCTCCCTGAGCAGCTCGGGCAGCCTCTGGGCCAGTTGCTGCTGAGGCAGTCTCGGGCCCCCCGCCACACAGCACCAGGAGTTTGGGTGGGGGGCCGCTCAGGGCAGGTCACTAGGGTGCCGGATGGTGCTTACCTGCTCTCTCTGGAAGGGCAACAGGAACTCCTCCCTCAGCTCCTAGCTCCATGTGCGGTGTCTGTCCACAGGCACCACCCCCCACAGCTCCCATTGGCTGTGGTTCCCAGCCAATGGGAGTGGCAGAACGGGCCTTGGGCTGGAGTGGAGACAGCAAGTGAAGCTAGGAGCTGGAGGTCTCTGCTTTCCAGGCGTGGGGGGGGGGGGGGGGGCGAATGGACCTGCCCCAGCCCTCCCAACCCCCCCAGCACCCGCAGCAGTACCTGCACCTCCTCCTGAGCATCTACAGCACCCCAGGGTCATGCTCCCTCTCTCCCCAAGTTTTAGTCAGGGGTATATAGAAAGTCACAGACTGGTCACTGGCCATAAATTTTTGTTTACTGCCGGTGATCTGTCTGTAACTTTTACAAAAAATATCTGTGACATAGCCTTACCTATTACATATCTGCTGTTCTCCTCCTTCACTTTTTCCCTCCCTTAATGATTAAATGTAGGTCTTGAATTTAACTGTCCCACTTAAAAGCTAAAATGCCTTTATAAAGCACCCATGGATAACCAGCTGATTACACACTAGCTGTAGTGAACGCTCTGAACACTGTGGTTTTATGAGCAGCAAGAGCCTAATGCTGCAAAATAAACCTTTTAGATTGTTGGGTAACATTTTAACTTGAGAACTGTTTGCATAATAAAGTAGACGGTGTTTTATCCTTCTAGTATTCTTGCAAACTAGGAACCATCTGGAGCGCTGACTTCTGGGGCAGACATACTCTCCCTTGCTGAATTTAATGTTTGATGTAAGGTTACAGGAGGAGCCATGGTGCTGCTTTCTTCAGTTTCTTTCCTGTCCCTCCTTTCCTCATGTTTTGGCCACTTAGTTCTGTCTTTCTCTTTTGTGTATTCTGTTAAAATAAGTGTTTAAATGTAATAGATTTGTATGGGTCTGTCAGAAATGACTCGTAGTGAACGGCTCCCACAGATGGCGGTTCAGTTTGGAATATACCTCCTATGTTAACTTTCCTTCTGAACAAAACACTCCAGTTAACCTGATTGGAAACACACTCCTCGGATCTGACTATCACTACGTGGTACTCTGCACAGGGGTTCTCTCAACAAATTTTTGGTGACCTCAGAGCACAGCCCTGTGCTGCTTTGCACCCCGCTCTCCCAAACCACTACCCAGGAGGCTGTGGCTGTGAGCGTTTGAGAAACGCTGGGACAAACACCAGTACCAAAAGTATTGCCTCGTCATTCCACAGTCCTAAACTTCCCCACACAAAACGAATGCGACCTGCTGCAGCGTTGTCCTCCTGGAGCTCTGAGAGTGCTTACTTGCCCATGCTCTCTCATTATGACGTTAACTTTGGAGCCTGATTGTGAAAATGGCTTCATCTTGAATTATTTCACTTCTGATCCTTTTAGCAGACCAACCTAGCTAACGTGCCAGATGTGTGCTGCTGCTACCAAGGAGCACGCACATTGCCCCAGCTTTGCACAGAGTTCAGATTTAAGGACACGGGCATCTGAGAATGAGTCTGTACAGGTAAACCCGATTATCCCAATGTCCTGGGAGACATTCAGAACACTTCGATAATCTCAGTTTCTGATAAAATTCATATCTGTACACATTTCTGATTTGGGAGACGTCCAAAATTTGGGAAATCAAAAATTCAGCTAATCAGGCTTTACATTTGCTGACAATCTGCCAGACAACTACAGTTATTGCTAAATAAACTTTTTGTCGTTTCATATTGAACTACATAACAATATGGATTGTAGTGACTCATTCTGTTAGTCTGCAATAGAACCAATACGTTTCATAGTCCTACACTGTGGAATTGGATTTGTGCATGACACATCCTCTAACACAAAACAACTTGAAAACACTATAAATTCGTATGACTGTGACTTCTAAAACTCTAAGGAAATCAAATCAAATTAAAATAAATTAGAACATTTTTTTTCAAGAACTAAATTTAAAAATGTCACTTGCATAGTTTGGCAAGTATCTGACCTCACTTGGTATATTATTCAGGTCTTGGTAAGGGAGAATTTTCATCAAAGGAGAAGGCGGGAGATGAAAATGAAGGAAGACAAAGCAAAGAAGAGCAAAACTATCAGCATTCCACTCTTCACAAATCTTTAAAAAGACCCTCCACCGGCAGCAACCTGTCTAGTAAAAGGTATGTTTATTTCTCCAGGAGTCTGGCTGATAGAAACTTTTTCCATGACAAGGATTTCCTATCAGAATGTGTATCTAGAAGCCACAATCATTTTGTATTGAGTAAACAAGAAAAATAATAATCAAAGTTCCCATTTATTCATGGCAGTTTCATTTGCAGTTTCTGATAAGTTCCTTTAACTGTATTGAATATGTGTTTACCTGCACTGTTGTCCTTTCCAGTTGGAATGTGAGTGTACTCATGATCATGTTAAAATTTGAAGGTTGAGAGACATATGTTGAATGGATAGTTTTTCCATATATGTGCAGTAACACTTCTGATTTCAAACATGATTTGGGTCTTAAGATGCCTTATTTATTCTTAATTTGCCTGTTAAGTTGTATATCTGTGGCTTTTTTCCCCAATTGGCGGTCTTTACTAGTTCTTTAGTATTATACAAAAATGTTTGTCACTAGCAGCAACAGATACAGACTACCATACTGTATACTGATTTAAAACTGCTGCATTTATTATGTCCAGTCTCTGTCCAAATTTGAGATTTTTTTCAGAGCTGTATAGGGGATTTAGATACACAACTTCCATGCATGTATGTAAATGAGTTGTCAAAACTCCATTGACAATCATAACTGTAGAAGCAACAGAGTCCTGTGGCACCTTAAAGACTAACAAAAGTATTGAAGCATAAACTTTGTGGGCTAATACTCCGATATT
This sequence comes from Sternotherus odoratus, assembly GCA_032164245.1. Classification (NCBI taxonomy): domain Eukaryota; kingdom Metazoa; phylum Chordata; order Testudines; family Kinosternidae; genus Sternotherus; species Sternotherus odoratus. The sequence continues at coordinate 2,073,469 of JAVMKO010000011.1, forward strand.
AGGAATGGCAATATACAAAAACCTGTGGGAGAACACTTCAACCTCCCTGGACACACAATAACAGATTTAAAGGTTACCATCCTGCAGCAAAAAAACTTCAAGACCAGACTTCAAAGAGAAACTGCTGAGCTACAAGAATCAGGGTGGTAGCCGTGTTAGTCTGGAATAGCAGAGTTAACAAAGTCCTGTGGCACCTTAAAGACTAACTATAAAGTTTTGAAGCATGAGCTTTCGTGGGCTAATACCCACTTCGTCGGATGCAGGGAGTGGAACACTTCCACTCCCTGCATCCGACGAAGTGGGTATTAGCCCACGAAAGCTCATGCTTCAAAACTTTATAGTTAGTCTTTAAGGTGCCACAGGACTTTGTTAACTCTGCTGAGCTACAGTTCATTTGTAAATTTGACACCATCAACTCAGGATTGAACAAAGACTGAGTGGCTTGAGAACTACAAAAGCAGTTTCTCCTCTCTCACACCTCCAGATCAGCTGCTAGAAGAGGTAATCCCTGATTAGAGATAACAAGGTGGTTCAGCCTGATTGGACTAACCTTATTATTTCTAACCTGGTTCTTGCCTACTTATTTATACCTGCCTCTAGATACTGCCACTGCATGCATCCGACGAAGTGGGTATTAGCCCACGAAAGCTTATGCTTCAATACTTTAGTTAGTCTTTAAGGTGCCACAGGACTCTTTGTCGCTTCTGCAGATCCAGACTAACACGGCTACCTCTCTTGATTTTAGTCATAACTGTAATGTACAGAAGTATAACATTGCTGACAGCATCACATTTCCATGATCGTTTTAGACAACAAAGTGAGATGTACATTAAGAGTAGAAATCCAGGCAAATGTATATTATCTTTGGCTTGCAGTCCCTCTTAGTTTCACAGTGTACAATAGTGTATCACTGATCAAATCTGTTGTTTTATTTCTAGTTCTGCAGCTAAGAAATCTCCTCTTACAAAGTCACTGCAATTTGAGGCAGACCCATTTGATTCTGGGACTGAAGGGCAGAACTCTGAGAGTTTGGCAGTATCTGTATCCTCTCTCAATAACCTGATAGGCTCAGTGGCAGAGACCTCTGAAGACAAATATCGCCTTCTGGACCAAAGGGATAAAATTATGCGTCAAGGTAACATTTGTAATTACGCATGTGTAGATGAGGATAATCAAATTTAATGCTGATTGTAGGAAACAGGAAGGAATTTTTTCTCTGTCAAAATGTAGTTTTTTTTCTATGGCATCCAGTATTGGCCACTACTAGAGGTAGGTAGGACCTGATGGACTAATGGTTTGATCTGCCGTAGCAAATCTCATATCCTACTTCTTACTTTTGAGAGTCTTATTTTAAACTTGGACACTACAAATATAGAAGTTCAACATCTCTTAAGGTGCAGCTTCGGGGGGTGGGGGAAGAAGCTCAACTGACATGACAACATGACAATAAAATACCTGAGCTCAGGTCCCCTGAAGATAAACTTTTACCTTTTTTTCATTTATTTTGTTGTATTTAATAAAGCTAGTTTATGATAAAAATGACACATCACTTCTAAGACGCAAGAATGTTGTTTTATAGTTTTTTAGAGTTTTTACCATTAGTGCATTTGTATTAGCTAGATCCTTATTAGTCTTGTCTGAGATCAACACAATCTCTCTATTGTTTACCAAGGAGAGAAACTAGGCAATAAAGTATAATGAAATCTGCTTACATTATTATAAATCTTTTTTCTGCTGGAAAGGGACTCTCGAGTTGGGTAATTGAGTATAATGTCTGCGTATGAAACCAAAGAGGTTAGACTCTGGATGCTCAGATACCATTGGTGATGCTGTAAGAATCTGCACAGAAAATAGCATGGTTTTCTCCTCCTGGCAGGGGGACAGGTCTGTTTAGGTAGACTTGTTTCCCATAGTCCTTAGAACATTCTGTGCTGCTTTATTGCACACAGCTATCTGTTGTGACGAGTAAGTATCAGACAGTATCCCTGTCAAAAGAATGTTTATGCATACTTTATTGACATGTACTGTATGAAAGAGTCATTAGTTTAGGATATTATAATCATTTCTCAACACACACAATTGTATGGGATTAACTTCTGAGTGCAGTCACAAGGCTAGAGTCTTTCAGATTTGAAATTGTAAGAGAGACCATTTTTAAAAGCCTATCTTTCATATGTGAGAAGGAATCGGGATTCCCTAGGGAACTATGTAGACCAGGGGTTGGCAACCTATGGCACCAGTGCTGAAAGCAGCGCGCAAGCTGATTTTCAGTGGCATTCACACTGCCTGGGTCCTGGCCACCAGTCCGGGGGGCTCTGCTCTTTAATTTTAAATTCAATTTTTTAAACATTTTGAAAACCTTATTTATTTTACATACAACAGTAGATTAGTTCTAGATTATAAACGTATAGAAAGAGACCTTCGAAAACATTAAAATGTATTACTGGCACTTGAAACCTTAAATTAGAGTGAAGACTCGGCATCCCACTTCTGAAAGGTTGCTGACCCCTGATCTAAACACTGTGTTAGTAGTTTCATATTAAACTTGTTTCTCTGCTGTACTTGTGTAATGTTATTGGAGCAAAAATCTTCGCAAATAGGCGCTAGTATTTTTATTTGATCTGGAAATCTTACATTGGTAAGCAATCCATAGTCAGTCAGCACATGGGTTTATAGTGACATGACTCTAAAATGAATTTGGAGCCAAGGTATGTTTACCTGATGTGGATTATGGTGCCGTGCAATACCAGCATCTTTCTGGTGGCACCATTAGTTTCTGAATGATCTGCAGATTTAACGAAAAAACAACCTGCATGTTTTAAGTTACAAAGGAATCCTTTTGAAAGTTGATTGTTAGAATACTGAGTGCAGACAGTGAACAGTATATGTGGTGCTGAAGAGTTGAAATGCAGTACAACTGCTGAGTAAAGGAGTGTATCGTTCAAGTGAACTCTGCAAGGAGAAGGCGTATGTTGGCACAGCAAGCTTACAGGAATAGAGAGTAGGGCAATGGGTCAAGTACTCTAAATTGCAGGGTTCCCTGAGGCAAAGTGACTGCTCACCAATTTCTTACGGCTTTTCCCTTAGATCCTTTCTATAACCTGACTTTGCGGGGGGGGGGGGGGGGGGGATGCATAGTTTAGTCTTAAGAGTCCCATGAGCTGCCATTTCTCTCGGTTGTCAGCTCTGCAGCTTAATGATTATTTGAATATGACCTGTTACTCATCTCATATCAAAAACATCCATCTGCCCTTGGATTTTGTCTAGAGCAGTGGGTCTCAACCAGGGGTATGTGTACCCCTGGGGGTACGCAGAGGTCTTCCAGGGTGTATGTCAACTCATCTAGATATTTGTCTAGTTTTACCACAGGCTATGTAAAAAGCACTAGGGAAGTCAGGACAAACTAAAATATCATGTAATGACTTGTATTGCCATGTATGGTATTTGGAGAAGCAAAGACAAGTACAATATTTGTATTCCAATCCATTTATTTTATAACTACATGGTAAAAACAAGCAAGTATGCACTTTTACAGTAATAGCGTGCTGTGACACTTTTGTCTGATTTTGTAAGCAAGTCGTTTTTAAGTGATGTGTAACTTGTGGTACTCAAGATGAATCAGACTCTTGAAACGGGTACAATAGTATGGAAAGATTGAGAATTCCTGGTCCAGCATATCCCAACCCCTTTTCCCTCCACATGTTCCAGTGTAGCCCTCCCAGTGGCTGTGGAGGGCCATGCCTGCAAACGGTGAATGCCAGAAAAATGTCTTGTGGCCCGCAATCAGATTACCCTGATGGGCTGTAGTTTGCGCCCCCAATGGGGTAGACAGCATGATAGATGCATGTCGCTGAAGCAGAGGAATTCACTCTCCTGTCACCCACCGTTTGTGCCTGAATGATCTTTATAGACTGTGAGCTTCTTAAGAGAGTGAGCATGTTACCCTCTGTTTGTTCAGTGCAGTGCTCTGTCAGCATTCTCCTAATAGTCAGTAATAAAGAGTGGATGTTCGGGTTCCCACTGAAACACGGCCTAGCTAAGGCGGTCCTCTGATTTAATTATATCTGGGTGATGTACATGAGCTGGAAACGAAGGAGCAGGACACTTAACTGTTGTGTTTGTTTAATGCTTGTTCAGCTCGAATAAAAAGAACTGATCTAGACAAAGCTAAAACATTTGTTGGAACGTGCGAAGACATGTGTCCTGAAAAAGAACGCTATATGAGGGAGACGAGGAACCAGCTCAGTATCTTCGAAGTGGTCCCAGGATCTGACAAGGTACTAGCCCCTATGTACTGACCGCTGCTGTTGTGATTGTTTGTGTGCTGTCATTGAATCGTCAGCTAACCTGTCAACACTGTGTAATATGTCTCTGGTTTAATTCTGACTAACATTGCTAGGGACCAATGACTCTAGATCCCAGAACTTAAATATGAACTGGTTTTTTTTACATAGAAATCCCAATTTTGTTTGTAGACGCACAGATAGTAATACCCTTTCCAAGGCTGCAGTATAGGAATATAAAATTCCCCATTACAGGGGGAAAGCTCTCTTTGATAATAGGCTATTGTAACAATTATAGATTCCATAGGTGTGACAGGTTGCCCCCTCTTCCCCGGAGTGTCAGCTGATGTACTGGGGTCCCACTGAGGGCCTTTTCTCCCTCCCCCCCCCATTCCTCCAGCCTGGGCTCCCTCACTCTGTCTTGCAGTACCAGGCCCTCAAAGTCTCCTGTAGCACACACATAGGTAAGGCGACACCCGATGCAAAAGAACACAGAAGCTGAGATCACTCTGTGTGGGAACATTCAGTTCAGGGATTGCCCAGCACTCCAGTGCACACCCACCCCAGGAGTGTAAACCCAAAATTGTCTTGTGCTGTACCCAAATCTGTATACCATAAACTCATGAAGATTACCTCCTCAAGCCCAGGGACCCTAATATTATCAGCTATGATGGCTGACCTTTTAGCAACAGAACACGTACTATTCCCTGGGCTACTTCCCCACAGCAGTCCCCGCTTCCTCAAGCCCCACTTCACCCATACCTCAGGGCCTCATTCCTTGTGTATGATCTGGTGTCTACCGCTCAGTCTCTCCAACAGCACAACTTCCTCCCACAGCTCCTGACATGCGCCCCCACCTGACCAACTGGGAGGTTTTAGCTGGTTTCAGCTAGTCCTCGATTGGCTTCAGGTGTCCCAATCAACCTAGCTATCTCCACTGCTTTCTAGAAGGATCTTAATTGGCCCCAGGTGTCTTGATTAACCTGGAGCAACTGCCATTTGGTTCCAATGGTACCAGGGATTTGTTTACCTGTTTCTCACGACATTCCTATAGCCATCTGGCCTTGCCCCATTACAAGAGTCAATATTCCTAACTTCAGATACAGAAATGGTACATACATACAAATATGATAAGAATTGTCAGTACATAATAACCTCTCCCATGATATCTCACATGACCCATCTTGCATAAAACATATCTTAGTTATGACATATTCATATAACTATATCTCTATAAAAAGAATATGGGGCATAGTGTCACAAAAGATTAAAGGGACAGCAAGGTTCATCTAGTCTAACCCCCTGTCAAGATGCAGGATTTGTTGTATTTAAACCATCCAAGACACAGATGGCTATCCGGCTGCCTCTTGCAGACTCCACAACCTCTCTAGGCAGTCTGTTCCGTTGTCCTACTGATCTTAGTTACAGGTTTAAGATTAGCAGCCGTGTTAGTCTGTATCCGTAAAGAAAACGAGGAATACTTGTGGCACCTTAGAGACTAACCAGTTTATAAAGAAACTTTTTCTTGAGATTTAATCTAAATCTGCTATGCTGTAGTTTGAGCCCATTGCCTTTTTCCTGCCCTCTGTGGCAAGAGAGAACAAGTTTTCTCCATGTTTTTTATGGTAGCCTTTCAAGTATTTGAAGACGACTGCTTTAATGTCCTCCGTTAATCTTCTGTTTTCCAAACCAAACATACCATGATCCTTCAGGTTTCAGAGCTATAGCCATGTTAGTCTGTTTCAGCAAAAACAACGCGGAGTCCTTGTGGCAGCTTAGAAACTAACAGTTTATTTGGGCATAAGCTTTTATGGGCTAAAACCCACTTCATCAGATGCATGAAGTAAAAAATACAGTAGGCAGGTATAAATATACAACACATGAAAAGATGGGAGCTGCCTTACCAGGTGAGGGGTTAGTTCTAATGGTAACATTTAAAAACCAGGAGGAGAGCACTTCAGTCTCCCTGGACACTCAATAACAGACTTAAAAGTGGCCATTCTTCAACAAAAAAACTTCAAAAACAGACTTCAATGAAAAACTGCAGAACTGCAGAATTAATTTGCAGACTGGACTGATTTGCAAATTAGGCTTGAATAAAGACTGCGAGGGGTTGGGTCACTACAAAAAGTAATTGTCCTTTTGTTAATATTCACCCCTTCTTGTCAATTGTTGGGCCACATCCACCCTGATTGAATTGGCGTCTTTAGCACTGACCCCCCACTTGGTAAGGCAACTCCCATCTTTTCACATGTTCCTTCAGACCTTGCTCAGGTGGCTTGCATTCTATACCTTTGATCTTCTTTGTCACTCATCTCTGGATCCATTCCAGCTTCTCGACATCCTTTCTATACATTCGTGACCAAAATTAGACACAGTTCTCCCCTCAGGTCTAACCAGCACTGTGTAAAGCTGTACTATCACCTCCCATGACTTGCCATGCTATGCTTCAGTTAACGCAACCTTAAATTGCATTTGCTTTTTTTTTTTTGCAATAGCATCACGCTGCTGACTCATGTTGAGGTTGTGATGCACCACAACTCCCAGATTCTTCTCAGCAGTGCTGTTGCCAAGCCCTCTTTTGTGTTTTGTGCATTTAGTTATAATATATCCTGATCCGTTTTTATAGCCATAGTCCAAATACAGCGGCTTTGTCTTGTCTGTGGTGTAAGCAAGAGCTCATTCATCCCACTGAATCTGACCAAGATGTGTATGCGTCTGTCTGTCTCTCTCCCAAAGGAGACGAACATGGGGGGCAATTGGTATAATATACAAATACTAGGAGTTTAAATAGTAAGATAGGTGAACTGGAGTGCCTAGCATTAAATGTAGATATTGATTTAATATGCATTATGGTAACTTGGTGGAATGAGGCTAATCAATGGGACGTGGTAATACCAGCATACAAAATAGATAGGTTAGGCTGGGAGAGAGTGGGCCTATTTAAGAACATAAGAATGCCCCACTGGGTCAAACCAAAGGTTCATCTAGCTCAGTATCCTGTCTTCCGAAAGTGGCCAATGCCAGGTGCCCCAGCGGGAATGAACAGAACTGGTAATCATCAAGTGATCCATCCCCTGTTGCTCATTCCCAGCTTCTGGCAAACAGAGGCTAGGGACACCATGCTTACCTATCCTGGCTAATAGCCATTGATGGACCTATCCTCCATGAAATTCTTTTATTTATTTGAACCCCATTATGGTCTTGGCCTTCACAACATCCTCTGGCGAGGAGTTCCACAGGTGTACTGTGCGTTCTGTGAAAAACTACTTCCTTTTAAACCTGCTGCCTATTAATTTCATTTGGTGACCACTAATTCTTGTGTTATGAGAAGTAGTAAACAACTCTTCTTTATCTACTTTCTCTACACCAGTCATGATTTTATAGACCTCAATCATATCTCCTCTTAGCTATCTCTTTTTCAAACTGAAAAGTCCCAGTCTTATTAATCTCTCCCCATACAGAAGCTGTTCCATACCCCTAATCATTTTTGTTGTCCTTTTCTGAACCTTTTCCAATTCCAATATATCTTCTTTGAGACGGGGCTACCATATCTGCACGCAGTATTCAAGATGTGAGCATAACATGGATTTATATAGCGGCAACATATTTTCAGTCCTATTATCTATTCCTTTCTTAATTATTCCCAGCATTCTGTTTGTTTGCATTTTTGACTGCAGCTGCATATTGAGTGGATGTTTTCAGAGAACGATCCACTATGACTCCAAGATCTCTTTCTTGAGTGGTAACAACTAATTTAGGCCCATCATTTTATATGTATGATTGGGATTATGTTTTCCAATATGCATTACTTTGCATTTATCAACATTAAATATCATCTGCCATTTTGTTGCCCAGTCACCCAGTTTTGAGATCCTTTTTTAGCTGTTTGCAGCTGCCTGGGTCTTAATTATCTTTTGAAATTTTTGTATCACTTTCAGATTTTGCCATCTAACTGTTTACCCTTTTTCCAGATAATTTATGAATATGTTAATTAGGACTGGTCCCAGAACAGACCCCTGGGGGACACCACTATTTACCTCTCTCCTTTATGAAAACTGACCATTTATTCCTACCCTTTGTTTCCTATCTTTTAACCACTTGCCAGTCCATGAGAGACCTTCCCTCCTATCCCGTGGCAGCTTGCTTTGCTTCAGAGCCTTTAGCAAGGGACCTTGTCAAAGGCTTTCTGAAACTCTAAGTACACTATATCCACTGGATCACCTTGATCCAAATGCTTGTTGACCTCCCCCCCCCCTCCTCCCCCTCCCGAAAGAATTCTAGTTTTTGGTGAGGCATGATTTGCCTTTACAAAAAACATGTTGACTCTTCCTCAACAAATTATGTTCATCTATATGGCTGATAATATTTTTTTGTTTATTATAGCTTCAACCAGTTTGCCCAGTACTGAAGTCAGACTTAAAGGCCTGGAAATTGCTGGGATCACCTCTGGAGCCCTTTTTAAAAATTAGCATCACATCTGCTACAGATGCTGATTTAAATGACGACAGGTTACAGACTACAGTTAGTAGTTCTCCAGTTTTACATTTGAGTTCCTTCAGAAGTCTTGGGTAAATACCATCTGGTCCTGGTGACTTATTGCTGTTTAATTATCAGTTTGTTCCAAAACCGCCTCTAATGACACCTCAATCTGGGGCAGTTCCTCAAACCTGTCACCTAAAAAGAATGGCTCAGGTTTGGGAATCTCTCTCACATCCTCAACTGTGAAGACTGATGCAAAGAATTCATTTAGTTTCTTCGCAATGGCCTTATCATCCTTGAAAGAAAGCATGTGAAAGAAAGCATAGATTCAGATAAAGTAAATATTGTAAATCGATTAAAGTGTACATAGAATCTCTATGGATAGAAATTCCATGTTTGAGCAGGAGACTAGCAGTAGGAATATACTACCAACCTCCACCTGATTGGGACCACCTGACCAGTGATTGTGAAATGCTTAGGGAGGTTAGAGAGGCTTCAAACACAGAAAATGCAATAATATGGGAGATTTCAACTGTCCTCATATTGAATGGGTACATTACCTCTGGAAGGGATACAGAGAGAACATTTTTTGACACCATAACTGACAGTTTCTTGGAGCAGCTTGGCCTGGAAACCACAAAGGGGGAGGCAATTCTTGCTCTTATCCCAAGTGGAGCACCAGATGTGGTCCAAGGGGTGAATATAGCTGAACAGCTCAATAATAGTGAGCATAATGTAATTAAATGTGACCTCTTTTTAGGGGGCGAAATGAGAAATATGCCTACCACAGGAGCATTTTAATTCCTAAAGGGGACCTACACAAAAATGAGTTAAACAGCAATGAAAAGGAACATTGCCATGGGTGAAATGTATGAAAACTGAAGGGAGACTATTTAAAAACACCATAATAGAGGCTCAAACTAAATGTATACCTAAATCCAAAAAAAAAGTGACAGGTTTAAGATTAGCAGCCGTGTTAGTCTGTATCTGTAAATAAGATGAGGAAGACTTCGTAGCACCTTAGAGACTGACCAGTTTATTTCAGCATAAATTTTCGTGGGCTATCGCCCACTTCATCGGATGCAGCTGATGAAGTGGGCTATAGCCCACGAAAGCTTATGCTGAAATAAACTGATTAGTCTCTAAGGTGCTACAAAGTCTTCCCCGTCTTATTTAAAAAAAAAATAAGGGTCTAAAAAAAGAAAGAAAAAGAAACTCTGGCTAAACAGGAAAGTAATAGAGGCAGAGGCAAAAAGGATCCTTTAAAAATTGGAAGTCAGATCCTAGTGAAGAGAATAAAAGCATAAACTCTGACAAGACCAGTGTAAAATAATAATGAAGCAGGCCAAAAAAGAAGGTGAAGAACTAGCTAAAGACACAAAAACTAAATGAAAAATATTTCTAAGTACGTCAGAAGTAGGAAGCCTGTCAAACAGTCTGTTGGATTCTTGGATGATCAAGGTGCTAGTGAAGCACTCCAGGAGAAACTAAATGAAATTTTTGCATGTCATTCACTGCAGAGAACTTTGGGGAGATCCCCACACCCAAGTCATTCTTTTTAGGGGACAGATCTGAGGAACTGTCAGATTGAGGTGTGAAGAAAAGAGATTTTGGAACCAATTTGTTTAATAATATGTCATCCCCGGGACCAGAGTGTGAAATTTCAGAACTAACTGTGGTATGTAATCTATTGCTTAAATCAGTCTCTGTACTCGATGACTGGAAGGTAACTAATGTAACTGGAAAGTGTAAGTAATGTAACACCAATTTTTTTAAAAAGGCTCTAGAGGTGATCCCGGCAGTTACAGGCCAACAAGAGCAACTTCAATACCAGCAAATTAGTTGAAAGAACAGAATTATCAGACACACAGATAGACATGATTTGTGGGGGAAGAGCCAACATGGCTTTTGTAAAGGGAAATCTTGCCTCTCCAATCTATTAGAATTCTTTGATGGGGTCCACAAGCCTGTGGACAAAGGTGATCCAGTGGGTAGAGTGTACTTAGACTTTCAGAAAGCCTTTGACAGGGTCCCTCACTAAGGCTTGTAATCAGTCCCCAGATAAGAGGGAAAGTTCTCTCATGGGTCAGTAACAGGCCAAAAGAGAGGGAACAAATGGTCAGATTTCAAAATGGAGAGGTAAATAGTGGTGTCCCTCGAATTTGTATTGTTCAACATCTTCAGAAATGATCTCAAAAAGGGGGTGCATGTTGGGGTGGCAAAATTATCAGATAATACAAAATTACCCAAGATAGTTAAGTCCAAAGTAGACTGCACAGAGTTAGAGGGATCTCACTAAACCAAGAGACTGGGCCCCAAACTGCTAGATGAAATTCAATATGGATAAATGCAGAGTAATGCATTTTAGGAAACATAATCCCAACTATACATACAAAACAATGAGATCTAAATTAGCTGTTACCACTCAAGGAAGAACTCTTGGAGTAATTGTGGCTAGTTCATCTGAAAACATCCACTCAATGTTTAGTGGCAGTCAAAAACACTAACCAAATGCGAGGATCCATTAGGAAAGGGATAGATAATGCAACAGAAAATATCCCAATGCTGCTATATAATAATAAATCCATGTAACAGCCACACCTGGAATACTCTCTGCGGTTACCTGATCTCAAAAAAGATATATTGGAAAAGTTGCAGAGAAGGACAACAAAAATGGTTAGGGGTATGGTTGGGGGAGGGGAAGGGCATATAATATAGGTCTCTTAAAATCATGAATGGTATGAGAAAGTGAATGGGGAAGTATTTACTTATCCCTTCAAAGAACTAGGCATCACCCAATTAAATTAAGAGGCAGCAGATTTAAAACAAACAAAAAGGGAAGTACTACTTCTCACAGTATACAGTCAACCTGTGGAACTCATTGCCAGAGGATGTTGTGAAGGCCAAAAGTACAGCTGGGTTACAAAAAATAATTAGATACATTCATGGAGATTAGGTCCATCAGTGTCTGTCAGCCAAGATTGGCAGGGACATGGCCCTGTGCTCTGCGTGTCCCTAAACCTCTGACTGCCAGCGTCTGGAACCGGATGATGGGATGGATCACTCTGAATTTCCCTGTTCTGATCATTTCTTCTTGGGCGCCTGGCACTAGTCACTAAGACAGGATACTGGGCTAAATGGACCATTGTTCTCACCCAGTATGGGCATTCTTATGTAAAAGATGCTGTTCTCCACAGCAAGGATTGAGAGTGGTTTGGCCACTAGTGTGGACAGTGTCAAACTCTTTTTCAAGAGCGTACTCTGTTCTGAAAGTAGATATTTGGCAATGGTTATGTTAACAGAGTCAATTTAATACTCAGGATTTTAATATACACTCCATGTTTCTTGGGTTGCTTTCTTTCTGCTCCCTCAGGTGAACCATGCAGCTGCAATAAAGGAATACAGCAGGTCTTCAGCAGACCAGGAGGAGCCTTTACCCCATGAACTGAGACCTCCAGAGGTGTTGCGCATGACCATGGACTATTTAGTTACCCAAATCATGGACCAAGGGGAAGGGAACTACCGAGAGTGGTATGACTTTGTATGGAATAGGACACGTGGAATAAGAAAGGTAACCCTTGACTCTTGGACCCACTCGACAGTTAACATCCAAAATACTCCTGAGACTGTTGAAAAATTAAACAAACAGTAAAAAAAAAAAGGACTCATCTTTTCAAAATTAAAGAGATGTCTCTAGAATGCTTGTGTGAAAAATATGAAATGTGAATTCCAGCTGAAATTCCAAATGACTTCTCCAATTGGCTAGGTTTAACTATTGCTAAATTGACAAATGTTTTGCTTTTCTTTTTGGTCAGGATATAACCCAGCAACATCTTTGCGACCCTCTAACAGTGTCCTTGATTGAGAAGTGCACTCGGTTTCATATTCATTGTGCCCACCACTTGTGCGAGGAGCCCATGTCCTCTTTTGATGCCAAGATCAACAATGAGAACATGACTAAATGTTTGCAGAGCCTGAAGGAGATGTACCAGGACCTGGCTAATAAGGGTATTTACTGCAAGAGTGAAGCAGAGTTCAGAGGCTACAATGTGCTGCTGAATCTCAACAAGGGGGATATTCTCAGGTGAATTGCCAGATTGTCACACTTGCCTCATCTTTTGCCTCCGGAACATTTGTATAATCTAGAATTCATATTTAGAAGATCTTAGGTGAAGGCTTTACTGTTACATTTTAAAAAATACCAATTGTCATCATGGAGATGTTACATTATTTTATATTCTGTTTTTGCATTTCATTTCCTGTAACTAACTGACTTTTGAGAGAGCGGAGAAGAAAGAAACTGTGTATGCTCTAATCTTTTGAGCATTTGAATCATTCCCATTAGGTTTTTGTTTTTCCTCTCACTGAGGCAAATGTAATGGGTGAGGGTCACTTCCAGGGTTCCCTCTAAGCTGCGCACCCGCACAAGAGTCAGGCAAATGCCGTGCACTTGATTAGCATAGCCACGCACATCTGGCCACTTGTGCTCAGGTGCCCCTTCCCCCTCTGCCTTCGAGCCCCTGGCCAGTTGCTTGTTGTGCAGAGCAGGGGGGTGAGGAGGCTGCTTATGTCAGGCTCTCTCTCCCCCAGGCCTCCCGCCCATATACCCCATCTCTGTAGAGCAGAATTGGGGGATAGAGCTCAGGCGTTAGAGCTGCTGCTGGCTGAATGAGCCTTCAGGCTGGTGAGTGTTGCTGTGCTTAGAGACATCGCCCAATCCCTCATACACCTCCCTAGCAGCCTGCCCACTTGTGGAGGGGTGTGTGTGTGTCTCACACATGTGTGCACACACACAGTGTGTCTGTCTCTCACTTCCCAACACATACTTCTATTAGTGTTGTAACTTTGTGGTACTTCTTGCAATGCACATATATAATCTGTAATTTTATTCTTTCAAAGTGCTGTTGTTTTAGTTTTTTGACTGGTCTATGCATTTCATAATTTTATTTCTCACGCTTTAATTTAATTCTTTGAGTAGTGAGTTCTAAAATGCCTAACTTGTCCTGGCTGGAGTAATTATCCTATGGTAACTTTTTTTTAAAAAAAGTATATTCTATCTAGGTTTTTTGTTTCTATTGGTGATGCACATCCACACATTATCTCAATATTGCTGCACATAAAATTCATTCTGCACATGGATAGAAAAAATGAGAGGGAACATTGGTCCAATTCACACCTTTGCTGGGAACAGTTGGACTGCAGGAAGTTTTCTCTGTGTCTGGGTTAGCAGGGCAGCATCATATTGATTTACATTGTGATGGCTGTATCATTGCCAATGAAAGCTAAGATTTTTACATGTGAGCTTAAAGTTTACCGATATTACAGAATGGAACAAACATTCTAGAGAAACCCTAAAACTGCTGCCTCTCTGCAAGTTTTGTAATTTGCGTTTTTGCTGGTGTTAAGGCCCAGGTTGTGGGTAAGGTGTGGAGACAGATTTTCCTGTGTGTGTTCTAATGCAAGCCTCGTGCATCCTGACTACAGCAATACAGGGTGGACGGGGGAAATTTGCAGTGATGTCATAAAAGGGACAGGGCTTCTTTCCTCTGCAGATGCTCAGAACTTATTTTTCAGTTGCCTAAAATGTATTCATTTTCACCCAACCCGCTCAAACTTTCACTTTCTTTCAATAAGGACTTGTAGTGAGCCCGAGTGGTCTCCCTCCCAGTCGAAGTGCGAGGGGGTCTACAGGACGATTTTGGGGACAGATTTCAAACCACAGCCATTTTTCCTGCAGTATGCCATAAAGTGTTAGCTTATTTTAGTGAAAAGAAAAACTTGTTTTTTTACCAATCTCAAACTGGATGAATGAAGTTTACTAAAATCTTCTTCCTCACCCAGAAAACCCTAACCTTTGAATATGAACATTTGAATACAAGTTTTTTTGAATATCTAATAACTGAAATAAACAGCCCTAGTTTAAATGCATCAGAAAAACATTACATTTTTTTTAGTGCTTCAGTACTACCTTTATTTTTTCACCACATGTAAGTAAGTCAAAACTCACCTTTTGAGCTGAGAAAAGCACGACACTTTTGTCACGGGATTCTTTTTTCAGTAAGTGTCTAAATACATACATTTCAAAATGAATTAGCTCCCTCAGCCATAACCATAATACCATTATGTTAATGCTAATTGAACTATTACATAAGAGCATAAATGATGAAAGGATACTGCTGCTAATTTAATTTACATGCATTAGAATTATGCTATCAAGGCATCAAGACTGTCTTTAATTGTGTGAGTGTTTTTAAAATGGCCATTTTAAAAAATACATTCACAGAGATCACTGTTGAACTATGGTCATTAATGTTTAAGTGAAAAAACTTCCACCTCTCTTGTCTCAACAGAGAAGTGCAACAGCTCCAACCTGCTGTCCGAAACTCAGCTGAGGTCAGATTTGCAGTTCAAGCCTTTGCTGCTTTAAACAGCAATAATTTTGTAAGGTTTTTCAGATTGGTGCAAGCAGCTTCCTATCTGAATGCCTGTCTCTTACACTGTTACTTCAACCAGGTAAGAAAAAGGAGTTTGTGTGTTCTCTACCAGTGCCTAATAATACAGTGTTGGCTAGGGTTGATTCAAAGAGCACCAAACCCAATGCATATCTATTTAACCCTAATAGTTCTGCCTGCTGTATTTAAGAAAAACCTCAGATTTACAAAGGAAACAACCAAAATGCCCTTCCACCACAATGCAAAATAGAAAAGCATGTAAAATACAGGATTTGCTTTTAAAGAGAGTGCATAACCAGTTTAAAATTCGATATTCTTACAACCCACAAAATATGGAACATGTTTTCAGGGTGGCTTTTTATTTTAATTTTAGGGGTCTCATTTATTCTTCTAGACACTATGACAAGTCCAGATCATGGACCAGACCCCATTGTGCTAGGTGCAATACAAACAGAGAACAAAGAGACAGTCCTTGACTTGTTTTGGGAAATGTCAGTGCTCCAGTGTTGGAACCTCTCAGGCACTTGTGCTAGTGCATGAGAAACAAAAGAAAACAGGCTTGGTTCACTGTCCACAATGAGTAAAAGCAAACAATGCGAAAAATGAAAGGAAAATTAAATATAAACAACTCTTTCCACTTGAATGATTGCAGGTGCTGGTAATGTATAATTTTTCTAAGCCAATTTTCCTATTGACAATGTCCTCTTAATTTTCTAGGTGTGCAGAACAGCTCTGTCTAATACATATTTTATGAGATCGTCCAGAAGTTTAACAGCTGTTTGCCTTTTTTTCCCCCCCAGATACGTAGAGATGCTCTCAAATCGCTCAATATTGCCTACACTGTGAACACTCAGAGATCCACTGTCTTTCCTCTGGATAACTTGGTTCGCATGCTACTGTTTAGAGACTGCGAAGAAGCCACTGATTTTATAAATTATTATGGCTTGAGTGTGTCCGATGGGTAAGAGCAAGGAGTGTTTGTATTTTTGTTAGTGTCCAAAAGCCTCACTCGGGGTTTTTTTAAAGGATATTTTAAAAGATCTGTTCTATTTCAAAAGGAATTATTTTCGGGGAAGTTCTGTAGCCTTTGTTATACAAGAGATCAGACAAGCTGATCACAGTGTAATCCCTTCTGGCTGTGATGCTAGAGCTAATGAGGCAGACTACATTGTCACATTGATACCAGTGATGGTTAGTAAAATATGCAGATTGTCTCAAAAACTCAGCTGCATGAATTGAAGGTGACATGCAGCTCTAAATGAAATAACTATCCCAGTTACTGTTGAATTCTGTGCTTACTGTTCCTAATAACCAAAACACGCTATTTGTGTCATTAGAAATCTGTGGAAAACAGGCTAGGATGTCAGGTGGGACTTTCAGGAATGTTTAATGTAGGCCCTGTTGCTGCCAGTGAAGTCGGGGGAGTTTCACCATTGATGTAAATAGAAAATGAGTTAAGCCAATGCTGAGCACTGTGGGAAATCCAACCTTTCATATAGGGACTTTGGGGCATTAACTACATAACCCTAGAGTACATTTGTTTTTATAAGTATAAGTACAGTAACTCCTCACTTAAAGCTGTAGTTCTATTCCAGAAAAATGTGACTTTAAGTGAAACAATGTTAAACAAATCCAATTTCTCCATAAGAATTAATGTAAATGAGGGGGTTAGGTTAGATAGTGAGATGTTAAAATTAGTTGAAGCAATAGTAAAGAATAAAATTGTCAGGCACATAGAAGAGCATAAATTGTTGGGCAAAAGTCAACATGGTTTCTGCAAAGGGAAATCGTGTCTTACTAATCTATTCGAGTTCTTTGAAGGGGTCAACAAACATGGACAAGGGGGATCCAGTGGACGTAGTGTACTTAGATTTCCAGAAATCCTTTGACAAGGTCCCTCACCAAAGGCTCTTATGTAAATTAAGTTGCCATGGGATAAGAGGGAAGATCTTTTCGTGGATTGAGAACTGGTTAAGAGACAGGGAACAAAGAGT
The DNA here is from genome assembly GCA_032164245.1 of Sternotherus odoratus. Classification (NCBI taxonomy): domain Eukaryota; kingdom Metazoa; phylum Chordata; order Testudines; family Kinosternidae; genus Sternotherus; species Sternotherus odoratus. The sequence goes on from JAVMKO010000011.1 coordinate 2,090,680, forward strand.
AGGAATAAATGGTAAATTTTCTGAGTGGAGACAGGTAACTAGTGGTGTTCCCCAAGGGTCAGTCCTAGGACCAATCCTATTCAACTTATTCATAAATGATTTGGAGGAAGGGGTAAACAGTGAGGTGGCAAAGTTTGCAGGTGATACTAAATTGCTCAGAATAGTTAAGACCCAAGCAGACTGTGAAGAACTTCAAAAAGATCTCACAAAACTAAATGATTGGGCAACAAAATGGCAAATGAAATGTAATGTGGATAAATGTAAAGTAATGCACATTGGAAAAAATAACCCCAACTATACATACAGTATGATGGGGGCTAATTTAGCCACAACTAATCAGGAAAAAGATCTTGGCGTCATCGTGGATAGTTCTCTAAAGACGCCCATGCAGTGTGCAGCAGCAGTCAAAAAAGCAAACAGGATGTTACGAATCATTAAAAAAGGGATAGACAATAAGACGGAGAATATCTTATTGCCCTTATACAAATCCATGGTGCGCCCACATCTTGAGTACTGTGTACAAATGTGGTCTCCTCATCTGAAAAGGGATATATTGGCATTAGAAAAGGTTCAGAGAAGGGCAACTAAAATGATTAGGGGTTTGGAACACATCCCATATGAGGAGAGATTAAAGAGGCTAGGACTTTTGATCTTGGAAAAGAGGAGACTAAGGGGGGATATGATAGAGGTATATAAAATTGAGAAAGGAGAAAGTGAATAAGGAAAAGTTATTTACTTGTTCCCATAATAGAAGAACTAGGGGCCACCCAATGAAATTAGTGGGCAGCAGGTTTAAAACAAATAAAAGGAAGTTCTTCACACAGCCCACAGTCAACCTGTGGAACTCCTTGCCTGAGGAGGCTGTGAAGGCTAGGACTATAACAGGGTTTAAAAGAGAACTGAATAAATTCATGGACGTTAAGTCTATTAATGGCTATTAGCCAGGATGGGTAAGAAATGGTGTCCCTAGCCTCTGTTTGTCAGAGGGGGGGTGATGGATGGCAGGAGAGAGAACCCATTAGGTTCACTCACTCCGGGGCACCTGGCATTGGCCACTGTCAACAGGATACTGGTCTAGATGGACCATTGGTCTGACCCAGTACGGCCTTTCTTATGTTCTTAGGTTCCAGGGATTTTTTTTTTCGCCAGACCATCTCCCTCCTCCCTCCCCCCCTCTCCCCCCCCCTCCCTCCCCCGCACTGAGATGGTGAAGTCAGAGGGTGGGATATTTCCCAGGGAATGCCTTACCGCTAAATGGTGAACTAGCATTTGGCTAAGCTGTCAAGGGTTAAATTGTTGTTAATGTAGCCTCACAGTTTACAAGGCAGCAGGAATGGAGGGAGGGGAGAGAGCATGACAGGCAGACACACACTCCGCGTGTGTGTGTGTGTGTGTGTGTGTGTGTGTGTGTGTGTGAGAGAGAGAGAGAGAGAGAGAGAGAGAGAGATGTGTATTTCCCCTTTAAGTACGCTGACCCCACTCTTAAGTACACTGCCTTGTTAATTAGATCAGCAAGCTGAGACTACAGCTGCTGCCAGGAAGCTCCCTCCATCCTGAGCCCTGTCATCTGTCCCCCCTGCTCTATGGGAGATGGGATAGGCAGGGTGCAAGAGCAGCGGGGAGGGCGACACCCTGACGTTAGCACCCCGCTTCTCCCCTCTCCCTGCCCAGCAAGTCTTGGGAGCAGCTCCAAGGCAGAGGGCAGGAGCAGCACAGGGCAGTGGGGGGAGAGAAAGTGAACTGCTGACAATAGCCTGCTGAGCAGCTGCCACACAGGGAACTTAGGGGAGTTGGGAACTGATAGGGGGGCTGCCGGTCCATCCTGGTTCCAAGCCCCTGCCAGCTAGCTCCAATGGGCTGCTCTTCCTGCAAGCAGTGGACAAAGCAGATGGCTGCCAACCAGTTGAGTGGAGGACGTTAGAAGGGAGCATTGGGCAACTTTAAACAAGAATATTCCCTAATTGATCAGCAACGTAACGACGTTAACCGGGATGACTTCAAGTGAGAAGTTACTGTATTTGAAGTTCATCTTTTGTAGCACCCTGTGCTACGAGTGCTGCGAAGACAGCCTGCTTAGCTTTTGGGAGGGAGAACTTTTCACTGGGGTTCAGTAACTCGAGTGGCTGAACTGCTGTGAGTTGGAGAAGGTGGGAGAGAATTCTGCCTCGAATCAAGAGGTTGTATAGCAAAAATAAAAGGATCTAAATTAGTGTTTTAATGTGGTTTAGCTTGCTTTGGTAAATTACTGAAGTAAAAGCTGTGAACACATCTAGTTAAACTGGTGCAAACCTGTAATGTAGATCAATTTAAAATTGACTTAGTTGCACTAGTGCAACTTGTGTAGTATAGACAAGATTATGAGAACTAGGGTTTTGTTGTTTAAAGTAAGCTGAGATTCTGGCAAGTAAGATGGCAACCTCGGGGGAGAGGGGTAAGGGAGAGGAGGGGGTTCTGGGTTGCCATCCTGGTGCCACTCTGCATCATCTGAGCCCTGGTTTCACTGAGCTAGTGCTTGGAAAGTGTCCACAGTACTGTCTAGACCTTTCTTATTTTAAAGAGCTGTTTGGGCGGTGGTGGGGGAAAGGCCTGTCATATGGCGTGTAGTGTAATGAAAGACTCTATGTTAGGGAAAAGCAGAGGAAGTCCACAGCCCTGAGGAAAAGTTGCCTTTTCTGTTTTTAGTCTTTTCTGAAGCTAGGACTCCTCCAAGGGGAGCAGTGAAGTTGCAGTCAGGGTCTAATAACGGCGACAAGTGCTTTGATATTCTGAGACTACTCCGGGGAGCATTCTGCGCCAAAATATTTAAAATGCTGTACACAATATTTTAAAATTCTGCAGGTTTTATTTGTCAATAAATAAATAAATAAATGCAGAGGCACAGGCCACTGGCTGCACAAAGGTGGGAGCTTATCCTGCAGTCTCCCCATCCTCCACTCCTGGGACTCCGACTCAGCGGTGAGGCTGCACCCAAACCTGACGTAACACAGGGCCTGCCCCTCAAATGCCCCCTCTTCCCCAGACCCACTAGGTGTGTGTCAGGCAGGCTCAACCAGGCAGGATCCAAGTGTGGAGGGGCTCAGTGAGAGGGGATCCAGGTGTGGGGTGAGAGGATTCTGTGTGGGGCAGTCTGTGGCTCAGTGGGGATCTAAGTGTGGGGGGATCTGGATGCACAGAGGCTCGTTTTGGGGGGGCTCCAGGTGCAGGGACAATGGGACTCTGTAGGGTCTTCCAGGTGAGGGTGGTTGGGGATCAGCAAAGGAGTCTGGGTGTGGGGGAGTCTGAGTGGAGGAGGTCTGGGTGCTGGTGGAGTAAAGCTTGGTGGGTTGGGGGTCTGGGTGCAGCTAGTTGGGGGTCAGTGTCATGGAGGTCTGGAGGGTGGGGCAGAGGGTGGGGCATCAGGGTGGGGGCTTGAGTGCAGGAAGCTCAGTGGGGGTGCAGGAGTGAGAGTCCAGAGATAAGAAGTCTGGGTGCAGGGTGGCTCCAGGTGCAGGGGTTGAGGTTCAGTGGGGTGGGGTCTGGGTTTGGAGTGCTAGGGGGGTTCTGAATGCACCGGGTGAGGCTTGGCAGGGGTGTCTGGATATGGGAGGTCCGGATGCATCAGGATTGAGTGGATGGGGGAGCAGCTCCCCACACAGTTACCCCTTCCCCCTCATCTGAGGAGCGATGGGGGCACAAAGCAGGAGAAGATGCTGAGCTTCCTGCACCTGAGGGAGGTTTCTGAGGGTGGGTCTGACACAGTCCCAGCCACTCCTTGCAGGGGAAGAGGAAGTCCTGTCCTCGCCTGCCTCCAGCCCAGCCAGGACTAGCAGCTGATCCCAGCTCAGGGTAGAAGCCACTGAGTGGGCTGTCCTCAGTCCCACAGTGATTTACCTCTCAGATGGCTGCTCCGGGTGCCTGAAACAATGTGCCTCCGCTGCTAGGGAGTAGTGAGTACTCTTTGCTTCGCTGTCAGAAAATCATTTTTTCTGTAGGACAGGGGAGGGATAGTTCAGTGGTTTGAGCATTGGCCTGCTAAACCCAGGGTTGTGAGTTCAGTCCTTGAGGGGGGCCATTTAGGGATATGGGGCAAAAATAGAGGTTGGCCCCACTTTGAGCAGGGGTTTGGACTAGACTAGATTATCTCCTGAGGGTCCCTTCCAACTCTGAGATTCTATGAAAGCAAAGAAATCTGCGGAGGACATGAATTCTGCCCACGTGCAGTGGCGCAAAATCCCCCCAGGTGTATTCAGAGTGTGGAAGGCTTTCGTTAAAACCACTTGTTTTATATTTATCATCCACTGTCACATCTTAAGCTTTTTTAGAGAAAGAAAACAGAAATAATCTTCAGTGAAGTTTATTGTATTTTTTTTAACAATTATAAAATCAGGTGGGTGAAGAAAAGTAAAATAATAAATCTGAATGTTTTACCTCAATTCCTGTGTCCTCCAGGATTTGCACAGGCTCCAGCTGTTACAACATTGTTTTTGTTTGTTTTTCACTAGTTACGTGGAACTGAATCGCTTAGCTTTCCTGGAGTCTGAAGGATTGCCCAAACCAAGAAAGTCATTGTTTGTTAAGCAGAAGCTAACTGCATCCATTGGAGAAATTGTAAATGGAGGCGCACTACCTCCAGTAACTCGCCATGTGCCTGTATGTAGCTTCAATGGGCAGAACAAGTATACGGGAGAGAGCAGTGCTGGGGAGCCAGCCAGCAGCATGCAGAAAGCCAGTGGGAATGTGACAGGTAAGAGCAGGTGGACATAGCCAACATCTGAACCGCTGCTCAGAGACCTCAGGTCCTGTCAAATGTGGTTTTTCCCAGTTTGCTTGAGTTAAAACTGTGAATTTTGAATGGATCTTCAATGAACTAGAAACCACAACTTGCTTCAGTGGCTGCTTTCCTTGTGTATTCTAGCAAGCAAGCTTTGTGGCAAGAGTGTCATCAAAACAGCAAATGTACTAATGGAAATCAAATGTTGAGCTCCCCACCATGAGTGTTTTGTAGCGAAACCTGATTCTAAAAATTTTCACTCAGCCAGACAGGGAGTAGAAACCAGACCTTGTTTCCAGTCAGAAATTAACCAACAAAAGTAGAACCTTGAATCTTGAACACGTGCAGCAGAATGCTTGTGAGTGATGTATAAACTGAGAATTGGTTCAAGAATGTAATGAATTCCTTGCAGACAAAATGAGGCCCAGTTTGTTAAATAAATGTTACAATTATTTGCCCAGTTCTAAAGTGAGTAAATATTTTGGGTTTCCATTGTTGCTCTATCAGACAAAATACAAAAATATCACGCCGATTAACCATTACTACTTCAAACAAGCTGTGTGTTTAGTGTGTGTAAGGGCTTGTCTTCATGAGCACTGCCGGAGATAGATCTTCTGGCGATCAATTTATCGCGTCTTGCTAAGACGCGATAAATCGATCGCCCGGAGCTCCCCCGTCGACTCCGGAACTCCAGCTCACCGGGAGGCGCAAGCTGGAGTCGACGGGGGAGTGCACTGCCGCCGCTGTGGGGATGAGTGGTAAGTCGGTGGCAGATACGCAAACTTCAGCTATGTGATTCACGTAGCTGAAGTTGCGTATCTGCCATCGATTTCCCTCCCTCCCCTCCCCCCAGTGAGGACCAGCCCTAAGAGAAGGAAGTGTGCACCTGTAAGTTCAAAGCTCATTCCTTCTTAGTCCTTAAAATAGTCTTTGTATCATAAATAAATTCTCCATTAATACAGTGTGTCATCTGATGCAAACAAGAATGTCTACAGTTAATTACAGTGCTCTGAGCCTTCATAAGAGCTCGTTTTTGTGACTTAATGCGATTTATCAAACAAACCAGCTTTTGAAGAGAATTACTTTGGTCAATTAAAAGTGATGCAGACGGCTGCTGTTCTGTTTTTTATTAATGGCAGATGGAAGGATAGAAGAGAGAGGTATGGAGTCCGAAGGGTCAGTGGTACAAGTGCAGCCTCCAGCTCAGCCTTTGCCTTCGCTGTTACCTCGTCCTTCAGCACCGTTGCCTCTTGTTGCACAGTCCCCCTTTCAGCCAGTTGTGCAGCCTGAGCTTCCACCTTCAAAACCTCCACCTATGTCCACAGACACAGTAAGAGACCTTGCCTAGAAACCACAAGCTCTGGAGAAATGCATATTGAATAGTAGTTCGGTTGCCCTTTTGTTACATAATGGTCAATACTGGAGTTAGATCATTTCCTGTTTCTGAATCTTTGTGTGAAGATAATAGAGACCAGAGAACGTCAACTGCTCCAGATAATTATCCCAAATTCTCTTTGTTTATGAAAACAAACTTGGGTACAGTTTCATTGTGGCATTTGGGGAAACTTGGCTCCAGTTATTAATGGGAGCTGAATGTCTGATGAGCCATGCTGAAAATGTCACCTACTCTTCTGACCTTGTCAAAGCTCTCAGACTTAGGGAGATTGCCTATGGTCAGTGTTTAGATGGGAGACCTCTAATGAAAGCTTACGATGGTGCAAAAATTACTGATCGGGATTCAGCAGGTGGCCCCTTTTTTTAGTAAGTCAATACTAAACCAGTCCCCAGAATAGCAGCGTCACCTTTTAGATGAGACCTAAAGCAGAGGTCCTTGTCGCACGAGTAGGGGTGTTGGCGTTGAGTCATGGACACATACCAATTTGGATGATTCTGTGCTGTTTGCTCTCACTTCCTCCTGCAGTTTGAATTGGTTTTGATGGTATTCTTCAATGAATATCCTAAACTGTTGTGGAAAGCTGCATGGTACAGTATTGGGGGAGGGATAGCTCAGTGGTTTGAGCATTGGCCTGCTAAACCCAGGGTTGTGAGTTCAATCCTTGAGGGGCCATTTAGGGATATGGGGCAAAAATTTATTGGATGATGTAGTTGGGGATTGGTCCTGCCTTGAGTGGGGGGTTGGACTAGATACCTCCTGAGGTCCCTTCCAAACCTGATATTCTATGATTGCTGCTGTGTTCCACCTCAGAGGTGGCTGCATTTCAGTGAGGAGTAAGGTGAGACCATTGAAACGAAAGTAGCTATTTCATTAGATTCATTTTATTAATCTTAACCATTTAAACTGTTCCCCTTGGAGAAAAATTTGTCATACATGAAAATATTACATTTGAGATATTAAACAAAACCAGTTGCTTATGTTTTATACTCTTTTTTTGCCAGTTTAATTCAGGAATTGCTTTTCTTTTTTGGTGGGATTAGTGTTTTAAACTTCTGCTATTTTGATAGTAACTGAAAAAAATGGCATAGTGGGGTTCCATATTGTTTCAACTTCCCGATTGTTCTCTCTTTTCACTCGTAAACAGAGCAGTTTTCCAGCTGCCAGCCACATAAATACACCAGTTCTAAAGATTCCTTCTCCCAAGTGACACCTGTGTGCAATGCTATATAATTGTCAAACACTCATTCTCAGTGTTTCCTCCTGTGTGTATCTTTTTAGGACATCGCAGAGGTGTTGGAGGGCCTGGTGCATGAAGTTCTCAAAGGAGAGTGCAGAGAAATCTGCAAGACAGGAGCAGCTTATGTGACTGCTGCTCTGTGGTAAAGGCAATTATTACTATTATTGATATCTTAGTGGCCTGTCACCATTTAGGTGTCACTTTGCTTACTAGGAACTAGTGTGAAGATGGCAAACTGTCATTTATGGTGGGGGGGAAGCGCAAGGCATCCAAGTGGCAGGAGATTTTCATTTTATTTTTATTTAAAGGGATAGTGTCAGGATTGATAGGGCCCGTATTGGTTCCCTCCCCATGCTTAAAATGCCTCCGTCTCTCCTGAAATGTATATTTAAAAATAAAAAAGCACCTTTATAGACTTCCAGACTGTAGGCTGTGATAGTTCTAATGTCCAAGTGATTAGGCTGCGTGAAAACTCTATGCAGTCAGTCCACTAGTCTGGAAAGGACTATTAGGTTAACTCCATCCATCCAGGGCAACAGAGGCATCCCACTGATCAAAACTCTTGGTTGCCAAACAATGTTCCTACCTAGTCCATCCTACCTAGTGTTTCAGCTTCAGTCTGCTCTTTCTATTGCCACAGAAGTAGCTCAGTGTGCTGGTTCTGCTATGATCTGCTAGTGAATACTGTGGACCTTGGGGAATTCTTCAGCACTCCTTCCCTTGTTATTGTGGGGCGGCAAGTTATACATTGGAGCTGATAGGCAGTAGCCAGGAATGTATCTGGCAAGCTGTTTGAGTGCCAAGAATTTTGATAGGTGAGTTGCCTCAGTGGTCCTGGTTGGGAAGTCAACCCATTCATCCATCCTATTGAGTGGGTAGTCTTTGCTATCAAATCAGTGTTGGCTATGGCTGATTTAAATAGGTTTAGGAAACAAAAATGGGTCTGAGCTGAGCTGGAGGGTTAAAGGAAAAGAAAAACACAAAACTGCTGCCTTTCCTCATGCAGTGCCTCTGATGCCACCATAGAGGAACTCGTGACCGAAGTAATGATGGAAACTCTCGGGCAAGTTGCTGCAGATGTAGTCAGTGCGGAGAGAGAGCGAGTCAAAGAGGAAAAACGCAGAGCAGAAGAACAGAAGTGAGTAGTCTTGTTTCTTAGGGTATGTCTTCACTACAGGAGTAGGTCGATTTCCCTTAAGTCGATTTTCTAAAGTCTACTTTAGAAAATCGACTTAGTGTGTCCCCACTAAGGACAGCAGGTCGACAGTGGTCGACACTGTCTGTCCTTAAACTTTTGCAGGGGTCGACATAGCCCGCATTGCACTGTGGGTAGGTGGCCCACAGTGCCGGGAGGGCCGGACCCCGCCCGCCCGAGCAGCCCCGCGCCGGACCCCGCCCGCCCGAGCAGCCCCGCGCCGGACCCCGCCCGCCCGAGCAGCCCCGCGCCGGACCCCGCCCGCCCGAGCAGCCCCGCGCCGGACCCCGCCCGCCCGAGTAGCCCCGCGCCGGACCCCGCCCGCCCGAGCAGCCCCGCGCCGGACCCCGCCCGCCCGAGCAGCCCCGCGCCGGACCCCGCCCGCCCGAGCAGCCCCGCGCCGGACCCCGCCCGCCCGAGCAGCCCCGCGCCGGACCCCGCCCGCCCGAGCAGCCCCGCGCCGGACCCCGCCCGCCCGAGCAGCCCCGCGCCGGACCCCGCCCGCCCGAGCAGCCCCGCGCCGGACCCCGCCCGCCCGAGCAGCCCCGCGCCGGACCCCGCCCGCCCGAGCAGCCCCGCGCCGGACCCCGCCCGCCCGAGCAGCCCCGCGCCGGACCCCGCCCGCCCGAGCAGCCCCGCGCCGGACCCCGCCCGCCCGAGCAGCCCCGCGCCGGACCCCATCCCCCCCCGCCCGAGCAGCCCCGCGCCGGACCCCATCCCCCCCCGCCCGAGCAGCCCCGCGCCGGACCCCATCCCCCCCCGCCCGAGCAGCCCCGCGCCGGACCCCATCCCCCCCCGCCCGAGCAGCCCCGCGCCGGACCCCATCCCCCCCCGCCCGAGCAGCCCCGCGCCGGACCCCATCCCCCCCCCCCGAGCAGCCCCGCGCCGGACCCCATCCCCCCCCCCCGAGCAGCCCCGCGCCGGACCCCATCCCCCCCCCCCGAGCAGCCCCGCGCCGGACCCCATCCCCCCCCCCCGAGCAGCCCCGCGCCGGACCCCATCCCCCCCCCCCGAGCAGCCCCGCGCCGGACCCCGCCCGCCCGAGCAGCCCCGCGCCGGACCCCGCCCGCCCGAGCAGCCCCGCGCCGGACCCCATCCCCCCCCCCCGAGCAGCCCCGCGCCGGACCCCATCCCCCCCCCCCCCGAGCAGCCCCGCGCCGGACCCCATCCCCCCCCCCCCCGAGCAGCCCCGCGCCGGACCCCATCCCCCCCCCCCCCGAGCAGCCCCGCGCCGGACCCCATCCCCCCCCCCCGAGCAGCCCCGCGCCGGACCCCATCCCCCCCCCCCGAGCAGCCCCGCGCCGGACCCCATCCCCCCCCCCCCGAGCAGCCCCGCGCCGGACCCCATCCCCCCCCCCCGAGCAGCCCCGCGCCGGACCCCATCCGCCCCCCCCGAGCAGCCCCGCGCCGGACCCCGCCTGCCCGAGCAGATGCCTCTTCACTACATCACAATCGACCTACAGAGGTCGATTTTAGCGCTACTTCTCTTGTCAGGCAGGAGTTATAAAGTTGATTTTGAGGGCCCTTTAAATCGACTTTAAGGGCATGCGTGTGAAGACAGGTACACGTTTATTTCGACTTAACGTCGTTAAAGTCGACGTTAAGTTGTAGTGAAGACATGCCCTTACAGATGTAGTAAATGCAAGATCAGCAGGTGAAAAGTTGAGCGACTAGATGGTTCAATGAACTGGTAACGGGTGTGGTCACTAGGGATGTAAATGTTGGTTAAAAAAGTTATCCGGTTAAATGATTCAATTATTTTAGTAAATAAGGTAGCTGTGGGGAGGAGGGAGGGGAGCGGTGCTGGCATGGGCTGGGGCCAATGTGGCCGGGACTACTGCGGGGCTGGGGTCCCGCCTGATGTGGAACCGCCGGGATTAACTGTTCACTTTGGTTAACTAGTAAGCCTAATGCCAGTCCTTATTTGTGTGTAATTTGTTTCCATCCTTTAGGAAGAAGCAGGAAAAAGAACGGTTGATAAAACAGTTGAGCCATTCACTGGGTGCAGAGCTGACAGATGAAGTAATAAAGGAAGGTGTTCAAGAGACTTCAGCTAGTGAATTAAAGTAAGTGCAGCATTAACTATGTAAGATTAGCAGCCGCGTTAGTCTGTATCCATAAATAAGACGAGGAAGACTTTGTAGCACCTTAGAGACTAACCAGTTTATTTCAGCATAAGCTTTCGTGGGCTATAGCCCACTTCATCAGATGCATAGAATGGAACAGAAATAAGATGCATTTATACACACAAAAAGCCAAAAAAAAATTATTGTACATTAGCATACCAATTCTAAGAGGCTGTTTAATTTGGATGGGCCATTATCAGCAGGAGAAAAGAATACCTTTTGAAATGGATCTCTGTGTCTGGCAGGAGATAACTATTGAAGGTAAATTAACTAGGGAAATGCAGTCAATTAGTGTAATGAGAGAACTATTCCCAAGTTCTATTTAGCCCTTGGTTTATTGTGTCCAATTTAAAAATTAATTCCCATTCCTCAGTTTCTTGTTGGAGTCTGTTTTGGAAGTTTTTCTGTTTCAAAATTCACACCATCAAGTCTTTAATGGAATGGCCAGGGAGACTGATGTGTTCTCCTACTGGTTTTTGAATGTTATGATTCCTGATGTCAGATTTGTGTCCATTTATTCTTTTGCGTAGAGACTGGCCGGTTTGGCCAATGTACATAGCAGAGGGGCATTGCTGGCACATGATGGCATATATCACATTGGTCGATGTGCAAGTGAATGAGCCTCTGATGGTGTGGCTGATGTGATTAGGTCTTATGATGGTGTCAGTTGAATGATGGTGTCAGTCCTCATATCCATTCAACTGACACCGTCATAGGACCTAATCACATCAGTCTCTAAAATGCTACAAAGTCTTCCTTGTCTTATTAACTATGTAGAGTGTACAGTATGTTATATAAACACAATACCTGCATTGTAAACTTCTTCCCTCAGAAAGTAAGACTCTGGCAAGCAGTGGTGGACATCTTGCTGCTCCTCTTGTTGTACCCAGTACAGAGTGAATGTCAACCAATTCACTATGCCCGATTTACTATTAACATTTTCATCAGCAGGTTCTGAAAAACCAGGCAAAATAATCTATTGTATGCCTAAACATTACCTGCAAAGGAGTGAGGAAAACATGGACTCATCCCTTTTTTTTTTTTTACTATTTCATGATGTATAAGGAAGGCTGGAATATTTTTTTTATTACTGTTGTATATTATTAACTCTCAAACTTTTAACTGAGCAGAGGACATCCACTCTGGAATGTTAATTGATCCAGGAAGAGATCAATTTTTTTTGCATAATGGTCGGAGATACGTTTCTGACTTGTGCAAAATTTGACTTGTGCAAGGTGTTCCGGAAAGGGATGCTTGAGTAAGTCGGGGAGCATCTGTGCTTGCATTCTTTCCCAGTGTAAAGGCCTTGAATTTCCTGCACAGCTTCTGTTCCCCTAGATAAGAAAGGCCTATGCTTTTTCTTTTCAAAGCAGAGACTTAACGGAAGTCTAGTGGCTTTAGAAATCTAGTAGCTTCCAGAAAGTGAAATGATTTAAAATGACTACTTATCTGTGCTGGCAATGCCAGCCTTTAGCACTACAGCTGTTTTTATAATTTACTGTCATGTGTGCTGCTTAGTGGGCATTTCTTCCTTGGAATCTCATTGTGTTTCATTCTGCACCAGGTATGCTTTGGACAAAGACAGAAAAGCCCGCATTGTCCGTTGCTCAGAGGAAGTCTGTGCTGATGTAATGCGGCTGTTTCTGGAAGAGGAGATTTTCCAGTGTGCTAAGGAGACCCTCCAGGAGCTCCAGTGTTTCTGCAAATATCTGCAGCGGTGAGTTGTCAAACCACCCCACAAACACTGTTCTTGAGAAGACCGTTGGTCTGGAGCAAGCTCAGTAGTAGCATTTGCTGTCCGAGTGTACCCGTTTTTCTTTCTGATAGTCCTTACGAGGTGTTTTCCAGACAGAGAAGAGGGAACAGTCCCTGTCTCAGGAGCTCTCAATCTAAGGAAAGACAAACAAGTAAACGGAGGTTGGGAGAAGGGGAAACAACATATTAGATTAAACTTTTTAGCAAGCTTTGTGTGGGCTACAGCTTGTATCGATCTGGAAACTCATGCTGGTTTCCAAATTTAGTACAGGGGCGGGCAAACTTTTTGCCAAACAGGCTGGTCCTGCCCCCTATCCAACCCCCACCCACTTCTCGCCCCCTGACTGCCCCCCTCAGAATTCCTGACCCATCCAACTCCCCTGCTCCTTGTCCCCTGACCACCCTTGCCAGAGACCCCCCCCACACCCCAACCATCCCCCCCTGGGTACCCCAACCCTTATTTAAGCCCCCCTGCTCTTTGTCCCCTGACTAGCCCCTCCCGAGACCCCCTGCATCCTGTCTGGGACATGCAGGAAATCTGGGAATCTCCTGTTTTCCTGCATGGGAAGGAGACTGTAAAGATCTCATATACTTTGTCGTCCGAAGGGACCATCACAATCATCTATTCTGACCTTCTGCACGTTGCAAGCTACAGAGCCTCGCCCACCTACTACTATAATAGACACTTAACCTCTGGTTTAGTTACTGAAGTCTTCAAATCTATGATTTAAAGATCAAGTTACAGAGAATCCAGCATTGACACACTAGTCTAAACCTGCAAGTGACCGGTGTCCCCTGATGCAGAGGAAGGGGAAAACCCCTCTCTGCCAATCTGACTTTGGGAGAAAATTCCTCACTGACCCCAAATATGGCCATCCCATAGACCCTGAGCTTGTGGGTGAGACCCACCAGACAGACCCCTGAGAGAGGATTCTCTGTAGTTACTCCCCATCTAGTGTCCAGTCACCAGCCGCTGGATCTGAAATACGTTCTGAATAGATTGTGTGAAAGAAGATTACTGGGAAGATGACTAGGGAAGGGCCAGTGATCCTTGTTATGGACTGAGGGTGTAAATAAAAACAATACTTCTTTATTGTCAGATCAAATTCTTTGAAATTGATTTAAGGTAACAGACAAGGTTAAAGCCTGGGCTGTCATGCCAATGTCATTTCTAGAGTGTAAAAAAGCCATTAGTGGCTGAAAATTTAAGAATTGGACAGGAGCAGACCCCAATTCCAGTGATGACTGAGCTGGGCGCTATTCTGATTTAAAAGCCCTCAGCTATGCTTGGAGCTATTTCCATCCCTGCACGTCGATGTTCTAGGTTACAGAATAGCAATCCTGGAATCTTAACGTACAGAGAGTCTCACTTCTGATAAAGCATCTTTCAGGTATCATGTCCTACAGGTTTTTATAACTCCTTTAAGAAATTCTTTAAGGTTTTCTGCTCCCCTGGTAATGTTTATAAGGGTATTTTCAACAAGAGGGAAGCTGTTTTATAATCCAGAGGAAAGCAATTAAATGGATTATACACCAGATGCTGTATAAGCACAGATTACACCCTGAAATTAAGAATATTTATCTAAAGATGCAATCTGAATAGAATTCTCACTTCTGGGTCTCCACTCCTTACTGTGAGACTGCCATAACACTAGCTCTTGTGACTTTTAACCGTTGATGTTAGTGATTGCAAGTGAGAGCAAGAACCAAATTGTTGGTGTGTGCCACCCTGTCCAGGTTTTTGGTAGTGGGTGATTTTACTGCTGTCCTAGCCAATGCATGTTGTGGGACAACCTTCGTTCTTCAAGCATAGGTCCTTCTAGGTGCTCCACCAGAGGATGTGCACGCACCTCTGTGCTCCTGACTGGAGACTGGACAGGAGTATTTGCCGGTCCGTGCCTGTGCAGAATGGCACCTTGGTGTTCTGAGGCCATATGGAGATGCACAATCCTGCCATCACTCAATTCTTTCTCGACCACCTGCAACTTGAGATGGAGGTTCCCAACTGATGTATTTGGCTGCCTGCCTTAACTTGTGCAACATTGTTTTACTTCTTCGGTTTGATCATTCTTTCTTTGAATTATTCGATTTCCATATACCTTTAGTTCACTTCACTTTATTTTGGGTTGATGGGGAAGCTCCACCCCTTCCTTTTCATTGTCTTTGTTTTTGTGTTGGAATATAGTTGTGATGTCCAAGACCCCAGGGTTTAAGGCCTGTGAGACTTACCAGAGGTCCTTTCTCTACAGCAGTGGACATTCCACCTGCCTGTGTTGTTTGGGGTGTCCAGCAACCCTGCCAAATGCAAGGTCTGTCTAGGTTTTATGGTCAGATCCAAGGTCAAGAAGCCTCCAATTCCGAATTTCAAACTACCACACCTCATTGGCCAAGTATGATTTCCTTAACTATGGCAAATTGGAGGACTTTGCTGACAAACCGCCTACCGCCGATCAGCTGTTTTAGCATCTGGAGGCAATGGGAGGAGGGAGCAGGTAGGGAAGAGGCAGGGTGGGGTGTCCAGAGAAGAATCAGGCCTTCATTCTTTCGCTGTAATGAGGACCCTTGCCTTCTCTCTGAATAGGGTTAAACCATACTGCACCTCTCCTAGACTATTTGTGTTGCTTTTTGGATAGGATGAAGGGCCAACCAGTTTCTACACCTGGAGTGTCTAAGTGGCTTTTGGGTTGCGTCAGGGCTTTGTGGTAATACAGGGTTACATGCCCCCCTCAGGAGGTGACAGCACATTCTACTAGAGCTCAGTCCATATCCCTAGCTTGACTGAAAGGTCTGTAAGTCTGCTACGTGGTCTTCTGGCCACATCTTAGCCAAACATGCTGCCATCTTACCTGCTTCCACCTTTGGTGGTGCAGTCCTTCAGACTGTCCTGGCCTTACCTCCTCAGCACCCATCTCATTGAATTCCTGCTTGGGAGTCTTCCACAGTGGAGAAGAAACTGAGTGGTGATGGGCTCACACCTCTCTAAATGCCCTTGCTCGCAGCATAAGGCGCCGTTCTGCATGGGCCTGCAGATGCTACTCCAGCCAAGAATGCCCAGGCACATGCACATCCTACAGTGGAGTGTCCATAGGGACAAAACACCCTGAAGAGCTCAAATGACTGTGAGGGAAGTGATCTTGCCTTTTCTGCTTTGAACTGCTAATAAACCTAAGGTGCCAAAGTAGCTCCAGCAAGTTAAGAGTGAAGAATAACTGTGAACAGAAAATCCGTGAACATAAGGTGAGATTCAGAAAGCATCATTCATTAGTAGAGCATATACATATTTGCTCTTTTGAAGATGGAGGGAAGTGGTAGCAGCGCGGAAGAAGCTGAAGCGTCAGATGAGGGCATTCCCAGCAGCTCCCTGTTGTGTGGATCCGAGAAACAAACTGAAAGCATTATCCCCCAGTGCAGAGTGTCCGATTGCTGAGGAGAACCTGGCTAAGAGGATTGTAAACCTGGGACATGCAGGAAATCTGGGAATCTCCTGCACCAGGTAAGAGCACTCGCTCAGCTAACCTGAAATCTGGTCAGTTTCAAAAGGTAAGTTAAAATAATTTCACATGATCACAGGTTCCTGACAAAGATACATTTTGTTTTACAAGCACATCTTTTTATACCCCTTGTCCTGTGAGGGACCCTCACAACAAAGACACATGCCTCTACACATTGCAGTCAGACACATACGAGAAACAAACTGAAAACCCAGAGAGAATGTTTCTCTGATCTTCTTCCATTGTAGTAAGTCTCCTACGTGTCCTGGCTTGCTTGGTGCAGATGAGCTCTCCTAGCTCTTGCAGGCCTACACGTGTTGTATCAACACCTTTGATACATCCTGACCAGACTTCCTCTTTGTTTCCAGGTTAAGATGGCTGAGGAACAGGACGAAGCACCAAATGAAAGTTCAATACTTCTACCAGCAGTTGCTGTGGTAAGTTGGAGTTTCATGAAAGCTACATTAGCACAAAGATGTGGTGTGCTCTGAAAATGTTGGTGCAGGGTAGTGAATTGGGCTCTAGTAGACTTTTCAGATTAACCCCTGTGAATAGATGTAACAAGGGTGGGTGAAGGGTGGATCCTCCAAAATATAAGAACCCTTTTCTTGTGCCTGTACCTGTGGTTTCTGGCCTGTAACGTAAGTGAAAAGGACCATCAGATCTTTGTCTTCAATGGGCTGGGATTGTAGTTTAAATGCTGGTAAGTACTATAGACTTCTCGGTGAGAGAACAGTGATCTGAAGGTCAGACGGGTAATGATGGTTGTGGAGGAGGTGGGGAAAATTTCCTTAGTTTTAGGAGGCCACTTCTTTATGACTTTGGTGTCTGGAAACCTGCTGTAACTGGAGACACCACTGCTCAGAGCAGAGAGAAGCCAGGGAAGGAAAGCACTTAAAAGTCTAAAATCAGGATCCCTGCCAGTCTGTGTGAATATTTTAAGAAGTCATTAACGTGCAGTTGCAGACATCTGTAACTTAGCACATACCAGCTGGAATTTGTGAACTCTGTGTTGTTCCCCTCTGGTTGACCAAAGAGAATTCAGGAACTCCCAAACTAACCCAACATAGTGGACAAAAATAATCAAAGGCTTTCATCCTTGTTGAGGGGAACTCAGGGGCTGGGCAGGAGGGTCCCACGGGCTGGATGTGGCCCGTGGGCCGTAGTTTGCCCACCTCTGATCTAGCCCAGTACCCTGTTTTCCAACACTGGCCAATGCCAGGTGCTTCCAAGAAAGTGAACAGAACAGAGCAAAAATCACCTTTTTAAAAAATATCTAATTTAGGGCAAAAAGGAAGAGTCATTACAAAATTCGGGATAGGTAGTTATTTTTCATATACTTTTCACTCTCTTTAAGTGATGCAGCATGGACGCCCCTGGATCTGCCTTCACTGATCCTTGAACATATTCCAGTTCCGCGAGAACAGATCTTTTGGAAGGTGCTCTTGGTGTTGCCGAGTTATGAAGGATGTCCAGCAGAGGATCCCAGCCGGTAAGCAGAGGAGCCAACTGGCATTCCCTTGCATGTCATGGAGACAGAATGGAGGAGGGGATGAGTTTAGACTGTCACTGAAATGTAGCTCCCCATGTCCTGGGTAGAAAGAATGGCAATGAATGACAGGACAAAGAGGGGAAATACTGGTCAGTAGAATGTCTCCTATTTATTTAGCTAAATCTTCAATGTGTTCCAGCTCCTTTCTAAAGTTAGTAGCTTTGCTGCAGAGGTGTGAAATTCCTTTCCCTTTGCTGGCCATGGCGACACATTCCCTTTCTCACCCCTCACGTCCTGTCCTAGATAAATATCTCCATACCCTTAGACTGCTGTTACATACCCCATACATTAAAAGAACATGAACATTGCAAAGTCAAGCACTTGAAATCCCAGAAATGTGAGAATTGAGGGGTTGTATGGATTTTGACTTGTCCAGCTTCACACAGGAAGTCTGTGTGGGGGGAGAAGGGGGAGAGTAGAACCCAACTCTCTTGGGTCCAGTCCAGTGCCTTTAACCCAACAGAATCTCCTCTCTCTTCTTGCAACTCTCTTCCTCATTCCCCTGTGCCTGCATGAGGCAGGGGTCTATGGAGCATATATGGGATTGTTGTTAAGACTGTATCATAATGCATACGCACAAGGGGGATGAATGAAGGTGGCCTGGGAAACCTTTATTTTGATATTTCCTAACTTGGAGTGTTTAACTTTACAACACGGATGTTCTTTCATTGTCGTTTTCTGTGATATTTCCTGTTGATTCGTTGATCAAAGACCAGAAGGCGCCATTGTGATAATCTTCTCTAACCACCTATGCAACAAAGCCATAGAATTTCATCCAGTAGCTCCTTCATCATGCCCAGTAACTTGGGGTTGAACCTGGGAGCGTATCTTTTAGAAAGATCGCCAGTCTTGATTTTAAGCTTTAAAATGATGGAGAATCCACTGGGCCCCTTGGTAAGCTGGTCTATTGGTTGACTGCCGTCCTGGTTTTAAAAATAAAATTGCACCTGTATGAAACACACATGGAATTTCCTACCTTTTAAAAAAAGCTAACTATAAAAACAGAAATTCCATCCTGTGGGACACTAGCAACCCCATATTGACCCCTGCTCTGGTCATCAACGAGGTTCTAAGCAGGGCAGTTGGATTCACCGCATAGGCTAATAAAAGGTAGCAGTAATAGTCTGTTATCCCCTACATGAATGAAACACTAGCAGGAGATGCATGATTCTAAGAACCCTTACTACTGAGGCATACAATGTGCTGACTCTCAGCAGACCAGCCAGCTCACTGCACCCACTGTCATGATACCTATCCAAACGGTATTGTGTTAAGGTATCCTCTGAAAGCCGGTGATTAGTATAATTGTAAAATGCATGTGTCAGTGTTATATGTGAAGTTATGAACTCCCAGAACATGTTCAAGACCAGATTGTCTAGTCTCGGTAAAAGTGATTAACAGATCTGTCCTAGACAGAGAAATGTAGGTTTACCTCACTTTACATATTACAGTATCAGTAAATGAAGCTAGCCGGGGGTTATCCTGACCCTGAACTTAAGAGACAGAGTTAGCATTGTTCCTGCACCCAAAAGAGAGACAGGAGACTGAATCTGTGAGAGGCCGTCCTGACTTGTAAAACAAAGCCAGTCCCTTTGGGGGTGTAAGGAGCAGAGAGAGACTCCATCTTTATCCTTCACCTTGGGAGACAAAATACCAAGCAATCTGATCTCTCTGATCTCCCTATGTGGTTATGGCCAGTAAAAGCTGGAAAGGGGATTGTGAGTGAGAGAAATCATCTTGAACAAAGACTATCTGTCCAGGTTAAGTTTTAGTCTCTTAGATGCATATTTGCATTTCTACCTGTATCACTTAATCCACGTTCTTTGGCTGCTAAAATATTTTCCTTTCATTATAAATCAACTTCTCTGGGACTGTTTGGTGAGAGGGACTGGTCCCTGCAGTAGGACAATTTGGGGGTGAATTCGGGGATAGAAGGGTACTGAGATCAGCCTGCCAGGAGTAATAAAGTTGGGCAATGCCCAGGGTGAGGCCTGTGGGTATTGGCAGGTTGTTGGGATCAGAGCTCTGGACCAAAGTTGCACAGCCAGAAAACACCCAGGATTGCAAGGCAGATGGTGAACAAATCCCTTTTGGGGCTGGGTGAACCCCAGAACATCACAGCATGCAAAACGTACTTTGTCAGTGGCTTGTACAAGTCTTTTTGCTACACAGCAGACCAGCATTTTGAATCAGGATGCCCATGTTCATTTCCTAGCTCTGAGGGAGTGATAGTCTAATAGTGATTGTCTAATAGTTAGAGAGAACAGAGCCAAGCACATAGCTTTGGCATCTTCATTCTGAAAGAGACAATGGCCAAGTGATGAGACTTGGGTCTCGCATTACAGCCATAGTTCTAGTTCCGGCTCTGCCAGGCATGACCTTGTGCCACCTCTCAGATACTATATGTAAAACGGGAGGAATGATATTCGCCTGCCTCTTAGTAAGGTACAGATGAGAGGTTTGGCTCAGTCAGAGCAGTAATGTAGACAGTATATTACCACCAGTCAGGGAAGGCTCCTGACTCTCAGTCCAACACACCTTTCTCTAGGTCCAAGGGGGTGGGGCGCACTGCTGCTGAGCCTGTGTCCCTGCGTGAGCACTAGCTCTGCGCCTCCCATTTAGGAGAATGAGTTGGACCTATGAGGATGCTCGTGGAAGCTCGGTGTTTGGGCATGCTCATCACAGAAGGAACATTTGGAGATTTTAGTAGCAAGCGTCCAAAAGGTTCAACTGATCATGTGCAAATGGCAATTTTCAGAGGCTTATAACTGAGATAAATCTGGATGGATTTTTCTTTGGACCTGTCGGACTGTCTCCCTGCTAAACCTCAAGTTGGAAAAGCTACCTGTTTTCCCTAACTTCATTCAGAGAAACAGTTGAGCCATTTTGCTTGAATGAATGGACATGAGGCAGACATCTGGCATGGAAAGTTTTAGCCCAAATAATTAAGCTTCTAAGTTCATAGACAAAGTTCTAAGCAACTTAAAATTGGGGTTTATAATGGAGAGTGGTCGCTTAACTATCGACTTTGCTGCCAGCGCCACCTATAACGTCAAATGAAAAAGATGGTTTATTTTTTTATTCACAGGGTACTAGCGGATTGGTTGAAAGCCAAATTCATGGGAGATAAAAGATCAAAGGATATGATCTCCAACACAGAGGAGAGAGTTCAGACACTTGCATTGTTTAACTCTCTTGGTATGCAAGGAGATCAGGCTGTTTGTGTCAACTTGTGTATCAAGGTATGTTAGAGCAGTCTATTAGCTATGTGCTGCTAGCTGATCCCATCACCTCTCTGATGCTAACGAAAGCTTTGCCAGGGCTATCAGTGTGTGGTGTCATCTGCAAGCTTATTTACAAAGTCAGACCTCAGGGAGTGTCCGTATTTCATTATTTTAACCCTATTCGAAGTTTTCTAGTCCAGTTCAGCAGAATTCAGTTTTTCTTTTCTTTTGCAATTTTTAGGGATAACATCAATGTTTATTTTAAAGCTTTTAAAAATGTTCATCTATTTAAATCTTCATGGTTGTGGCAAAATATGGGGGGTCAGGCGGTGAGGGGTGGGCAGAGGATAATTATTTAATGACTGTAGACGTTGAGGCTTAAAACTTTATAATTGTTAAAATGCTAATTGTCAGCAAAATATTTCAAAATTTTAGCCTTAAATCAAACTCCAGTAGGAGCAGCATTTTTCTTGCTTGTCTATCTGTAAATTTTGATGATCGCTGGAAATATTTTCCCATTGGTTTGTGTGCGTGTCCAGCAAAATCAATCTTTATAGACATTTATCATTAAAAATCTTTTTTAATGAAAAATTGTTTGAAATTTTAAAAATTTTAAGTTCCCTATTTTTTCCTTTTCTTCTTTTTTCTTTTTGGTTATAATTTTTTTATTTTCAGTCCTTTTCAAGAGTTGAAAACTATTCTGTGATTGGATAATGAGGGTGCAAAATTAAGGTTTCACGGGCAGCTTTAATCCTGATGTTTCCTAGCTTTTGAGTGCTTGACTAGGCAACCTAAATAAAATTCCTGTTGTGAAGTTTTTCTGTGATATGTGCATGTATGTGCCCGTATTCAATGTCTTCCTCATTTTTTCTCTCCCCTCCCCCACAAGCCTTTGTCCCATTCCCAGGAAGGAGCTTCCCGTCAGAAACGCCACCGCTAGCTTGCTCTACAGCAGCGGTTCTCAAACTATTGAGAACCCCTTTTTAGTTTCTTTTTAGTTTTATTTTTATTTTCTCCCTCAGCGCGGCGGACCCTTGTATGTCCGCTGAAAAGCCGCCGAATAAATTAACTCCTTATTCGGCGGCTATTTTCAGCGGACATGCTGCCGGATGCGGAAGTGCTCGCGGCTGCGGCTTTTCGGCGGCACAAGCAGCTCGCGACCCCTCGGGAGGCGGCAGGCGACCCCCCGAGGGGTCGCGACCCACGGGTTGAGAACCCCGGCTCTACAGCATTGGGTGTGTTTTGAGTCCCTCTTGTTTGCTGTCACTGAATTGTCTCCTTTATGCATGCGTAGGTGGCCCATGGCACCCTCAGTGACTCACAGCTGGACGGGGCGGAGGCCCAGAAGGATCTGCTTGGAACTAGTGGGCTTGTTCTCCTGCTGTCCCCTAGAGTGAGGAGTGAAGATGTGGCTGAGGAGGAGGTTTACTGGCTTTCAGCTCTGCTGCAGTTGAAACAGCTCCTTCAGGCGAAGCCTTTTCATCCCATAGTTCCTTTGGTGGTTCTAGTCCCTACGCGGGGAGAAGAGGCCACAGAGAAGGAAGTAGAAGAGGGTGTGTGATTTTTCTATGCCTTGAAAGAACTATTAATATTTAGGATTATGCCCAAGGCAGAGAATGAGAAATGAAATGTGTTCCTCCAAATGCAGCATTTGGCTAACAGCTAGAGATGTGAGATTCTCTGACACGAATCCAGAGAGCCTGAAGAAAGAGGCTGTAAACTGACAAGGAAAACTAAATACTGTATTAGAATTTTTTTCAAGGATTTCAGTTTTACTTTGCATATAATGTGTTGCTACAGTGTGAAAAGAATGGGGCAGTCAGAGAATGCTGTCAATGGGGATAGCCTGAATACGAAAATTTCATTTTTTTTTCTGCTGTCTGTGTGTGAATAATGAAAACTGCTGCTATTTCAGCTATTGCTTTTCCTTTAAAGGTTTGATGCTGCAGGATTTGATTTCAGCTCAGCTTCTTTCAGACTACATTATTGTTGAGATTCCAGATTCTGTCAGTGACTTGCAAGGCACCAACAGGGTAGGAGCAGTAGTTCCAAAATTAAATATTCAAAAGTATATCACTAAAGTCTCTACTACCGTAATTGTTCACGTCTGGTGAGGGATGTTCTCCATGTTGTTAATAACGCTGCATTTTAAGCTGCCACCCTGAGTGTTGTTTTGTTTTTCCCATTGCTAAAATTGAGTTTTATTATAGTTTGGGCATGGAAGGCTTAGGTTCGACTGAACCAGCCTTTGGCCAGAGCGGGACTTGGCTAGAGTTATGTTTCAGAAGATATTGTTCTTTAAAATATTAGTAATGTAGCACTAACACAACAATTAAGGTTGTTTCTTGGAGGTAGAGTAAATTAATGGTGCCGCAAAATTTAGCAGTTGCTGCTGGGAAAGTCAGTTGTTGCTGTGGTTTTTGTTCGCATTGTACCATGGACTGTGAAACCAATGGGGCTGCAGGATTGTCACTAGTTAACACTGAGCAGAGCTTCCGAAAGGGCCTGGCTGACTGGTTTGTCTGTCGATGTTTGTGCCCTAGCTCTCCGAGGCCGTGCGGTGGCTGCTTTCCCAGTGCCCCAGCTGCCCAGAGCTCTGCTGCCAGACCCTCCAGCAGTTCATCGAGGATGGGCTTAGCCGGGAGTTCAGCGGGCGCTTCTACCATGACCAGAGGGAGAGACGTTTGGCCGGCCTGCCCTCCCAAGAGCCAAGCGCTATCATTGAGCTGTATAACAGCGTCCTGCAGTTCCTCTCTGGGGTGGTTTCCTCAGAACAGCTCTGTGACCAGTCCTGGCCTGTCACTGAGTTTGTGGAGCCTGGCGGCAATCAGCTGCTTCCTCACCTCCAGTGGAACACAGGGGATCACCTGGGCTGGCTGAGGAAGGCCGTGCTGTCCTTCCAGATCCCACACATGGACCTTCCTCCTCCAGGGGGTAGGTAGTTCGCACTGGGCAGAAAGCTGCTTCTCAAGATGATTTAGTGTTAGGCTACAAAGTCTGTTCCTTGTCCAGCAATGTCTCTCCCCTTGCATTTAAAATGTGCTTTGGCCTTTTTGTATCGAAATCTAGCCATAAATCTCAGGGTTGGTTCTGAGTGCATGTGTCTCATGCACATTATCCTGATCCTGATCTTTGCTCAGACTAGCCCCAGCCCTGGAGGGAGGGGATTGCAGCCGGTTCAGACTGAGGTGTGTGCAGAGCAGTGTGGTGGACTGGCCATTGCTGCTCCTCCCTGATGGGAGTACCCAGTGCAGAAGGTTCCTCAGTGGGGATTATGCTAACCAGTTGCGTATGCTGTTTTTGTCCAGCTCCCTGGCGTCCTGTCTGCTCCATGATTTTCCAGTACGTGTCGCAGATCGCCAGCTCGCCCCAGACCCAGCCGATACTCCAATCTCAAGTGGAGAACCTGCTGAGCAGAACCTATGGCAAATGGCGGGGCAGGCTGTTTGCCAGCTCCGAAGACGATGGACCCGCAGTTGACGAAATCCCCTGGGATGAGATCTTGACGCTGTGCATTGATCATAAACTGAGAGACTGGAAACGCCCCCGGCTGCCCGTCATACCAGGTATTAGTGTCCTGGGGTGGGCTGCTCTGTGCTTCGTTACACACCGCTCTCTTGTTCTGTTCAATTTAACACGGCATTGCTTGTGGACCCATCTCCACGTCATCGCTTGGCATGTTGTCTGGGAGGGCTGTGCTCCCCATCGTTCCCGCTGCTCTCAGCGGTGGGATGATTGAGGGTGTGTTTGCATTGGCTGCACATCCGTTGGCCAGCCGTGGGACTTGCTCTCCCTGAGCCCATGGCAAGCTAGAACTCTGCTCCTCATGCTTGCATGGAAGAATATGTCCAGAACCTCTCCAGTCTAGTGAAAATCCAATTAAGCTATAAGCCAGTTTTGGCCTGAGATACTTAGCTCCATTCAAATTAGCTGAGGTTCCATGCACCTGAGGGCAGAATTTGGCCCCAACGTTGAAGTTCCCAGGCATTGTTTTGCTCAGTGACATTGTTCAGCTCCTGCTCAGACTTGTTGCCAGTGACCATTCGTCTACCCTGCACCCCTGACATCTGACTCCTGGGTTCAGAGATGGAGGATGTGTCCTGAGAATTGAGGATGACTATCTAATAATATTAGCACATCCTTCAAATTAGTATCACTTTTTTGCCATATTCCAGCGAACAGAAATAAGGACAAAATGTGGGTGGTGGTTCAGTGTGGTAAGCGAAATGCAGAAAGAATGAACTCCTTGGCATACTGTGGTGCCAAGAGGTAAATATCTCCCCTGAAGGATGTGCAGACTGTTGCAAACAGAGCAGGCTTGAGAGGGCTGGCGATTACTTTTCAGGGTGTCTGAGAGTGCGCGGCCGACACAGCTCAGCCTAAGGTTAAAAGCAGGTCAGTAAACTCTGGGGACTTGTTTGTTTTAGATCAAACGTCAAAGCCTCCTGCTATGAATAAGCATTACTGGCAAGAGGAGTTGAGGCACACTTCTCCTTGGGCCAACCTCCTTCCAGAGAAATGTCAGATGGAGTCAATGTAAAAGGTGTTTTCTGCATGAGAAACACCAGTCTTCATTTCAGCGTAAAAATATCCATTGCTGAAATGAGCATCGATGCATTGCACGCTGTGGGTTGGGTGCACTGGGATGTTAAAAGTGAGGATAAAGCAAACCTCCAACAGTCCGATCTAGAATTTCCTGGATATTGAATTAGGCCCAAAAGGCACACTACTGCAAGTACTGTCTATTCAACAGATCTAACTCCTTGTAATCTTCGGAACGTAAGGCACAAGTGCCATGAGCTATGTTTTAACGTTGCATTTCTCTTGACCCTGAAAGCCTGTATTAATCCTGACTTGATCTTTAATGTTTGTTTGTCTGTAGAAGCAGTGAGTGAAGATGGCCAGATAGACGTCTATTTCTTTAAGGAACATTTGAAAACCTTCACTCTTCCTTTTTCATGGGAGCGGGCCAGACTGCAAACACAGAAAGAGATCCAGCAGGGATGCATAAGGCAAGATGATTTTTTAAATTTGTCATGATAGATAGCATGACTAGATCTTCATAAACTGCACTGACGTAGCTGTTTGGGAAGCAAACTGGGAAATTGCACAGAGTTTTCATGATTGTATAGAGTGGGTTTTTGGTTTTCCCAATGCTCTTCATATTTCTATAATGAAAAACGGATACTTTCTGTGGAGAGACATTTTAGCCCTATCACAGTGCAGTGTTAGGTTTTTCCAAAGCTTCTCTCCTGTCTTATGATGAAATAGATTAAAGCATTTTAACTCTTACTAAACATGAAATGATTTACTTCTGGCTGCACAAAATATGGAGGAAGATAATGTTAATTAGGGGGTCTGGTGACATGACATACCACGATGGTCTACAGGCTGTGCTGGACGTAAAGGAACCATCCATGCTGTCTTCTCCATCAGAATTAATTACAGGTTGTGTCTCGCGGCACCAAAGCTGTTTGGCATATTCAGAAGAGCGACTGCCGTTAATGAAATGTTGGAAGGCAGGATCCCATTGTGCTGTTGTCCGTCTGGATCAAAACCTGCTTTTTATTCACATCCCTTATTTTAAATGCATTTCCCAGCAGCTGCGTTCCAGGGGAGGCTCTGTCCCTTGCTTGCAAGATGCAGTGGGAAAGGGCCCTGTGGTAAGAAAAGAGCCAGGGGAGCACGTGTGTCGGGGCACAGAGCTGGTGTCTGGGGCAGGTGCTGTCTCTAGAGGAGTGAGCCCCTAGCAACCTACTCACCACTGTCTTGCTGTCTCCAGAAGGGATAGGGTGAAGCCAGTGGCTAGGTGTTTCTTGTCAGAGCGCTGGCTGCCCTCAGCTGTGGTCTATGCTACAAAGTTAGGTCAATGCATGGCAGTTGTGTGTGTGCCTATGCATAAATTTGTCTCCCTCCAATGTAAGCACCTCATCCGGCTGACATAGTAACCCCACCTCCCCGAGCGGCGTAGAGTCACGGTCAATGTACTTCACTCAACACAGGGTGAATGCAGACACTGTTACTTCTGTCAACCTTAACAGTCCTCCAGCAGCTGTCCCAAACTGACTGCCCTGGTCACCCGTGTGAACTCCACTGCCCAGGAGGCAGGTAGAGTGGAAACTCCCCTTCCCCTGCCACCATTTAAAGCCCTGCAGATTTCTGAACGTGAGTCAGCATGGGTTTGTAGTGTGGACATGGCCTCAGAAACCAGGGAGCAGGGGCTGCCTCAGGGGTCTTTTCCTGAGATGAAACCCACTCCTGTGCTGGGGCCCACAAACTCCTTGCCCCACTCAAATCCCATGCCCTTTATCTGCCTAAGTGGGATGTAGGGGATGCAGAGGCCCCATGGTGAAATCCCCATACAGCGAATGTGATTATTTCCTTAGTCCCTGCTATTTCTGAATCCCAGCCAGCCAGGAGCACTGGCTTTGGCTTTCCTCCCGCCCAATAAAACACTTTCCTCTTCCAGGTCAAGGATACGCTCTGCTCCATCATTTGCAAAACATTATCCCATTCTGCTGCCTCGAACTGAGCGTGTCGCGGGCCCGAGGGATCAGGAAACGAGGATTCCCAGTGCAGCAGATCTGACACACGTGGCCTCGGCCCAGGAGCGCCTCCCAGAGCGCCTGGCTGCTAAGCTGGAGCTGGAGAAGAGAGAGCACAGGAGGTAAGTGACAGGAACAGCCGCACAGACTCAGTGCTGGTTTTGCAGGGTGCTGGGGTTCACGAACAGAGTTGTATAAAGCTGAGCGTTAGTGGTTTCCTGGGGGAACCCAGATTATTGCTGACAATCTCTCTTTGCATAAAGCTGTTGTCTTCCTTCCCCTTGCCACTCCGCTCCTCAGCTCTCAGAAACAGGCCTGGCTCTAGGGGCAGGCAAGCAGACCCCGGGCACCAGTTCCTGGGGAGTGCTCAGCTGTTTTTTCCCTTCAGCTGCTTGGGAGGTGGGTGCCAAAAATGTTTTCTGCCCTGGCCAGCAAAACAGTTAGGGCCATTCCTGATCAGAAACATCATAACGTGGGCACTGTGGGGTCTGAGGTCCAGCCAATGACTGTCACCAGCAAGAAGTACTATAGCAAGGCTGAGTGCAGCAGAGGAGGAGGAATTTCCACATGCCCGTAGGGTTAAATCACAAAGCTGAACTCCGGATTCTTCGAAGGGTGTGATCCGACCAAGCAACTGTCAGAGGGAGCCCTCACGCTATTGCATGCCGTTCTGCTAGGCATCACGCCAGGCCTTGAGCGCGTCTTCCAGCCTTCCACTGGAGCTAGGGGACCAGTTGGACATCTGAGGCTGGATCCCAAAGCAAGGCCCTCCTCAATGATGTGTCTTGTCTTCGTGGGTGAAGCACTAGCGCTGCTGTGCCAGACACAGGGAAGGGTTGTTTGACCGGTGGGATTTTGAGGGTTAAGGCAGAGCTCTCTGTACATTGCCCTGTCATCTCACCTTGCCATGCACAGTTCCTTGTCTGCGAGATCAGAAGATTAACGTATGTCCCTGTTGTCTCTCACGGACCTTTTCTGTCTGGGATCCTGGAACAGGTTACATTGGGCTGTTTCTCTGTTTAACTGAAGGGATCCATTGCTCTAAAAGTTCCCAGGATTTGCCGTTTTTCATTGCTCTGAGGAAGCCAATCACTTTGAGCTCCGATCTGATGGCTAAGTAATACCCCAAGAATTTGGACTCCTCCAGTGGCATCGCTAATCCCAATTCTGGGCACTGCTTTTTTGTTCTTCTGGAGCGACTCTACCCAGCTAAGTTGATGGCTGCTGTGTCTCATTTGCTAAGGTTTGCCAAGTGAGGTGTTACTCTATGTAGTTTAGGATCTATTGGTATTTAAGCTTATTGTATGAGCATCTGTTCTAGCATCAGGTGTTCTCCCTTCCCATCTTCTCTACCTATGCTGGTGTGGACAGTCCGTGTCTCGGGGGTGTGCTGTCTACCTCTGCTCGGCTGTTGCAGTACTGATTGGATTGGTGCCTTTTCTCAGAGTCAGTGGGAAGAAGGGGGCTGATTTTTCAGATTAGCTGTTTTACAGGAAATTTTTCCTTGCAGCTTTTTCTGCAGTGTGCTTTGCTTGAATTGAG
Organism: Sternotherus odoratus; assembly: GCA_032164245.1. Taxonomy (NCBI): domain Eukaryota; kingdom Metazoa; phylum Chordata; order Testudines; family Kinosternidae; genus Sternotherus; species Sternotherus odoratus. The sequence goes on from JAVMKO010000011.1 coordinate 2,119,493, forward strand.
CCACACTGTGTGTTCAGAACATGATGGATGGAATGATACAAGCAGAAGCCTCCTAAAGCTATGTGATGACTCACCAGTGTGGCGCCTCCTGCTGGTTATCCTGGGAATTAGCTCGATTCCAGCCCGGAGTGCCCTCTGCTGGCCAGTGGCTCACCTGCTGCTGGCCCCCATGTCCCTCCCGGACCCCGGTGCCCCTTACCTCAGGGTTCTCCCCCAGCAGTAACCCCCAGTCTGGGTCTCTACTCCCAGGGGAACCCCCGCACCCTCTAAATTCCACCTTGCCTCAGTGACTACTGCCAGTCATCATCTAGCCCCCGCTCAGTGGGGCAGACTGCAGTCTGTAATGGCCACTTATCACTGGCAAGGGGTCTGGACCAGCTGCCTCTGCCTAACCCCGGGCTGCACCTCTGCAGCCCTAGTGCCTTCTTTAGGCCTTGCACAAGGCCTGCAGCCTGGAGCTCCCTAGCTCCCTATTCCCCAGCACTACTCTACCTCAGGTACCCTTCTCTCCAAGGCAGCCAGGTCCTTCTCGCTCCAGAGCTAGAGAGAGACTGAGTAGCTCCTGGCTCTCAGCCCTTTTATCGGGGCCAGCTGTGGCCTGATTGGGGCATGGCCCCAGCTGTGGCTGTTTCCACAGTCAGCCTAGCCTTTCACAGAAGTGGGGTAACTGCCCTGCTCCACCCTGCTCCTTGTGCACTTAGCTCTGCTTTCATCCCTGCCTCCTGGATCATTTTAAGGGGAAGTTCCCTCCTTTGTCTACATCAGTATTTCCATCACGGTCTGTGAGCTAAGGGGTCAGTGGCTTCTCTCTCAACTTCATCGCACAGGAAGGCACTGAGTGGGGTCTCTGTAACTGAGCCTGCAAACCTTCGAATGGAGACATGCAGAGAATCCCAAATCAAACACCTTCTGGGCTGCTAAGAACAAACTCACTAGACTCAGGCCTGAATGAGTCTCATTAGTTAATTTGGGGCAATGGGCATTTAGTTTGGAATCCAGCAAGCTACGGGTTTAACTGATTTTCTTTCTGCATGTTGCCATTTTCAGGAGCCATCGGTTAGGTTTAAATTTCCTTTGAAAAACTGCCTGGGCTCGTCATATCGTGAATTAAAAACAGTGCAGTTACCCCTGTCCTGAGCCACGCTGGGCTCCCTGGACATCTGATTTGTGCTGTTGTTGCTGGGGCTGTCGGTCAGACCTGCTTCCTTTTGTGATTACATCAGCCCAGGGAATGGGCATGCATGGGCGGGAAAGCACACACCGCAGTTTGACCTGTGCCTGTGACCTTGTTTCTTCTAGGTTTCAGGAGCAGCTACACCAGTGGTTAGCAGAAGACTCTGAACAGCTCCCGTGCTCCTTGTCTCTTCCCCTCTACCTCCCTCAGAGCCTGGTCTGTACCCCTCAGGTTATCCATCCACCGAGTGACACACCCACGTCCCCCCGCTCACAGGTAAAACCAGAGCATTGACCTTTACCTCTGCAGAGCACTGGGCAGACACCAAACAGATAGATCTGAATAACGCTGTCCTGGACGGGTGGGCTGCTGTGAGCATTTCCCGGGAGCACGGGGCTAGCCTTGTGTTTGAAAATCACATCTAATGTGAGTCCTTCTGATCAGCCCCTTGATTGTCGCTGTCCCCATTGCTGTTGTGCATAGCACCAGTGCGCTGAGATGTGGCGCGAGAGCGTCAGCCAGCCAGCGCTCCGCTCCACCGCGGTCAAGGTGGGAGCTGGGCTCTGAGTTGCTGGCTGTGCACTGGGAAGGGAGGTGCACAGCCTGCACCCCGAGGAGATCGCAGGGGGATTTCACAGGCACATCCCTCCAGGGCTAACTTCCCCTTGTTCCTGTTGGACAAGTGATTCTTTGACAGCAATGCATCTTTCCCTCTGGACAGGCTGGGAGTCACATGGAGCATGGGCATCTGGTGGAGGAGACTGGCACCTCTCTGTCAGACAGACTGAAACGCCTACAGCAGCTGATTAGAGCCAACAAGGAAGAGGAAGTTGTCTGTGAGCTTCATCTATCTGCCCTGCTGGACATGGTGGATGTTTAACCAGCCAGCATGTGGAGCAAGAGGCCAGGATGTGGGGTCAGACAATCAGCATCCCAACAGCAGGTGCCTATGCTAGGAACTCTCTCTCTCCTCCGGGGATGAATCGTCGTGACATATACACTGGGCAGGGATGGATCTTGTGCACCAGTCCCTCTCCCAGTGGAGCGATTGTCTGCTCACAGTCCCTCGCCTGCCCCCAGCCCTGCATTTCTTGCAAGCCCACGTCTGGGTTTTGTCTGAGGTCCTCCAGTGTCGTGATTCCTTCACACCAAGCTCCCCTGTCCCACAGGTGGAGAAACTGGTCGCATCATGACAAGCCATGCTGCAGGCTCAGTCTGTACATCAATGTTCTCTTGATACAAACTCCCCCTCGCTTGTGTTCCTGTGACTCCTCTCTGCTGGGGAAGTAAACTCTGCACTGCCAGCATCGTGGGTGGGCTCCCTCTGGATAGAGTAGTAAGGCTGCTGAGAAAACAGTAGGCCACCAGGCTGGCAGAGTTAACACATTAGCCTGGGATTGGCTTTTAGTCTTTGCTGAAATGAGAACAGGAAAATCCTGCCAATGGGTGTACAGGAAGAAGAGCCAGTCTGCTCAGTTTGGTTTTACTAAAAGAATGTCGTATACGGTAGGTTAGTCCTATAGTCAGTGCGGATCCTTAGGTAGAAGGGAACTGCGGGACTCCAATCTAAACCCAGTCAGAATATAGCTAGAAGTCACAGGTGAAGCAGTTTTGTAATTTGTGGAAGTTGTTCTGTTCTAGTATGTTTGGTTTTTATTCACTGTTCTGTTGCCTTTTGAGTATCCTAGCTGCCCATGAATATTTCCTCCCTGTTTAAGAAATATTTGGAGCATTGTTCTTGTTCTCGCAAGTCCACAAGATTCCTGGACTATTGTCTGAATAATACTCCATGCCAGGGGATTCTGTACTTTGTGGCCTAAGTTTTGTTCTGTTGACTGTTTATGGCAGATCTGTACTGAAAGAACTGCTCCCCTCTTGTGTGGAAAAGTGCACGGCTGAGAACCAAGGGCTTGGGATTTTGTTTTTAAATCACACAGAGGAATTGAGGACTCCTTTAGAAGCTGCTGTTTCTCAGCTGCTCGTGCGGTTCTTGTTTTGAACATCTCAGCATTTTTATTTTAAAATAAAAGTATTCTGTGCAGTGAGCTCATGGGAGAGTGTGTTTCAGGACAGTATTCTAATGGAAGGGTTTGTTCATGTAAGAAAACCAGATTGTTTCAAGCTTGGATTGCTCAGGTATCCTGACAGGTTTAGCAACGAGCAGCTTCTTCTTGCCCACCAATCAGAAATGAATTGCATATTTACACATTTGTATTTAAAATTCTCCCTGCTCCCAAGTCCCCACATTTTTCCCAGTCTCTCTAAAGTATTTCTCCTTAAAACCAAAATGTACTATTGGCATTTTATCTTTTAAGTTAAAGATTTGCTGATAAAAATTGGTTTAAAACCCTCATATTCCAATGTAAGGGAGGTTGTGCTCAAAGGCTGCTCTTGCTAGTAAACTCTTCAGGCTTCCTGTAGACCATGAAGCTAGTTTTGGATTATTTTTTAAACCGACTACAATGAAATTAACCAGCATGCCGTGTGCTCTCAGCAATGGCTCACTCCTTATGCTGTGGTTGATCTGCTCTGCATTTGCAGATAGTGTGGTAAGACTGTAAAATGGAACCAAGAAACCTTGGCACTGTTTTTGAGATCATGCTTTCAACTATGTACCAATGTAACTTTTCTATGTGTATAATAAATTTTGAATGGCTTCAGTTACCTTGTCAAAATTTATCACTACACAAAAATGCTTCAGACTCTACATCTGATGCCTTGACTATGCATTGTAGACTTGCAGTGTCTACACTAGAAATGCTACAGTGACATGATTGCAGTGCTGCAGCTTGACGCTGTAGTGTAACACTTCCTACAGCAATGGAAAGGATTCTTCCTTCACTGTTATGAATCCATCTCTCTCAGAGCCAGTAGCTAGAGCCACAGGAAAATGACCTAGGAGTGTCTGTAGCAGGGGTGAGCAAACTACGGCCCGGCCTGTGAGCTTCACCTAACCAGACTCTTCCCCCACTGCATAAGTGCGCCACACGAGCAGCAGTTTGGGGGGGCAGATCAGCGCAACCACATGTCTGACTCCGGGCCAGATACACTGTTCTGAGCAGTGGTGTGGTAAGAGGGCCAGGGCTGGGGTGTGTGTGGGGGTGTTGAATAAGGGTCAGGGGTTCTCTGGAGTTGGGCAGGGGATGGAGAATGGGGGCATTGGATAGGGTGTAGGTGTCCCAGTGGGCCTGTCAGGGGGTGGGGGCTATAGCCTATGAGAAGTTATGCTGAAATAAGTGAAATAATCTTTAAGGTGCCACAAGTCCTCCTGTTCTTTTGATGACTCTATTGAACAGCACTGGTCCCAGTCCAGGCCCCTGGTGATCCCGCCCTCTGATGCGAGCTGATGGTCTGTAATAGATGCCAGCGGGTCCCCCATCTTGTGTGTTATCGGTTAGGACATTGATGCACCAGCATTCTCGACCCCTTTCCTCTGTGTGACCAGGGACAGGGAGAAGGGGATGTCATGGACCCTGTGCCCCTCCCCCTCCCCCCAGGTTAGACCCAGTGCTGATCACAGCCCAGTCGTGGGCATCAGCCAGCCGATCTCGGGAACACCCATTGGATCCAGGGTAGAGGCAGACACGGGCCAGTCAGCTTCCCCGTCCTTACCCAGACCCCGCCCCCTACAGCGGTGGAATGGAACACACGGGAGGTACCACGTGAGCCGTTACGGGAGCATTGACTCGCCTGGATTCTATTGGACAGCTACGGCCCCGCCCCGTTGGCTCTTCGGCAACCAATGGGCTCCCTTGTGTGCTATGGCGTCCCTCTGATTGGCTGCCGGCCGTGCGCGAGCTGCCAGGGCACCGGTCTGTCGGGTGCCAGGGCTTCCGACCGGCCGCTTCCCCTTAGTCCGCGCGGCCCCGGTGGCTGGTGAGTCCCGTGAGCGAGGAGGAGGAAGAAGGGGGGGCGCGGTTCGGCTGGACGGCGGCTCCGTGCCCGGCCCGAGTGCTGCGGGTCCCTTCCGGCCGGGGGGGGCGCGCCTCTGGGCGTGAGGGCGAGGTGGGGGGCGGGGGGATATCGGCCCTGGGCGTGAGGGCGAGGTGGGGGGCGGGGGGATATCGGCTCTGGGCGTGGGGGCGAGGTGGGGGGCGGGGGGATATCGGCCCTGGGCGTGGGGGCGGGGGGATATCGGCCCTGGGCGTGAGGGCGAGGTGGGGGGCGGGGGGATATCGGCTCTGGGCGTGGGGGCGAGGTGGGGGGCGGGGGGATATCGGCCCTGGGCGTGGGGGCGAGGTGGGGGGCGAGGGGATATCGGCTCTGGGCGTGGGGGCGAGGTGGGGGGCGGGGGGATATCGGCCCTGGGCGTGGGGGCGGGGGGATATCGGCCCTGGGCGTGAGGGCGAGGTGGGGGGCGGGGGGATATCGGCCCTGGGCGTGAGGGCGAGGTGGGGGGCGGGGGGATATCGGCCCTGGGCGTGGGGGCGGGGGGATATCGGCCCTGGGCGTGAGGGCGAGGTGGGGGGCGGGGGGATATCGGCCCTGGGCGTGGGGGCGAGGTGGGGGGCGGGGGGATATCGGCCCTGGGCGTGAGGGCGAGGTGGGGGGCGGGGGGATATCGGCCCTGGGCGTGAGGGCGAGGTGGGGGGCGGGGGGATATCGGCCCTGGGCGTGGGGGCGGGGGGATATCGGCCCTGGGCGTGAGGGCGAGGTGGGGGGCGGGGGGATATCGGCCCTGGGCGTGAGGGCGAGGTGGGGGGCGGGGGGATATCGGCCCTGGGCGTGGGGGCGAGGTGGGGGCGGGGGGATATCGGCCCTGGGCGTGGGGGCGGGGGGATATCGGCCCTGGGCGTGGGGGCGAGGTGGGGGGCGGGGGGATATCGGCCCTGGGCGTGAGGGCGAGGTGGGGGGCGGGGGGATATCGGCCCTGGGCGTGGGGGCGGGGGGATATCGGCCCTGGGCGTGAGGGCGAGGTGGGGGGCGGGGGGATATCGGCCCTGGGCGTGGGGGCGAGGTGGGGGGCGGGGGGATATCGGCCCTGGGCGTGAGGGCGAGGTGGAGGGCGGGGGGATATCGGCCCTGGGCGTGGGGGCGGGGGGATATCGGCCCTGGGCGTGAGGGCGAGGTGGAGGGCGGGGGGATATCGGCCCTGGGCGTGAGGGCGAGGTGGAGGGCGGGGGGATATCGGCCCTGGGCGTGGGGGCGAGGTGGGGGGCGGGGGGATATCGGCCCTGGGCGTGGGGGCGAGGTGGAGGGCGGGGGGATATCGGCCCTGGGCGTGGGGGCGAGGTGGGGGGCGGGGGGATATCGGCCCTGGGCGTGGGGGCGAGGTGGAGGGCGGGGGGATATCGGCCCTGGGCGTGGGGGCGGGGGGATATCGGCCCTGGGCGTGGGGGCGAGGTGGAGGGCGGGGGGATATCGGCCCTGGGCGTGAGGGCGAGGTGGGGGGCGGGGGGATATCGGCCCTGGGCGTGAGGGCGAGGTGGGGGGCGGGGGGATATCGGCCCTGGGCGTGGGGGCGAGGTGGGGGGCGGGGGGATATCGGCCCTGGGCGTGGGGGCGAGGTGGGGGGCGGGGGGATATCGGCCCTGGGCGTGGGGGCGAGGTGGGGGGCGGGGGGATATCGGCCCTGGGCGTGGGGGCGGGGGGATATCGGCCCTGGGCGTGGGGGCGAGGTGGGGGGCGGGGGGATATCGGCCCTGGGCGTGGGGGCGAGGTGGGGGGCGGGGGGATATCGGCCCTGGGCGTGGGGGCGAGGTGGGGGCGGGGGGATATCGGCCCTGGGCGTGGGGGCGAGGTGGGGGGCGAGGGGATATCGGCCCTGGGCGTGGGGGCGAGGTGGGGGGCGGGGGGATATCGGCCCTGGGCGTGGGGGCGAGGTGGGGGGCGGGGGGATATCGGCCCTGGGCGTGAGGGCGAGGTGGGGGGCGGGGGGATATCGGCTCTGGGCGTGGGGGCGAGGTGGGGGGCGGGGGGATATCGGCCTTGGGCGTGGGGGCGAGGTGGGGGGCGGGGGGATATCGGCCCTGGGCGTGGGGATATCGGCCCTGGGCGTGAGGGCGAGGTGGGGGGCGGGGGGATATCGGCCCTGGGCGTGAGGGCGAGGTGGCGGGCGGGGGGATATCGGCCCTGGGCGTGAGGGCGAGGTGGGGGGCGGGGGGATATCGGCCCTGGGCGTGGGGGCGGGGGGATATCGGCCCTGGGCGTGAGGGCGAGGTGGGGGGCGGGGGGATATCGGCCCTGGGCGTGGGGGCGAGGTGGGGGGCGGGGGGATATCGGCCCTGGGCGTGAGGGCGAGGTGGGGGGCGGGGGGATATCGGCCCTGGGCGTGAGGGCGAGGTGGGGGGCGGGGGGATATCGGCCCTGGGCGTGGGGGCGGGGGGATATCGGCCCTGGGCGTGAGGGCGAGGTGGGGGGCGGGGGGATATCGGCCCTGGGCGTGAGGGCGAGGTGGGGGGCGGGGGGATATCGGCCCTGGGCGTGGGGGCGAGGTGGGGGCGGGGGGATATCGGCCCTGGGCGTGGGGGCGAGGTGGGGGGCGGGGGGATATCGGCCCTGGGCGTGAGGGCGAGGTGGAGGGCGGGGGGATATCGGCCCTGGGCGTGGGGGCGGGGGGATATCGGCCCTGGGCGTGAGGGCGAGGTGGAGGGCGGGGGGATATCGGCCCTGGGCGTGGGGGCGAGGTGGGGGGCGGGGGGATATCGGCCCTGGGCGTGGGGGCGAGGTGGAGGGCGGGGGGATATCGGCCCTGGGCGTGGGGGCGAGGTGGGGGGCGGGGGGATATCGGCCCTGGGCGTGGGGGCGAGGTGGAGGGCGGGGGGATATCGGCCCTGGGCGTGGGGGCGGGGGGATATCGGCCCTGGGCGTGGGGGCGAGGTGGAGGGCGGGGGGATATCGGCCCTGGGCGTGAGGGCGAGGTGGGGGGCGGGGGGATATCGGCCCTGGGCGTGAGGGCGAGGTGGGGGGCGGGGGGATATCGGCCCTGGGCGTGGGGGCGAGGTGGGGGGCGGGGGGATATCGGCCCTGGGCGTGGGGGTGAGGTGGGGGGCGGGGGGATATCGGCCCTGGGCGTGGGGGCGGGGGGATATCGGCCCTGGGCGTGGGGGCGAGGTGGGGGGCGGGGGGATATCGGCCCTGGGCGTGGGGGCGAGGTGGGGGGCGGGGGGATATCGGCCCTGGGCGTGGGGGCGAGGTGGGGGCGGGGGGATATCGGCCCTGGGCGTGGGGGCGAGGTGGGGGGCGAGGGGATATCGGCTCTGGGCGTGGGGGCGAGGTGGGGGGCAGGGGGATATCGGCCCTGGGCGTGGGGGCGAGGTGGGGGGCGGGGGGATATCGGCCCTGGGCATGGGGGCGAGGTGGGGGGGCGGGGGGATATCGGCCCTGGGCGTGAGGGCAGGGGGATATCGGCCCTGGGCGTGAGGGCGAGGTGGGGGGCGTGGGGATATCGGCCCTGGGCGTGGGGGCGAGGTGGGGGGCGGGGGGATATCGGCCCTGGGCGTGGGGGCGAGGTGGGGGGCGGGGGGATATCGGCCCTGGGCGTGGGGGCGAGGTGGGGGCGGGGGGATATCGGCCCTGGGCGTGGGGGCGAGGTGGGGGGCGAGGGGATATCGGCCCTGGGCGTGGGGGCGAGGTGGGGGGCGAGGGGATATCGGCCCTGGGCGTGGGGGCGAGGTGGGGGGCGGGGGGATATCGGCCCTGGGCGTGGGGGCGGGGGGATATCGGCCCTGGGCGTGGGGGCGAGGTGGGGGGCGGGGGGATATCGGCCCTGGGCGTGGGGGCGAGGTGGGGGGCGGGGGGATATCGGCCCTGGGCGTGGGGGCGGGGGGATATCGGCCCTGGGCGTGGGGGCGAGGTGGGGGGCGGGGGGATATCGGCCCTTGGCGTGGGGGCGGGGGGATATCGGCCCTGGGCGTGGGGGCGAGGTGGGGGGCGAGGTGGGGGGTGGGAGGATATCGGCCCTGGGAGTGAGGAAGAGGGGTCCTCTCCACCCCAGGCAGGTTGTGGCAGCGGGCGGGGTACTAGCCCTGTGAGTGAGGGTAGAGGGGGGTGGGGCTCTAAGTGAGGGTGGAGGGGGCGGAGCTCTGAGTGAGGGTAGAAGGAGGTGGAGTGGGGCGGAGCTCTGGGAGTGAGGGTAGAAGAGGGTGGAGGGGGGCAGGGTTTTGTAAGTGAGGGCAGAAGGGGTGGAGGGGCTGCCAGTCCTGTGAGTGAGGGTAGAAGTTATTTTTTACATTAGATATGTATGTTTAACCAGTCATGCCCCAGCAAAATGGTCCCAGATAAGGTTGATCTTTGGATAGTTCCCACTCCTCAAGAGGAACACCTGGTGTCACTGGCTTTTTCTCAGTTGCTGCTACTGCAGACTCTGAGCTTACACCTTGAGCGCATCATGCAAGGGATTTCTGCAGAGACCTAACAATAACTGGAGGATAGGACTCCCTGCGTCCATCACAAGTACAGTAGTAGTTGTTGGCAAACTTGTGACTGGGACTTCTCTTGGAGATCTCCGTGTACTGAAACTGTAGCTTGGCTTGAAGGTCCCGCCCCACCCTCAGTTGCGGAGCCCCGGATGAAGTGGGTGGTGGGCGCCATCTTGCCTGGGGTTTGGCATGGCTATGAGGAAACATGACCTAGAAGGCAGGTGTTTGCCTAGGGATTAGGCGATCCAGCTTCTGTTCTCTGCTCTCACACAGACTTCCTATGTGACCGTGGTTGAGGCATTTAGACTCAGAAGTTTCATGGTATGTAGGAGTTGGTGTGCTCAGCATTGCAATTCCTAGCTGATTTAGGTACCTACATCTCATTTTCAAATCCTGTTGACTGTCAAAATGAGAGCTGTAAGATTCTAAATCAGCTAGACATTGATGATAACATTAAAGACTCCTAACGCATGCATACGAAGGAACAGGATTTAGGTTCCACGCATAACTTCAATTCATGTACTTCCTAACTTTTAAGTGTAGAACTTTTGTGACCTTAAAGTTCAGCTTGCCTGAGGAAGAAGGAAACAAAATGTGCAGAGAGAGAGAGAAGGGAAAAGGAAACGTCTGTGGGACGATGGGGACGACGTGTCTGAGAATTCGTGCTCTATAGGTTTACATCAGATAGTGCTGACCTAATCCTTAGTTAATCACAATCAAAATAAATACACCTGATATTGGTGGTTTTTTTTAACCTAGATGATTCTAAAATGTTGTCTTATTTTTAGTTCCAGATAGATGACCGAGCAGAGATGCCTCCTTGTGTAACTGTTCTGATAATTGGAGCTGGATGCCGGGGAAAACACTACTCTTACTTTGCTGTGCATTTCCCCAATCGAATGAAGGTAAGGATGTCAAATGCAGTCAACATTTTTCAAGGTGTCACGTGAGGGTGGTTAATTTGAACAGAGTTCTTCTTGAATTGCAGCAATCACCATATAAAATGTGAGGTAAATTACTTTGTGTTTGACAGTTGTTAATGAGCAAACAGATCTTTTCCTAATATCTTACTACTTTATTGGTTCATAACAGCAGGGATTTTAAATTTCAAACATAGCATTCGCAATGCCTTGTGTTAGAAAAGTGATGGTTTTCAACTACTATATTTACCTTCTGAAAGAGCTGTATTGAGTGTGAGCTTAGTTGCTGTTCCTTAAGTTTAAAGTTCAGAATGGCAGCTAGAGCGAATGTGCGTATATACATACTTTGCTGGGGAACTGCAGCATGTATTTAGAGAAGGTTAAGCTGGAGCATTTACAAGCAATCTGACAAAATGGAAGTTAGACACTCTTCCCTCCTCTTTCACTATCTACATGAGTAGTGTTTTGATTTAGATCACACTTGCTAAAAAAACAAGCCCCCTTTGAGCACTTGTACTTACCTGCAGCAATTCTAGATCTGACTGCAAGTGAGCAATTGGTGAAGGAGAAAGAGACCAAGGGGCACACAGCTGGTGTTCAGTTGTACTGCTAGAAAAATGCTTGGTCATATTCTCCAACTAAAAAGTACATTGAGCACAGTCTAAAGAAGTTATTGCCTAAGTCAATAGTAAACTTAAGACTTAAAGGCCAAAGTCTGGGCCGTGCCCACAGCACCTTCTTAGGCTATACTGTAGTACGTGTGGGTTTTGTCCGGTGGATCTGAGAGCACCCTTTCCAACAGCTAACAGTGGTGTAATTGTCTTCGTATCTGTTTAAAGTAGCAATAGAGCTGGTGATAGTCAAGGACATTGAGGAGTAGAGGTCTAATCCTAGACACATCAACAGCCTACTCTGTCATCATGCCCTCTTCGGTTTAACTGTGTCAGTAAACCAAACTTTGTTACACAAATGCCGCACTGCCCCCCTCTATCATGTACTACGAGAATGAGATTTCCTGCACTTGGTTTTTGCTCTGCTGTCCGCCTCTGATTAGTGCAGAGAGCAGTGGGTGGTGGAGGAGTGACCATGGCACAGGATCCTCCAGTGCAGCAAGGTGCCTGCAATTGTTAACTTCTCCTGCCAGGACTGTGGCTATTTTCAAGGTGTGGCGCTTGCTAATCTTACTTGTTGGAATGTCCCACTGATTTTGCTGATGACTTCATTTTGGTAATACCAGGCAATGGCATGCAGAGACCCTAACCTTGTACACATTCTGTTTAGCATACAGTCAGTTGCTAATAAGACAGTTGCCACCCGTATTGTGGTAATGGATAAGATACTTGGCCTTTTGTGTATTACTAAAACAAGCTGGAGGATCCTTCTAGTCCTGTGATGACTTGGTTTGCTCCAGTGGAATAACCAATTCATATGTAAGCCTCAGGAGGATCAGCAAGAGTTTGAGACTATGGCTTTTGCCTCCACACATTGTGGGGTCCCAGAGTCCAGATTCCAGTCTGAGATCGAACGTCTGCACCGCAATTAAAAAGCCCCACAGCCTGAGCCAGCTGAGTCAGGTGTTTAATTGCAACATAGACATACCCTCAGATAGCAACGACAACTATTTGTGTACTAGAAGAATGTCTTCCGTGGCTGGTTAAAGTCAAGAACAAGACTTTAGACCCATTATTACAAGAAACTGTTAATGATTTTCTTGTTGAGGGCAACAGGCTAGCCAAAGTCTTCAATAGCAGTCTGACTTGCTCTGGAAATTCACCAACTATATTGCACGCTTGAATATTTTTTTAAATGGAAGATTGAGAAGGTGATGGTGGGGTTTGTTTTGTTTACAGCTGCACTAAGCTCAGTCACTTTCCAGGGTCTCTATCAGTCTGGCTTCAGATTTGGGAATGGAAGTGAGACTTATTGTATTGGCAGTTGATCTCTCATAAGATTCCAAGCTGATTCTACTAATTATTTCTGCCTTTTGATGCCATTCACTATTCAGGGTTTTACCCTCTTGTAGGTTCTTTTAGGGACAGACAAAATGACTCTTTAGTGGTTCATTCCTCCCTTTGTTCAAGATACATAGGATAGTGTTGGGCAACTGCTGCTCCTTCCCCAGGGCTTTGCATAGCGAGTTCTTGATGCCCCTCCTGTTCAATGTGTATGTGAAGCCACCTGGGGAAATAGTGTAACATATTGGTCTGAAATATCATCACTATGATGTTGGTGATAGTAGCTAGAGGAGAAAGTCTGGTCAATGTCCATGCTAATTGAGTGGGTTTTGCCTACTTCTTGCCATTGTGCTTTACAGGTCTCTGGCAGGCCTATTTGGCCCATTGCTGTTTCTGAATTCTTAGTGCTTTCAAGGCGATGAGAGTCCGAAGTCCCTTTGGATTCCCGGGAGGTCCCGAGTTTAGCGTGCTGTTACATTTCTTTGTTGGTACCCCTGACCTGGCTGCCTGTCTTGAGATTTATACCTTCACCAAGATAATACCATGGTTCCATAAAAGGCGATTTTTGCCATTGGCTGTTAGTGCGAGTGAGTATCTCTCTCATTCCTTACATTAATCAATTAAATATTCATAAGCATGAATACAATTGATTATATAGAGCTATGCAGCTTTAAGCAAGCATCTAACATCATTGGGGACTTTCCGCTGCTCGTAGCTTTGTAATGTCATAACAGGAATCTGTGCAGACTGCACCTGAAAGAGCAAATGGAGAGACTGCCAGGATGGGGTAGTGGTGTGTGTGTGTCCAGTTACAAGAAACACAGTTCTTCTTCGAGTGATTGCTCACATGCATTCCACTATAGGTCAGGCACGCGCTGCGGGCCTGGTTGCCGGGTAGATTTTTCCCCTAGCTGCAGACTGGGCGAGCAGGGAGCCCCCTGGAGTGGCGCCACTGAGGCACTCTATAAGTACCCCTGCGACACAGTCTGGCCCTCAGTTCCTTCTTCACCGCTCGTGCTGGTAGTCGGAACAGGAGTACTGCTCTTGAGCGTCCTCCTTATCTCCTAGCTGTTAATTCTATTGTTCTTACTAATCGTTCTTGTTAAGTAGTTGTTAGTTAGTTTACATAGTTTATAGTGTAAATAGTTAAGTGCAGGGTTTTTCCCTGCCACCAGAGCCATGTCATCCAAGGCTCCGGGATTCAAGCCATGTGCGGAGTGCGGGAAGCCCATGCCTGCGGGGGACCCACACTCCAAGTGCCTCAAGTGCCTCGGGGAAGCGCACTTGGCAGACTCCTGCAAAATCTGCAGGGCTTTCAAACCCAGGACCCGCAAGGACAGGGAATCCCGCCTGCGGCAGATCCTGTTGGAGGCGGCCCTCACTCCAGACTCGAGTGCGGCACCGGGCCCCGCACCCAAGCCAGCCAAATCAAAGCCTCGGCACCGGTCGCGCTCCCCCAGCGCTAAGCGCAGAAAGGACTCTGAACCGCGCCCAGCATCGGCACCGGACCGCGTGCAGCCGCCGGCGCCGCTCACACGTCCACGGTCGCCGCCGGGGAGCCGACCAGAGGCACAGCCGCCTGCACCCGCACCGACGACTCCGGCGCCGCAGGAGGCCCCGTCGAGTCCGGTGCCAGTGGTCTCGCCACTCAGGGTGCCGATTCCGCAGCAGCTTCCCTCCACGCCGGAGGCGTTCGCTGCTGCGAGGAGGTTGCTCTCAGAGGATACCCCTCAGCAACCTGTCCGGTCTAGGGGCAAGTCGCCCATGACCGTGACTGAGATCGCGGCTCGAAGCCCGGCTGGGCACGGACGCCGATCGATCTCGCGGCGCCGATCGAACTCCCGGTACCGGTCAGCTTCCCGGCACCGGTCGCAGTCTCGGCGCCGCACTGAGTTGAGACCATGCTCCGGGTCTCCTCATGGCCGGTCGCGCAGATCGCGCTCTGGCCGCCGGTCCGAGTCCTGGCGCCGATCGGAGTCCCGGCACTCCCGCACGGACAGACGCCGGTCGTACTCTCGGCACCGGTCGCACTCCCGGCACCGGTCCGTCAGCTGCCGCAGGGGCCGCTCCAGACGCCGATCACCAAGCCGCTCGTCTTCCCGGCACCGTTCGTCGTCGCGGCACCGGTCACACTCCACACGGCACCGATCACCTCGGCACCGTTCGTCGTCGCGGCACCGTAGAGATCGGTGCTCCACGTCTAGGCGGCACCGCCGCTCGCCCCGGCACCGGACCTCGTCGCGGCACCGGCGATCCGCCCGACGCCGGTCGTCATCGCGGCACCGTGGCTCCCGCAGAAGGAGCGGATCCAGCAGCAGCCGCTCTTCAGGGGACAGTCACTTCTCCCGGCACCGGTCGAGAAGCCCTCGGCGCCGGAAGCGTAGAGAGTCTGCGGGCACACAAACCCGGCATGACTCTCCGCCTAAGGCCCTCCAGTCGGCCACTACAGCAGCCCCATGGCACTCCTCTGCCTCAGCGTCCCCTCCAGTAATGGGGCCAGCCCCAGCCACCCAAAACCCTGCCTGGCCAGAATGGGTGCCATGGGAGTACGATCAGCCTGGGGAAACCCAATCTGAGCCGGGGTTCCCAGTGTGTGCGAGGGCTGCTCGGCAGGACCTACCGGGGCCATCTTCGGCCAGCCAGCCTTCGGCGATACACAGCCCCCGAGAGCCAGGTCCCTACGCCTCCCCAGTGGGGGTAGAGGCGGTGGCGGGCACCTCTTCCAATAGCCCGCCCGCCCTGGAACTCTCCAATTATCAACACCTCCTCCAGGCAGTCGCGAAAAACATGAATCTGCCCCTTGAGGAGGTCCAGATGGTGGATGACCCAGTCACCACCATGCTAACGAAGGGCACCCCGGCACGTGTGGCTGTGCCATTCATCAACACTATTAAAGCGCACACCACATCGGTCTGGAAGACCCCCGCCTCCATCCCCCCCACCGCCCGGGGGGTAGAGAAGCGCTACTTTGTCCCGGCCAAGGGCTATGAGTATCTGTATGTTCACCCTACGCCCTCCTCCCTGGTGGTGGAGTCGGTGAACAATAAAGAGCGCAATGGACAGGAGGCTCAGGTACCTAAGGCCAAAGAAGCCAAGAGGCTGGACCACTTTGGCAGGAAGGTTTATTCCTCCGGGGGCCTCCAACTCAGGGTGGCTAACCATCAGGCCCTAATGAGTAGACACCATTTTGATACGGTGGAGGCCCTCACCAAATTCGAGACCGCTCTCCCCCAGGAGAGCAGACAGGAATTCAAAGCCCTTCTAACCCAGAGCAGGGATATCTCGAGACACACCCTGCAAGCGGCCCTGGACTCGGCAGACTCAGTGGCCAGAACAATGGCCTCGGGCATAGCCCTTCGCCGGGCAGCATGGCTCTGCTCATCCAGCCTTGCCCCGGCTATGCAGTACAAAATTCAGGACCTCCCGTTTGAGGGACAGGCCCTCTTTTCAGAGGACACAGACACGCGGCTCCAGGCCCTCAAGGACAGGGGGGTGACCCTCAAGGGCCTGGGCATGCACACCCCGGGCCCACAAAGGCGCCCCTTCATCCCTCCGCGCCGGAGGTTCTTCCCACCCGCCCGCCAGCCTCAGGACTCCTCCAGCAGGAGAAACCGCCCCTTCCGCAAGCGTCAGGGGCCCAGGCAGGGCGGGAAACGGCGGGGCTCTAAGCCTCCCCAAGGGCCTAGGTCCAACTTTTGATGGTGCACCCGGGGGCAGCGTATTTTCCACAGTCCTGGATCCTCCCTTCGGAGACCGTCTGTCTCACTTCCACCGTGCATGGTTGGACATTACATCAGACCAGTGGGTCCTCCGCACGGTGGAGGTGGGATACTCCCTCCAGCTCTCCTCCACTCCTCCCACCCACCCACCTCCCTCGTCCCTCTTCAGGGACCCCTCTCACGAGCAACTGCTCGTACAGGAGGTCGGGTCGCTCCTCGCACTAGGAGCCATCGAACCTGTACCACAGGAGTTCAGAGGAAAGGGGTTCTACTCCCGCTACTTCCTAATCCCCAAGGCGAAAGGGGGCCTCCGGCCCATCCTGGACCTGCGCGAACTCAACACCTACATGATCAAGTTCAAGTTCCGCATGGTCACCTTGGGCACTATCATTCCCTCTCTGGATCCGGGAGATTGGTTCGCTGCCCTCGACATGAAGGATGCCTACTTCCACGTGAGCATCAAACCTTCTCACAGGCGCTACCTCCGCTTCCTAATAGCGGAAGAACATTATCAATTTGCAGTCCTGCCCTTCGGCCTGTCCACCGCGCCCAGGGTATTCACGAAGTGCATGGCGGTAGTGGCGGCGTTCCTGCGGCGCCGCGGGGTACAGGTATACCCGTACCTAGACGACTGGCTGATCCGGGGCACCTCCAGGGACCAAGTGTCAGCGCACGTGCGTCTGGTCATCAACACCTTCGACCGCCTGGGAATCCTCCTCAACGAGGGAAAGTCCACCCTGGAGCCTACCCAGAGCATAGAGTTCATTGGGGCCCTACTAGACTCCAAGGTGGCAAGGGCATCCCTGCCCCAGCCCCGGTTTCTCACCATCCAGTCGGCCGTCAGACAGCTTCGCAGCTGCCCAATGACCACGGCCAGAGTCTTCCTCAGCCTGTTAGGCCACATGGCATCGTGCACCTACGTCATACAGCACGCCAGACTGCGGCTACGCCCACTGCAGTCGTGGCTCGCAGAGGCCTACCGGCCAAGAAGGGACAGTTTGGACACCCTCCTTTCCATCCCCAGAGCCACCCTATCCGCTCTGACTTGGTGGGAAGACCAGAACAATGCGTGCCGAGGGGTCCCCTTCCTCCCCCCCAGCCCGTCCATGTCCCTGGTGACGGACGCCTCGTCGCTCGGTTGGGGAGCTCACCTAGGGGATCTCAGGACACAAGGCCGCTGGTCGGAGTCAGACCTCTGCCTCCACATCAATGTCCGGGAGCTGAGGGCCGTCCGGCTGGCGTGCCACGCGTTCCGGGACACGCTACAGGGTCACTGTGTGGCGGTGCTGACAGACAACACCACAGCCCAACACTACATAAACAAGCAGGGCGGGGCCCGATCCAGTCCCCTGTGCCAAGAGGCGATTCTCCTATGGGAGTTTTGTATAGCCCACGGTATTCACCCGGTGGCCTCTTTCCTCCCCGGGATTCAGAACACACTGGCGGACCACCTCAGCAGGTCATTCATGTCTCACGAGTGGTCCCTTCGGCCGGATGTCATCCGACCGATCTTCCTGAGGTGGGGGTTTCCCCACATCGATCTCTTCGCCTCCAGGCAGAACAGGAAGTGCCTCCAGTTCTGCTCCTTTCGAGGCAGCTCCCGGGGATCCCTGACAGATGCCTTCCTCCTACCCTGGACGGGGCACCTGTTCTACGCGTTCCCTCCGATCCCGCTTCTCCACAAGGTGATCCTGAAGATCAGACGGGACAGGGCACACGTCATCCTCATAGCCCCGGCCTGGCCCAGGCAGTGCTGGTATGCGTCCCTCCTCCGGCTGTCCAGGGCCCCTCCCATCAGCCTCCCGCTGCGGCCCGACCTGATCTCGCAGGATCACGGTCGCCTCCTGCATCCGGACTTGCAGTCCCTTCACCTCACAGCGTGGTTACTCCATGGCTGAGAGGTCCTGAGCTCTTATGCTCGACCGAGGTACAGAATATCCTTCTGGGAAGTAGAAAACCATCCACCAGAAGTGCCTATACAGCCAAGTGGACCCGCTTTTCTGCATGGTGCAGACAACATGATATAGTCCCAAGTGAGGCTGCTATCCCGCGCATATTGGACTACCTCTTAGGCCTTAGAAACCAGGGCCTTTCTACTTCTACCATACGCGTCCACCTCGCTGCCATATCGGCTTTTCATCCGGGCCAGTCGAACCACTCAGTCTTTTCAGATCCTGTGGTATACCGTTTCCTCAGGGGCCTGGATAAACTGTACCCGAAGGTCAAGTGTCCCATACCACCCTGGGAACTCAACCTGGTGCTCTCACGCCTTATGATGCCCCCGTTCGAGCCCCTCGCCACGTGTTCCTTACTCCACCTTTCCTGGAAGGTGGCATTCCTAGTAGCTATCACCTCGGCTCGTAGAGTGTCAGAGATCCGTGCACTGACCTCCGAGCCGCCCTACACTATCTTCCACAATGACAAGGTGCAGCTACGTCCCCACCCGGCCTTCCTGCCTAAGGTGGTCTCCCCCTTCCATGTGAACCAAGACATTTGTCTCCCAGTCTTTTATCCTAGGCCACACACCTCTGGAAGGGAACAACAATTACACACATTGGACGTTAGGAGGGCTCTTGCTTTTTATTTAGACAGAACAAAGCAATTCAGGAAAACAACGCAACTTTTCGTGGCTGTTGCGGAGAGAATGAAGGGCCAGCCAGTTTCCGCCCAAAGGCTCTCCTCCTGGATCACCTCGTGCATTCACACCTGTTATGAACTCGCGGGCAAGCCGCTTGAGAGAGTAACAGCACATTCCACGAGAGCGCAGGCGTCCTCTGCGGCCTTCCGGGAAGGAGTCCCTATCACGGACATTTGCAGGGCGGCTACCTGGTCCTCCGTCCACACCTTCGCCGCCCACTACGCCATAGTCCAGCAAACCAGGGACGATGCGGCGTTTGGGTCAGCGGTCTTACGATCAGCAATGGGTCCACCCGACCCCACCTCCTAGGTATTGCTTGTAGTCACCTATAGTGGAATGCATGTGAGCAATCACTCGAAGAAGAAAACGGGGTTACTTACCTGTAACTGTTGTTCTTCGAGATGTGTTGCTCACATCCATTCCAGACCCGCCCTCCTTCCCCACTGTCGGGTTAGCCGGCAAAGAAGGAACTGAGGGCCAGACTGTGTCGCAGGGGTACTTATAGAGTGCCTCAGTGGCGCCACTCCAGGGGGCTCCCTGCTCGCCCAGTCTGCAGCTAGGGGAAAAATCTACCCGGCAACCAGGCCCGCAGCGCGTGCCTGACCTATAGTGGAATGGATGTGAGCAACACATCTCGAAGAACAACAGTTACAGGTAAGTAACCCTGTTTTCTTCTTCGAGTGATTGCTCACATGCATTCCACTTTAGGTGTGCCCGCGCCGCGGGCACAGTTGTCGGAAGATTTTTCCCCTAGCAACAGGCTGGGTCGAGCAGGGAGCCCCCTGGAGTGGCGCCTTTATGGCGCTGTATAAGTACCCCTGCGACCCAGCCCGCACCTCAGTTCCTTCTTACCGCCCGCGCTGGTTGTTGGAACTTGGGAGCTCTGCTATTAGCGATCTCCCTTTCTCCTAGCATTGTAGTGTAGATTAGTTGTTAGTTTGTTCTTTGTTGTTGATAGTTCTAGTTAAGTATAGCGTTAAGGCAGGGAAGTTCCCTTCCCTGCCGCCTGGGGCTTCTGCCCCCTAAGACTCCGGGGTTCAAGCCCTGTGAGAAGTGTGGGACGCCTATGCCTGTTGGTGACCCACATGCTGACTGCCTTAGGTGCCTGGGGGAGTCTCCTCTGGTCGAGAAGTGTAAAATCGGCAAGACCTTTAAGCCGCGTACCAGGAAAGACAGGGAATCTCAGATGGAGACGGCTCTCGCCCCAGCACTGGACTCCAGCGAGGCACCCGGACCCGCTCCAAGGGCGGCGTCCGCTAAACCATCCAAAGCTCGGCACTGGTCGTACTCCTCTGCCCGCAGGAAGAGGTCTGAGACGGCTGTCCGGGCACTGACTCTGCCGCCCATAGAACAGCGTCCCGTGAGGGAGCGTTCAGGGCAACTGTTACCGGCACCGTGGACTCCGGCGCCGTTTCAGGCCCCGTTGAATCCGGTGCCGCCCATGGAACAGCATCCCGTGAGGGAGCGTTCAGGGCACCAGACACCGTGGACTCCGGCGCCATTACAGGCCCCGTTGAGTCCGGTGCCGCCCGTAGAACAGCATCCCGTGAGGGAGCGTTCAGGGCACCAGGCACCGGCACCGTGGACTCCGGTGCCATTTCAGGCCCCGTTGAATCTGGTGCCGCCCGTAGAACAGCGTCCCGTGAGGGAGCGTTCAGGGCACCAGGCACTGTGGACTCCGGCGCCATTTCAGGCCCCGTTGAGTCCGGTGCCGCCCGTAGAACAGCATCCCATGAGGGAGCGTTCAGGGCACCAGCCGCCGGCACCGACATCGTGGACTCCGGCGCCGTTTCAGGCCCCGTTGAATCCGGTGCCGCCCATGGAACAGCGTCCCGTGAGGGAGCGTTCAGGGCAGCAGCCGCTGGCACTGGCACCGTGGAATCCGGCGCCGTTTCAGGCCCCGTTGAATCCGGTGCCGCCCGTGGAACAGCATCCCGTGAGGGAGCGTTCAGGGCAACAGCCGCCGACACCGGCACCGTGGACTCCGGCGCCGTTTCAGGCCCCGTTCAATCCGGTGCGGCCCGTAGAACAGCATCCCAGGAGGGAGCGTTTCGGGCAACAGCCGCTGGCACAGACGCCGTTGATGCCGGTGCCCTCTGGGGCCCTGCTGAGTCCGCTGCGAGTAAACTCATCCCTCCGAGTGCCAGCTCAGCAGCAGCTCTTACTCTACAAGCCTCGGCACTGGTCACGCTCCCCGGCCCACAAGGAGAGGTCTGAAGCGGCCGGTGCAGCAGCGATAACTCAGCCCGCAGACCGACATCCCGCGAGGGAACGTTCAGGGCAGCTGTCGGCCCCGGCACCGTTGACTCCGGCACCGAGCCAGGCCCCGTTCAGTTCGGAACCAGTGAGCCCGCTCAGAGTGCCGGCACGGCAGCAGCTTCTACCCTCCATTCCCTTTGCTGCTGCAAGGGGGATGTTCACTCTGCCAGCCTCCCCGGTGCCCCGGAGACCAGTTCAATCACGGGGCAAGCCACCCGTGATGGTGCCACTGACTCCCGCAAGACTCTTAAAGTCCCGGCACCGGTCGAGCTCCGGAAGACGATTGCACTCCAGGCACCGATCTATATCCCGGTGCCGGTCGCGGTCTCGGCTCCTGTCAGCCTCGAGACCAACATCTAGGTCTCGTCGTTCTCGCCCCTGGCACCGCTCTCACTCTCACCGGTCAGAGTCCCGGCGCGGTTCGTACTCCGGGCACCAGTCTCCGAGCCAGCACTGGCCATCATCTCGGCACCGATCATCATCCCGGCACCGGGCACCATCCCTACACCGATCCCCATACTGCCATATGGCCATTATCTGTCAGACTCCGGCGTCCATTCCACCCACAGCCAAAGGGGTGGAAAGGAGGTACTTTGTTCCAGCCCACGGCTATGAGTACCTGTACATCCACCCTCAACCTTCCTCCTTACTGGCGGACTCCGTTAATAAGAAGGGGCGCCACGGGCAGCAAGCCCCGGCCCCCAAGGCAAAGGAGGTCAGGAAGTTGGACCTTTTGGGCAGGAAGGTGTACTCTGCGGGTGGCCTACAGCTCAGGGTGGCCAACCAACAGACCCCCCTGAGCAGACATACTTACGACACTCTAGCCCCGGTGGGCAGGGCCAAGAGTGATCTTTACCCTGAGGCCAAGCAGGATTTTAGAGCCTTTGTCCAGCAGGGTAAGAACGTGGCCAAAATCTCCCTGCAAGCCGCCCTGGACTCTGCCGACTCCACCGGCGGAACAGTCCTGCCGGGGGTTACCCTAAGGCGCAGTGCGTGGCTGCAATCCTCCAATTTACCCACTGAAATGCAGCATACTGTTCAGGACCTTCCCTTTAAAGGCGGGGGGTCTCTTCTCGGAGACCACGGATGCACGCACACAGACCTTTAAAGACAAGAGGACGATCCTCAAAACCCTGGGGCGGCATACACCAGTCACCCAGGGAGGGCCCTTTCAACTCCCGAGGAGGTGGTTTTATTCCCCTCCTCACCCGCCCCAAGACTCTGTTCAGCGTGGGGGGTGGGGTAATCGCTGTCGTTCTACGTCATGGCAGGCGGACAAACGACAGCCCCCTAAACCCTCTCAAGGGCCCAAGCCCAGTCGGACACCTGGATCCCCCCGTCGGCGATCGTTTGTCCCATTTCCTCCGTGCCTGGTACGACATTGCATCAGACCAGAGGGTCCTCGTCACGGTGGAGCGGGAATGCTCGATCCAGCTTTCCACCCACCCTCCCCCCCACCCTCCCCCCACGTCCCTCTCCAGGGACCCTTCTCATGAGCAACCTCTCCTTCAAGAGGTAAGGTCGCTCCCCTCGTTGGACACTATCATTCACCCTGCACCCGGGGTCCTTACCAAGGGCACGACGGTGGTAGCGGCGCTCTTGCACCGCCGCGAGGTATACCTCTATCCGTACCTGGACGACTGGCTGATACAGGGCACCTCCACGGACCAAGTACGCATACATGTGTAACTTGTCATAAACACATTCGACCGCTTGGAGATCCTCCTCAACGACGAGAAATCTACTCTGGAACCAACTCAAAGGATCGGGTTCATAGAGGCCCCCCTAGACCCTACCGTGACAGGGGCATCCCTCCCACGGCCTCGTTCTCTGGCCATTCAGTCGGCAACCCACGACCTGCGATCCTTCCCAATGGCAGCAGCCCGAGTGTTCCTCAGCCTATGGGGTCACATGGCGGCAGGCACGCATATCAAACAGTACATCAGACTGCGACTTTGCCCGCTTCAGCCCGGACTGGCGTTGGTCTACAGGCCGAACGTAGACAGCATCAACGCTTTTCTCATCACCCCAAGAGCTACCCTCGACGATCTGGCCTGGTGGGAAGATCAGGACATTATTTGCCAGGACGTTCCCTTCCTCCCACACAACTCCTTGTCCCTAGTAACGGACACCTCGTCTCTGGGCTGGGAAGCCCACCCCGGACAACTCAGAACTCAGGGCCACTGCTCAGCGGCCGATCTCCGCCTCCACATCAATGTCAGGGCACTGAGAGCCGTTCAACTAGTGCACCAGGTTTTCTGGGGCGCACTAGCAGCACACCGCGTAGCGGTCCTAACGGACAACATCGCAGCCCGATTTTATATCAACAAACAGGACGGCGTGCATTTGAACCCCCTTCGCCAGGAAGCGGTTTTCCTTTGGGAGTTTTGCATAGCCCACTCTATTCACCCGGTGGCCTCTTTCCTCCCGGGAGCTCAGAATACGCTAGCGGACCACCTCAGCAGATCGTTACCGTCGCACAAGTGGTCCCTTCGGCCAGATGTCATCCGGCCGACCTTCCTAAGGTGGGGGTTTCCCCAAATCGACCTCTTGGCGATTCGTCAGAACAGGAAGTGCTTCCAGTTCTGCTCCTTCCGCGGCAGTTCTCGGGGCTCCCTAACAGATGCCTCTCTCCTTCCCTGGATGGGCCATCTACTTTATGTCTTCCCTCCCATCCCGCTCCTACACAAGGTGCTATGCAAGTCCAAGCGGGACAAGGCATAGGTGATCCTCATAGCCCCGTCCTGGCCCAGACAGTGCGGGTACGCATCCCTCCTCCAGTGGTCCACGACCCCTCCTATCAGCCTCCCGCTGTGGACAGACCTGATCTCTCAGGATCACGACCATCTAATCCACCCGGACCTGCAGTCCCTACACCCCACAGCGTGACAACTGCATGGCTAAGGGGTCCGGAGCTCTTGTGTTCTGCTGCGGTCCAAGGTGTTCTTCTGGAAAGCAGAAAACCGTCAACCAGAAGTACCTATACCGCAAAGTGGACCCGCTTCTCTACTTGGTGTATGCAGCGCAACACCATCCCCAGGGAAGCTTCCATGCCAGTCATCCTGGACTACCTCCTAGACCTTAAACAACAAGGTCTCTCTACCTCCACCATTAGAGTCCACCTGGCGGCCATCTCGGCGTTTCACCCCGGCTCGGCAAACCACTCTGTCTTTTCAGACCCTACGGTCTATAGATTCCTCAAGGGGTTAGATAAACTCTATCCGCAGGTTAAGCATCCTGTCCCGCCCTGGGACCTGAATCTTGTGCTTTCCCGCCTCACTAAGCCCCCCTTTGAGCCTCTCGCCACGTGCTCCTTGCTATACCTTTCCTGGAAGGTAGCCTTCCTTGTAGCTATCACCTCGGCACGCAGAGTGTCCGAGATCAGGGCGCTGACCTCAGAACCACCATATACGGTTTTTCATAAGGACAAGGTGCAGCTACGCCCCCATCCAGCCTTCCTTCCTAAGGTGGTCTCTCCCTTCCATGTTAACCAGGACATCTTCCTGCCAGTCTTCTACCCGAGGCCCCACACCTCGGGAAGGGAGCAGCAATTGCACACGCTCGATGTCAGAAGAGCTCTCGCTTTTTATTTAGACCGCACAAAGCCGTTTCGGAAAACAACACAGCTCTTTGTTGCTGTGGCGGATCGGATGAAGGGCCAACCGGTCTCCGTCCAAAGGCTCTCCTCCTGGATTACCTCGTGCATTCGCACCTGTTACGAACTCGCGGGCAGGCCCGCCGAGCAAATAACAGCTCACTCCACGAGAGCGCAGGCGTCCTCTGCTGCCTTCCGGGAGAGAGTTCCGATCATAGACATCTGCAGGGCGGCTACCTGGTCCTCCATCCATACCTTCGCCGCCCACTACGCCATAGTCCATCAAGCCAGGGACGATGCGGCGTTTGGTTCAGCGGTCCTACGCTCAGCGATGGGTCAATCCGACCCCGCCTCCTAGGTATGGCTTGTAGTCACCTAAAGTGGAATGCATGTGAGCAATCACTCGAAGAAGAAAACAAAGTTACTTACCTGTAACTGTTGTTCTTCGAGATGTGTTGCTCACATCCATTCCAAACCCACCCTCCTTCCCCACTGTCGGATTAGCCGGCAAGAAGGAACTGAGGTGCGGGCTGGGTCGCAGGGGTACTTATACAGCGCCATAAAGGCGCCACTCCAGGGGGCTCCCTGCTCGACCCAGCCTGTTGCTAGGGGAAAAATCTTCCGACAACTGTGCCCGCGGCGCGTGCACACCTAAAGTGGAATGGATGTGAGCAACACATCTCGAAGAACAACAGTTACAGGTAAGTAACTTTGTTTTTGCGACTGGTTGTGGAGTTTAACTTCAGTGTTACCCACCAGTCTTGGGAGTATCTGCTTTCCTTTTGCAGCTTTTCCTGACCTTGGCATTTCCAGTGTGGGCTGCCCCAGGCACCTCTGTGCCACATCTTTGTCATGCTTGCAGGTCCAAATCAAGTTGGTCAGGTTTTTTAAACCTTGAATGCTCTGGGATCAAGTTGTCTGAGAGACCTCTTGTCCTATACTCCATCACGAAATCATTTGGGATACAGTTGTTCTCTGGAGCCAATGGGAGGGTGTCCTTGGTAGCGGGTCTCCTCCTTTTGAATTTGTTCCACTTGATGGTTCAATAGAGCTTGAGTTTGTTGAGTTACATGTTCAGTTTCAGACTTAATTATCTGTTCTGATGTTTGTTTTGTTTGCTAGCTTGGTTTTAATTTTCATTATTTTTGTTGCAATTTTAAGATCATTTCCTACAGTAATGGTATGATGTTTTATTCAGTCAAGTTTTAAATACCCCAAATGATGTGGCTTTAATGAGGAGATACTTCTGCAACCTATCAAATATGATTGTCAGGAAGTTTTTCCTGAAATTCAGCCTAAAAATTTTCTTGGCTAAATTTTCTTTCCTTACTCCTAGGTTAAAGTGTTTGCAGTGTTTTGAATATGTAAAATGCTGTGTTGTTTTTATTATTGCTAATAGTGACCCCTTGATTTAGGCTTGCTAAAGTTACCTATTATGAAAGATTTTTGTGGGGTTTTTTGCGGAAACACTATGAGCAGCAGGTCTTTGGAATTTGGCATGGGAAAACCCTGGCTAGAGATATGCCTTTTTGTCCAGGGTGGATAAAAACTGCTGATTATTTTTTTGAGAGGGGTATTTAAATCAGATGTTTTAACTGGAGTATTTAAAATTAAATTTGAAATTATGATGAACTAGGATAAATCCTTAATTACAATAATAATTCATTATAAACTTTTAAAAATTAAGCAATATGTGTTGTTGTTGTTGTTGTTTTTAAATTTTAAAGAAAGTCAGATAGCTAAACTGGTGCAAGTCACTGGCTAAACATGTGAACTAGAATTAGCTGAAGTGCTAAACTAGCTTTTAACAGCTGTAGTCTTTTCTGCAAGTGTGCAGAGAATATTTGCAATTGGTGACTATAATTCACTAGCAAAAATACCCGGCGTTACTTGGGTCCGTCAGAGGTGGGGAGGGGACGGAGAGCTGAGTGAGTGCAGGGTCCATTGGAGGGGGGAGGGGGCAGAGAGCAAACCTGACACCCCCAGCTCACCCCCCCGACCAAACCCGACACCCCCACCTCACTTACCCCTCGACCAACCCCGACTCACATTTTCACCCCCCCACCCAAACCCAACACCCCCACGTCACCCCCTACCAACCCCAACACCCCCTGACCAACACCCACACCTCATTCCCCGTAGACCAAACCTGACACACCCACCTCACTTCCCCCCCAACCAAACCCGACACCCCTACCTACCACCACAAACAAACCCGACACCCACACCTCACTTACTCCTCGACCAACCCCGACCCCCCTCCACACCCCCCACCAAACCCAACACCCTCTGACCAACACCCACACCTCACCCCCACCCACCCCGACACCTTCCCACCCCCCCAGACCAAACCCAACACCCCCACCTCACCCCCCGACCAAACCCGACACCCCTACCTCACTTACCCTCCAACCAAACCCGACTCGGGTCCATCGGAGGTGGGGAGGGGGCAGAGAGCTGAGCGAGTGCGGGGTCCGTTGGAGGGGGCAGAGAGCTGAGTGAGTGCAGGGTCCGTTGGAGGGGGGTATTATGACATCATAACTATGTCACAGAGAACAGCAGCTGCCCAGCTGATGAGATTGGCCTTTAAAGAATTTCACCACTGGGAGGCGTCAGAGGTGAGATTTGAAAAATTTTAGACTCTTACCCTGATTAGGACCCTAAGGCCTCTAACTGTACCAAATTTCAAGTCTCTAGCTCAAACGGTGTGGAAGGAGTAAGGGAACGTACATACACGCATACATACATGCATATACCATTTGACTTTTATATATATAGATTTAAAGAGGCCAGTGGGAATTGAAAGAGCAGAAAAGCTTGTTTCCTCTTCAAATCTATGAGTAGAAACTAATTTTGAGAAAAGATCTAATAGTTGTAAAATTTTGAAGGATGTTTCTGGTCATCACAATCAGTTTAATTCATTAACTACAGATGATATACTTTGTTTAATTAATCATGTAGTCTTAAATGCAAAACATGCTTTGATAAACGTTCTTCTTAAATGTGCCAGATACATTAGAGACTTCTTCATTAGTTAAATAAAACTAAATTCCTGTGTTTTTTGTGCATTTTAATTGAATTTGAATTTCAGCTTGACAAAAATCACAAGTAAAAAAATTAGGGCATGTCTGCACTACAAAGTTAAGTTGACGTAAGGCAGCTTATGGCGACCTAACTATGGAGGTGTACACACTGCAGTGCTCTTCCTGCCGCTCTAACTCGCCTTCTACACTGACCTGGGTGAGAGGCATTGAGCTTTTTGCAACCTAGTTAGAGCAAAAAGCAACTTCTACACGGACACTGTCTGTTGCCTTAAATGGGCTTCAGGAGATGTCCTGCAGTGCTCACTGTGACCGCTGTAGTCACCATTTTCAACTCCACTGTCCTGCAGTCAGGTAGAATGTCTCTTTAAAGCCCCAGGAAGTTTTGAAATTGCTCCTCCTGTTTGCTGGGCATGGAGAGCTCACCTAGCAACTTCCCAATTGACTGCTGGTTCCATGCAGCAAATGTGCTCCTGCCTGCAGTACACGGGAGATGGTGGATCTCCTGGGCCTGTGAGGAGAGGAGGCTGTGTAATCACAGCTCCGCTCCAGCCACAGAACTTTGATATCTGCAGCAAGATCGCTTGGGGCAGGGGAGAAGGGCTATGGCAGGGACATGCTGCCGTGCAGCATAAAAATCAAGGAGCTAAGAAAGGCAAATAGATGCTCTGGTGTAGAGCTGCAAACATGCTTCTTCTACAGAGCTGCACGTCATCCTTGGCACCTCCACCCCCAAGAGCATTGTGCGTACTTCAGGGCTCGAGTCCCTACCCACCAGAGTGAACACAGAGGACGACGTGTTGGACGAGGAAGTGGAGGAGGATGGGAGACATGCAACAGGGAGATCCAGTGGCATGGAGAGTCAGGAGCTTCTTTTGAGCCCTGAGCAGTCTAGCCAATCCCAGCAGTCCAACCCTGGCAAGCCGGATGCAGGGGAGGGAAGCTCTGGTAAGCGTTCTGCTGTAATATTGCAGGGACACATCTGCTCATGTACTGCTTTTTTAATTGGGCTACCAGACATAGTGAAATAACCAACACAGAATTAGGTGCTATCTCATTCCCCTGTACAGCTAGGCAGAGCGGGCCCTGCGGAAAAGTTTGTTTATGCGCAGTGGGATGTCCCATTAATCCTCCAGAGAGATCTCCAGGGACGTTTCCCAGAGGTAATCTGCAGTCCTCTGCTGCAGGTGTTCGGGGAGGGCTGCTCTGTTTCTTCCCCTGTGGTGGCCACTCAGCAATTACTTCAGCAGGCACCATAGTAGCACACAGGACAGCAGCGTACAGTCCCAGTTGGCAGCTGGCCCCTTGCAGCCTCGGTTACCCTCAGGAGTGAGATATCAGCTGCAATCACCCCACCTGTGGATAACAATGCCAGTGTTCAGTACAGTAGCCTTATGCGTTGGTACTGATACCCAAGGGGTACTGACACCCCTCCCACACTCCTTTGTCCCAACTCGCTTCTTTCCCCTGGGCCATACTCAACATGGCTGGGGCTACCACTCTGCTATGAGTGCGCCAAGGGAAAGTCAGAATGATGTGCTTGTTGCTTGTTTGGATCAAGGGTAAAAGTGCACTGACAATAACACCTCTGTCTGTTGTTTCTTAATCAGCTGCAGATGTGCCTTTGACAGTCTCCCACACACCAGCTGATCACCTCTCAGATAAGGAGGAGTAAAGCAGATATGTTCAAGGAAGTGCTGCAGTTGTCTGGTGCTTCGAATCTTGAGCAGAGAGCATGGAGAGAAGCAATCAGCAGGATATTGTGGGTTTCCCAGCTGTGGTGGGGTGATAGGGATACGCATACCATCAATCTTGGGACGAGACAACTATGCCACAGGGTACATCAACAGAAAGGGCGACTTTTCTGTGGTATTGCAAGCACTGGTGGATCACCAGGGACATTTTACCGACATCAATGCAGGAATGTCAGAGAAGGTGTATGATGCACGCAGCTTGAAGAACACAGGCTTGTTCAGAAAGCTGCAAGCAGAGACTTTCAAGACCAGAGGATTATTGGGGATGGGGACATGCCAGTAGTGATCCTAAGAATCATGAAGCCTTACATCACTACCTTGACAGCATCAAGGAGCACTTCAGCAACACGATCAGCGGGTGCAGAATGACTGTTAAATGTGCCTTTGGCCGCTTGAAAGGCCACTGGGGTTGTTTACTCACAAGATTAGACCTCAGTGAAAAAAATATCCCTATGGTTATAGCTACCTGCTGTGATATGTGGTGTCTTTTTGCACCTCAGTATGAACCTTGTAATGATGGCTTTTCGTAGTATAGTATAGAATTGCAAATACAGCTAGCGCTGTTATCTGTGAATGATGTCAGCCCAAACCACCATATGTTGTGAACTAATAAAAATGAATTGTTTCCATAAACAGACTTTTATTCCAAACACACGCAAACAGATATATAGTACATCTTCAGAGTTACGAACATCTTGGAATGGAGGTTATGAATAATTCTCAAAATGTTTGTAACTCTGAACAAAATGTTGGTTGTTTTTTCAGAAGTTTACAACTGAACATTGACTTAATACAGCTTTAAATCTTTACTATGCAGAAGAAAAATGCTGCTTTCCCTTTATTTTTGTAATAGTTTGTTTAACGAAGTACGGGTACTGTATTTGCTTCTTTTTTTCCGTCTCTGCTGCTGCCTGATTGTGTACTTCCGGTTCCAAATGAGATGTGTCGTTGACTGGTCAGTTTGGGGAGGCACAGTCTTCCCTACCCGGCCCTCCATACAATTTTGAAACTCTGATGTGGCCCTCAGGCCAAAAAGTTTGCCCACCCCTGTCTTAGAATATATCATCTCATGTTATCTTCCGTCTCCTTATCTGACTGAGCCTTTCTGTGGGTGTGCATGGAGAGAGCCTTATGGCCATGTTTCCAGCTGTAAAAGCTACAACTAGGGCTGTCAAGCAATTAAAAAAAATTAATCATGTTAATAGAATACCATTTATTTTAAATATTATTGGACGGTTGAAATCTATATATATAAAAGTCAAATGGTGTATGCGTGTGTGTGTGCGTGTATGTATGTTCCCTTACTCCTTCCACACCGTTTGAGCTAGAAACTTGAAATTTGGTACAGTTATAGGCTTTAGGGTCCTAATCAGGGTAAGAGTCAGAAATTTTTTCAAATCTCACCTCTGACGCTCCCCAGGGGTGAAATGCTTTAAAGCCCATTCACATCAGCTGGGCAGCAGGTTAAAACCTGCTGTTCTCTGTGACATAGTTATGATGTCATAATACCCCCCTCCAACGGACCCCGCACTCCTCAGCTCTCTGCCCCCTCCCCCCACTCCAACGCGCCCCCCCCACTCGCTCAGCTCTCTCCCCCCTTCCCCCCTCTGATGGACCCGAGCAACGCTGGGTATTTTTGCTAGTTAATTTTAAAATATAGTAATAACAGAATACAATGTGTACAGTGCTCTTTATATTTTTTATTACAAATATTTGCACTGTAACAAACAAAAAATTGTATTTTTCAATTCACTGCATACAAGTACTGTAGTGCAATCTCTTTATCACGAAAGTTGAACTTACAAATGTAAAATTATGGAAAAAAAGACAACCCTAACCCATTCAAAAATAAAACCATCTAAAACTTCAGAGCCTGCAAGGCCACTCAGTCCCGCTTCTTGGTCAGTCACTCAGGCAAGCAAGGTTGGTTACAATTTGCAGGAGATAATGCTGCCTGCTTTTTGTTTGCAATGTCACCCGAAAGTGAGAACGCATTCGCATGGCACTGTTGTAGCTAGTGTTGCAAGATATTTACGTGCCAGGTGTGCTAAACATTCATATGTCCCTTCATGCTTCAACCACCATTCCAGAGGACATGCTTCTATGCTGATGATGGATTCTACTTGATAATGATCCAAAGCAATGTAGACTGAGGCATGTCCATTTTCATCATCTTAGTCAGCAGAAGGTTGATTTTCTTTTTTGTTGGTTTGGGTTTTGAAGTTTCCACATCAGAGTGTTGCTCTTTTGAGCCTTTTAAAAGCATGCTCCATGCCTCATCCCTCTCAGACTTTGGATGGCACTTCACATTCTTAAACCTTGGGTCAAGTGCTGTAGCTATCTTTAGAAATCTCACATCAGTACTGTCTGCATTTTGTAAAATCTGCTGTGAAATTGTTCTTAAAACGAATATGTGCTGGGTCATCATCTGAGACTGCTATAACATGAAATATATGCAGAATGTGAGTAAACAGAGCAGGAGACATACAATTCTCCCCCAAGGAGTACAGTCACAAATTTAATTGACACGTTCTTTTTTTAACGAGCATCATCAGCATGGAAGCATGTCCTCTAGCATGAAGCATAAAGGAGCATATGAATGTTTAGCATATCTGGCATGTAAATACCTTGCAATGCTGGGTACACCAGTGCCATGCGAACACCTGTTCTCACTTTCAGGTGACAATGTAAATGAGCAAATTAATTTTAACTTGTTCTTTCCCTCTTTTAGCCTCTTCTGATCCTATCTCATTTCCACTGGCATTCACTATGTTAGACGTCCAATCACCACCAACCTTCTTGGTGAAAACCAAAACAAAGAAGTAATTAAGCACCTCTGCCATGTCCACATTTTCTGTTATTATTTTCCCCCCTCATTGAGTAATGGGCCAACCTTGTCTTTGGTCTTCCTCTTGCTTCCAATGTATTTGTAGAATGTTTTCTTCTTTCCATTTGTCTCTAGCTAGTTTGATCTCGTTTTGTGCCTTGGTCTTTCTAATTTTGTCCCTACATACTTGTGGTATTTGTTTATATTCATCCTTTGTAATTTGACCTAATCTCCATTTTTTTTTGTAGGACTGTTTTTCGATTTTTAGATGATCGAAGATATCCTGGTTAAGCCAGGGTGGTCTCTTTCCATACTTCCTATCTTTCCTATGCAGCGGGTGAGTTTGCTCTTGTGTCCTTACTAATGTGTCTTTGAAAAACTGCCAGCTGTCTTCTATTGTTTTTTTTCCTTATATTTGTTTTCTGTGATTCTGACTCCTCTGAAGTATCCATGGGTTCCTTGGGTGGTGGTGCTGCCGAGGATGGCATTCAATTCGTTGTAAAAGCAGCATGTTTGCAGCTCCGAACCAGAGCGACTGTTAGCCTCCCTTGTATTCTGATATGCCTGCCACAGCTCCTTGACTTTTACGTGGGACTGCTGTGGGTCCCACATGTAGCCTGTGACGTTCCCATCAGGTGTTGTCTGGACCAGCGATCCACTAGGTTACTCCAATCCTTGACCCTGGGAGCCAGCCTTACCCTGCTCTGCTGGGAGAACTCCCACTCCTGGGCTGTTCGCACACAGCCTCTGGCATGTCAGCTGTTCCTTGGATTGTGCAACCGAATGACACTAGCTGATATCTCCGGTCCCAAACACAACCCCAGGAACCGCCGTCCTGCAGTGTCCAGTTATGCCCCCTGGACGCTTCGTTTATATGAGTTCATCAATTTAACAAAGAAATTGATATGTACCAGGCTTATTATCCCAAGGGGAGTCTCTGACACACTCCAAACCAAACACACTGCCACAGGTAGAACAAACAAACAGATTTATTAACTATAAAGATAGATTTTAAGTGATTATAAGAAAGCATAACAAGTCAGATTTGGTCAAATGAAATAAAAACAAAATACATTCTAAGCTGCTCTTAACACTTTCAGTGCCCTTACAAACTTAGATACTTCTCACCACAGGCTGGTTGGTCTTCAGCCAGACTCTCCCCTTTGATCAGCACTTCAGGTGCTTGGTGATGATGTCTGTAGAGGTGGGGGAGAGAGAGAGCGCATGGCAAATGTCTCTCCCTTTTATCATGTCCTTTCTTCCCTCTTGGCCTCCCCCCCACTTCAGCGTCAGGTAAGCATTACTTCATCACAGTCCCATACTGGCCAAGGGAAGAGGCATGACTCACTGGAGAGTCCAATAGATTCTTTTGTTGCTGTCTAGGCCAGCGTCCTTTGTTCCTGTGAGGCTGGGCTGGGTTTGTCCCATACTACCTGCCCTGACGAAGTGTGAACTGCCTCTCTGCTCTTGGAGAGCTTTTGCCTGGGCTTAGTTTAAGCCATGAGGATACATTTTCAGCCTCATAACTACATATATGAAATTATAACCTATAACATTACTGTAACAGTTACCATAACATCACTAAAACAACAATGTTCAGTGTATCATGAGCCTTCCGAAGACACCTGACATGACAAACTTTATATCAGATCCCAAACAATCATTTTACAAGGATGAACATTGGGATGCAGGGTGTTCCCCCGAGATACAGAGCATCACATGCTCTTCTTGCCCAGGCCCTGAGCAATCTGCTCATCGTTGTCAACATTTCTATGGCTGGATCAGAGATTTGCCTGCCCAGCCACTTCTCCTCCCCACAGACCCAGGAGATCCACCACTTCTTCTTCGAGTGCTTGCTCATGTCCGTTCCAATATATGTGTGTGCGCGCCGCGCATGCACGATTCCGGAAAGCTTTCTCCCTAGCAGTACCCGTAGGGTCGGCAGGGGCGACCCCTGGAGTGGCGCCATTATGGCCATGTATATATGCCCCTGCCGACCCACCCCCCGCTCAGTTCCTTCTTTCCGTTATTGGCGGTTGCTGGAACAGCTTTTCTCTCTCTCACCGAGTTCTTTAGCGGTATCGTTCTATCGTTCTTTCGTTAATAGTTAGTTGTTAGTTAGTGTTAATTAGTGTTAATTAGTTGTAATAGTATTGTAGTATAGTTCTTAGGATAGTAGTAGTTTCATAGTTCATCGGCGCCGGGGCATGCCTCATGCGCCGGGCTTTAAAGTCTGTGAGGGCTGTGGAAAACCGATGCCCGTCAGTGACCTGCACTCTGAGTGCCTTAAGTGTCTGGGAGAAGGTCACCAGGCAGATCGTTGTGCGATTTGCAGATCGTTTAAGCCTCGCACAAAGAAGGAAAGGGACTCTCGCCTGAGGCTTATATTGATGGAATCGGCACTGCAGCCTCAACAGCAGCCTCCACAGGAGAGTAGAAGTGCTCCGGCATCGGTGAGGGCCCCGGTGGCACCGAAGGCAGATACTAAGAAGCACCGGCACCGCTCCCCGCACCGGTCCGGTAACTCGAGACGGCACCGGTCACAATCCCCGGTGCCGGTTAAGAAGCCAAGAGGCCGTTCCCCTGGTCGGAAGACACAAGGGGAACCCGCCGCGGCACGGCATTCCTCGGGTCGCTCCGACGAGTCCCGTAGGCTGCCTGCGCCATCTACCGAGTTGAGGGAGCGAACCCCCCTCGGTGCCGCACTGTCCCCACAAGGGGTCTTTGATGAAATCGCGATGCCCTCGACCCCGGACATCTTCGAGGCGGCACAAGATTTCATCACGCTGACGAGGGAGGCGGCCCCACCACCGGCACCGATCCCTTTCGCAGTACCGGCGCCCGTGCCCACGCCTGTGGTGCCAATAATTCCGCAGACGTCGGCACCGTTGATACCTCCAGCCTCGGTACCGTCCATCTCGACACCGGATGTGCGACTCGGTTCGGCACCGGCTACTTTGGTACCGCATGAGAGGGGCGTTTCGGCACCGGATGCACGAGTAATCCCGGCTCCGACACTTGCGGTACCGGAAAGGGGCCGCTGGCACATGGATGCATCGGGCAGGCTCACGGCACCGGAGGGTACGGCACCGCCGTGGCCGGCTTCGGACTACTCCTCTGAGTCGGATGCACCGTCCTCTCGATCGGACCGTTCCCGGCGCACATCTCGCTCACACCACCATTCTCAGCACCGCAGATCGTCTCGGCATGGGAGCCCGGCACCGTGGGTTCCTCACAATCAGGGGCAGATACAGTGGCCCTTTTGGACACCCTGGGCGTATCACCAGGCCCAGGGTCCGTCTTCGATAGCCGCCTCACTGCCGTCAGTGCTGCGGGGACCGCCCACGGCTACAGTATCGGTGCCCCCCTCGGGACCTGAGGAGGCGATGCCAGGCACATCAAGGGATGACAGACCACCACCCTCGATGTCCCACTACGGGCAGGAAGCTGTAGCCCAGGATCCTTCGACGGCAGGGCCCCAGGACACAGCAGGATTCGCTGCCTCATCCTCTTCCTCCCCAGATGAGGCAGTAGCGGGGTCCTCCTCGCCGACCCTTCCGCCTATGGATTTGCGGGGACACCAGGACCTCCTCCGTCGGGTAGCCCAGAACCTGAACCTTCCGGCGGAGGAAGTGGAGGAGGAGGTTGACCCGACGGTGGACATTTTGTCATCGGCTGGACCCACAAAAATTGCCCTACCATTTGTGAGGAAGGTTACGTCGATGGCCGATACGCTTTGGCAGACGCCTTCCTCCATCCCACCTACCGCGAAAGGCGTAGAGAGAAGATATTTCACGCCCCGTACAGGCTGTGAACATCTTTTCACACACCCACAGCCAGGCTCCCTAGTGGCGGACGCGGTCAACCACAGGGAGCGCCAAGGGCAAACGGGGTCAACCCCCAGGTCCTTTGAGGCGAAGAAACTGGACCTTCTAGGAAGGAAAGTGTACTCATCTGGGGCACTCCAACTGCGTATCTCGAATCAACAGACAGCGCTCAGCAGATACGCTTTCAACACCTGGGCGGCTATGTCAAAATTCAAGGAGAAGTTGCCAAGCGACTCTGGGGCTGAATTTAAGGCCATCATGGAAGAGGGTCATCTGGTTTCCAGGGCGGCTCTGCAGGCAGCCCTGGATTCTGTGGATGCTTCCGCACGTACTATGGCAACAGCCATAGCGATGCGTAGGGGGGCCTGGCTGCAGGTCTCTGGGATTCCGCCTCCGGTCCAGGCCTCCATACAAGACTTGCCATTTGATAAAAAGGGCCTCTTCTCGGAGGACACCGACAAGAGGTTGCAGTCCATGAAGGACTCCAGGGCTATGTTGAGGTCGCTGGGACTACATACGCCGCAGACTGTCCGTAGACCGTTCAGGCCCCCTCCCGCTGCCCAACCGCGTTCATTTCCTGCACCCCCTAGACGAGACCAGATTAGGAGGGGCAGTAGGGGGAATGGCAGGGGTCGCCCTCGCCCAGCCCCTAGGCAGGGGCAACATAACTTAGCCCCCAGGCAACAGCCAGGTGACAGGCAGAACTTTTGAAGTTGCGCCCGAGGGCAGCGAACCAGACGCCACCGCTGGAATTACCCGCCCCTTTGTGAACCGTTTATCCCACTTCTACCAGGCCTGGTCCTCGATCACCATGGACAACTGGGTTCTCAGCCTGGTAGAAGTGGGATATTCTATCCAATTCTTTGTCCCCCACCTCACCCACCCTCCGTGCCCATCCCTCTTCAGGGACCCATCTCACGAGCAACTCTTAGACCAGGAGGTCCAAACCCCCTTGTCTCTGGGTGCCATAGAGGAGGTTCCGGGGCAAAGGCTATTACTCCCGCTATTTCCTTATCCCGAAGGCCAAAGGTGGTCTTCGTCCCATCCTAGACCTGCGAGGCCTCAACTCCTACATAAAGAAGCTGAAGTTTCGCATGTTATCTCTAGCTACCATAATCCCAGCTATGAATCAAGGAGACTGGTTCGCTGCCCTCGACTTAAAAGATGCTTACTTCCATATCTCAATTATTCCATGCCACAGGAGATTCCTAAGATTTGTGCTGGGGACCCAGCACTACCAATTCACGGTGCTCCCTTTCGGCCTTTCCTCTGCCCCAAGGGTGTTCACAAAATGCATGTCCGTCGTGGCAGCATTCCTCAGAAGGAGGGGCATCCATGTCTACCCCTACCTGGACGACTGGCTTATAAGAGCGAGCTCAAGGGAACAGTTGTTAATCCACATAGAGTTCCTCAGAGCCACTTGCCACAGGCTGGGTCTCATTATAAACGAGCCCAAATCGATCCTTGTTCTTACCCAAGCGATCAAATTTATTGGAGTGATATTAGATTCAATGCGGGCAAGGGCGTTTCTACCTCCCTCCCGAGCCAAGTCAATCGCGGACATCATTCACCCCCTCATCAGATTCCCCATGACTACGGCCAGGAACTGCATGGTGCTGTTAGGCCACATGGCGGCGTGCACTTACGTCGTGCCGTATGCAAGACTCCGCCTCAGGCCTCTGCAATTGTGGTTTGCGAGCGTGTACAACCAGCGCAGAGACCCACTGGACCTCATAGTGACTCTACCAATTCATGTCCGCTGCTCCCTCAGCTGGTGGCTTCAACCCCAGTCTTTGAGCATAGGGGTCCCATTTCTCAAGCCCCAACCAGTGGTGACATTAGTGACGGACGCTTCCGCCCTGGGCTGGGGGCGCATCTCGGGGAGTTAACGACTCAAGGTCTCTGGTCCCAGGAGGAGCTGGGCCTTCATATCAACGTCAGAGAGCTCAGGGCAGTCCATCTCGCATGCCAGACATTTCAAGGTATGTTGCAGAACAGGTGTGTATCAGTCCTGACAGACAACACAGCCACCATGTTTTATATAAACAAACAGGGTGGTGCTCGCTCTTCTCGCCTCTGCAGGGAAGCCCTCGCCCTTTGGGACTTCTGCATTGCCAAAGGTATCTCCCTCACAGCCAACTACCTTCCGGGGGCTCAGAACGTGCTGGCGGACACGCTCAGCCGCTCATTCAGGGGTCACGAGTGGTCTCTCAGACCAGATGTAGCCCACTCGATTTTCCTAAGGTGGGGATTTCCCCTCCTAGATCTCTCTGCCACGAAGGCCAACAGGAAATGCCACAGGTTCTGCTTCCTCCTCAACCTGAGCCAGGGGTCAGAAGGGGATGCGTTTCAGGTACCATGGACGGG
The DNA here is from genome assembly GCA_032164245.1 of Sternotherus odoratus. Taxonomy (NCBI): domain Eukaryota; kingdom Metazoa; phylum Chordata; order Testudines; family Kinosternidae; genus Sternotherus; species Sternotherus odoratus. The sequence goes on from JAVMKO010000011.1 coordinate 2,157,929, forward strand.
CGGTCTGATGTATGCGTTTCCCCCGTTCCCTCTTATCCACAAAGTCCTGCTCAAGGTGAGACAGGACAGAGCATCCCTCATACTTATAGCACCGGCGTGGCCTCGACAGCATTGGTACACCGTGCTGATGTCCATGTGTGTGACGAGGCCGTTCACTCTCCCCCTGTCACAAACCCTGATCTCACAGGACCACGGCAGGATGTTGCACCCCAACCTGCAGTCTCTCCACCTCACGGCGTGGAATATCCGTGGCTGAACCCTGTTGAGCTTCAGTGCTCGGACGCTGTCAGGGAGGTCCTTTTGGGTAGCAGGAAGCCATCCACAAGGGCAGCATATACGGCCAAGTGGAAGCGTTTTTCGTTGTGGTCTCGGGGCAAGGGAAGGGACCCCCTGTCCTCGTCACTCCCCAATGTCCTGGATTACCTCCTTGAGCTAAAGCAACAAGGGTTATCTCTTTCCACTGTTAGAGTACACCTGGCGGCTATATCAGTCTTCCACCCAGGTTTCGGGGGTACCACGGTTTTTAGCAGCCCCCTAGTTCTTAGGTTTCTCAAGGGACTAGAAAGGTTGCACCCCCAGGTGCGTCAGCCGGTGGCCCCTTGGGATCTTAACCTGGTCCTAACGGCATTAATGAGGCCTCCCTTCGAACCTATGGCCTCTTGCCCACTGTCTTATCTCTCATGGAAGACCGCCTTCTTAGTAGCGATTACTTCCGCTCGTAGGGTGTCCGAGCTTAGGGCACTCACTTCAGAGCCACCCTACACAGTCTTCCATAAGGATAAGGTCCAGTTACGCCCGCACCCGGCCTTTCTTCCCAAGGTAGTCTCCCCATTTCATTTGAACCAAGACTTATTTTTACCGGTATTCTTCCCCAGACCCCACTCTAATAATAGGGAAAGAATGCTTCATTACTTGGATGTCAAAAGAGCTTTAGCCTTTTATATAGAAAGAACCAAGCCTTTTCGTAAATCTTCACAGCTTTTTATTTCAGTAGCAGAAAGGATGAAAGGATCACCAATTTCCACCCAGCGCCTCTCGGCTTGGATTACATCTTGTATTAAGCTCTGCTATAACCTTTCAAATGCTACTCCCCCAGCGTTGACAGCGCATTCGACCAGAGCCCAGGCTGCGTCCACAGCGTTCCTGGCGCACATTCCCATCGTCGACATCTGTAGAGCAGCGACGTGGTCGTCGGTACACACCTTCACTTCGCACTACGCCATCGTGCAGCAGTCGAGGGAGGACGCCGCTGTTGGACAAGCGGTCCTGTCAGTGGCAACTCAAGGTACTCCTCTCCCTCCTCCGAGATAACTGCTCGTAAGTCACATATTGGAATGGACATGAGCAAGCACTCGAAGAAGAAAGAACAGTTACTCACCTTTCGTAACGTTTGTTCTTCGAGATGTGTTGCTCATGTCCATTCCGAATCCCTCCCGCCTCCCCTCTGTCGGAGTACCGGCAAGAAGGAACTGAGCGGGGGGTGGGTCGGCAGGGGCATATATACATGGCCATAACGGCGCCACTCCAGGGGTCGCCCCTGCCGACCCTACGGGTACCGCTAGGGAGAAAGCTTTCCGGAATCGTGCATGCGCGGCGCGCACACACATATTGGAATGGACATGAGCAACACATCTCGAAGAACAAACGTTACGAAAGGTGAGTAACTGTTCTTTCCTGTGTACTCCAGGCAGAAGTACATCTGCAGTGTGGAACCGGCATGGTCAGGGGGACAGACTGAGCAAATGGAAGGGAATGTCAATAATTCACGGGCCTTTAAAAGAGGAAAGGCATGCTCCTATGCATCTGGCCAGAGGACAGTGTGGTTCAAAACGGTGACCAGAGCGGTCATGGTGGGGCATTGTGGGACACCTCTTGGAGGCCAATAAAGTTGACTAAGTAATGCAGAGTCTATACTGACACTCTATCAACCTGACTACGGCAACCTCAGAGCTATGCCTCTGAGGGAGGTGGAATTATTAAGTTGGTGTAGTGGGTGAGTTACTTCAGCAGCAGTAACATTTCATTGTGGATGCTTACAGAGTTAGGTCGATGTAAGCTGCCTTGGGTCGACCTAACTCTAGTATAGACTAGGCCTAAGTACCTTTCCCAGACCTGAGGAAGAGCTCTGTGTAGCTCAAAAACTTCTCTATCACTAACTGAAGTTGGTCCAATGAAAGATATCACCCCACCTTGTCTCTCTACTGTCCTGGGACTAACATGACTACAACAATACTGCATACAAGTAAAAAACTAATCACCTAGTAACTAGGAAATGCATCATTCACCATTTTCTGACATAGTAAAAAAGTACAAATTATGAATCTGAATAAATGTAAGTTAAATAATACAATTGCTTAAATAAATTGATATGGCATATCCTCCTGGTTAGCAAAAAGAAATACCAGATTTAATGTAAAGATGCAAAACAACTAAAAAGTAAAAATATAAAAGATCAAAACTGATTATTTTTTCATGCTTGCTGATTTAAATCGTGATTCGAAGTGGTAGTTTAAATTACTTTAGTTTAAATCAATCCACACTGCACTTCTCTGACTACATTCTGTTCAGGTTTCACTAAAATATAAACTGTTAACAATAATTTCTCTTGTTTGTATGACTCAGAAAAATGTTGACAGCCTACTGAAATAACTCAACATGCACATTCTCAATAGCCTGGCCCACGCCATCGCAAAGGATTAGGGTGACCAGATGTCCCAATTTTATAGGGACAGTCCCGATTGTTGGGTCTTTTTCTTATATAGTCTCCTATCACCCCCCAGCCTGTGTCCTGATTTTTCACGCTTGCTGTCCGGTCACCCTCCAAAAGAAGCCCCATCACATACTGCCCTGGAAATGCCTGGGGGTTGCTGGGACTAGCTGTAGTGGATGGAAGTAGGTAAAGAGTTGGAATGGGGGGGGGGGTCCCCTGACTACACCGCTCCCAGATCAGTTTCCCCAGTGGCTCATAGCTCTTGAGCCAGCAGTTTTCTCTTGCTGCCAGCTAATCTAGGCAAGCTTGTGCTACAGGACTAGCTAAGGTTCAGGGTTCAAATTCTAGTGATGATCATACAGTTGTACATAATAGAATTTCTTGTTACCTTTTAAAAATACCCTATGGATTTACATACGGGGGGGGGGGAACTCTTTAGGGTGCCAAGTTATGCACTCATGTTAAAAAAAATTCCAGACCTATGGCTGCCTGTGGAGCCTTAATTTGCCCCCCTGTGTGTATACATTATGATCTTTAATTACAATGAGAGCATGCTATTATCACAGGATACCTGTCTCCATCATTTAATCCTGAGGGAATTCTGTGTATCAGCGGGCGCACAGAATTTCTCTGTCACATAATTTTGTGTTTTCCTCCATAAAATTCATCTTGCCTACGAAGTGCTGCAGTTCTGTCTTTTGGCCACCAGAAGCCGCTGTGGTGCCAGGCCAGCCAGCTGGGTTCATGCTGGCTGTTCTGGTGCCATAGCAGCCTCTGGTGGGCAAAAGGCGGGACTGCAGTACTTCTTAGGCAAAGTGTATTTTAAGCAGGAAAATACAAAAGTCTGTGCCCAATGGTGCAGAATTCCCCCAGGAGTAGAAGTTGATCACAGCACACTGCCCACGGAACCAGGTTAGGACAGAGTGGGGCACACAGGACTGCTGGGTGTGTGTCACAGATGATATCAGAGAGGTAGCTGTGTTAGTCTGGAATAGCAGAAGTGACAAAGAGTCCTGTGGTACCTTAAAGACTAACTAAAGTATTGAAGCATAAGCTTTTGTGGGCTAATACCCACTTTGTCAGATCCGTTGGACTCTTTGTCACTTCTGCCACAAATGGGTTCAGAATAGCTAGTGTGGAAGGGACAGACTGGGAAATGGGCTCAGGAGCTAGTGGGCTGACAGTGTTGAGCTCCAGTTGTGGGGATGAGGGAGGAAGGGCTGCAGAGACCCATGTGATGGGGGTGCAGGGCCAGTGCCTCACTGAATAGGAGAGTCTTGAAGTCAGACAGGATCTGCAAGGAGGAGGCTAACTCCCCAACAAACCCACCCCCCAAAAATCCCATCACACCCAACACCCTCCATGTTCACTCCTAGCTCCTCCCTCTCCCCCTGGCTCCCCCAAGCCTTTTCACTGCTTCTGACAGGAGCAGGAAATACACTTCTGTATTGTAATTGAAATGAATTACACAAAGTTCTGTATTAATATGCTTAGTAAGGAATCTATTTGTCAAAAAATAAAAATAAAAATAACCACAATCTTTGGGGGGGGGGACGGAAGGGGTGTCGGTATTGTTACAGACATACTTGCTGACAGATATTTTGGAATAAATTACCAAACTAATTGAAACTGGCATGATTATACTGTGTTATTTTCACAAATAAAATATGCAGAATTTTGAAGAAGTTTCAAATATTGTGTGCAGAATTTCTAAATTTTTGGTGCAGAATTCCCCTAGGAGTAACCACTGCACAGGATAGATGCATAGGAGAGCCAAATTAAGGTTTCATGGGTGACTGTAAATTATGGCATTTCCTAACTTTTGGGGTGTTTAACTTTATAACCACTAAACTTGGCTTTTTGTATGTAACCTTAATTATGCTGTCCTAAATAATTCCTCTTCCTCCTTTACGTGTGAACCCTGTGTATACTTTAGATATCCTGTTAAACCAAATTGTACTTAGTTCCTGGAATATTTTCACCTTAGTCAATGTCTTCAGCTGCCTAATGTCTTCAGCTGCCTTCATCTGCTACTTTGTTGCTGTTCTGTGAATTCTTTTGTTGACCTCCCACACCTGTTTGCAGACCATAACAATGTTCCTCTTTTTTTAGGTAGTTGGAGTTGCAGATCCTCATGCTTTTGCTAGAAATGACCTTCAGAAGATTCACTGCATTGACCAAAAAAATGTTTTTAATGGTAATATTTGCCTTGCTGTCTTGTTCTATTGGCCATATTATTAAAGACTAACTTAATGAAATATATATCTACATATCCAAACACTAATATTAGTTTATATTCAGTGCCTTTTAGGATATATATCTGGGGTTTGTATTTATGGAATATAATTTTATTTTGTACTAGCGAAAATACCCGGCGTTGCTCGGGTCCGTCTGAGGTGGGAAGGGGGCAGAGAGCTGAGCGAGTGCGGGGTCCATTGGAGGGGGCAGAGAGCAAACCTGACACCCCCACCTCACCCCCCCGACCAAACCCGACACCCCCACCTCACTTACCCCTCGACCAACCCCAACACCCCCTGACCAACACCCAGACCTCACCCCCGTAGACCAAACCTGACACAGCCACCTCACTTTCCCCCCAACCAAACCCGACACCCCTACCTACCACCACAAACAAACCCGACACCCACACCTCACTTACCCCTCGACCAACCCCGACCCCCCTCCTCACCCCCCCGACCAACCCCGACCCCCCTCCTCACCCCCCCCAACCAAACCCAACACCCTCTGACCAACCCCAACACCCACACCTCACCCCCCTCACCCCCCCGACCGATCCCGACACCCCCACCTCACTTACCGTCCCACCAAACCCAACTCGGATCCGTCGCAGGCGGGGAGGGGGCCCAGAGCCGAGGGATTCCGGGGACCTTCGCAGGTGGGGGGGGGGGGGCACAGAGCTGATGGATTCTGGGGTTCCATTGGGAGGGGGGAGGGGGCAGAGAGCTGAGGGATTCCGGGGTTCCGTTGGAGGAGGGAGGGGCAGTGAGCTGAGCGACTGCGGTGTCTGTTGGAGGGGGTATTATGACATCATCACCACCTAGCTGCCCAGCCGATGTGATTGGCCCTTAAAGACTTTCACCCTTGGGGGGCGTCAGAGGTGAGATCCGAAAATTTTTCGACCCTTATGACCATCTAGACCCCAAGACCTCTAACTGTACCAAATTTCAAGTCTCTAGCTCAAACGGTGCGGGATAGTTTTAAAAAACTACAATGTCTCATCTTTAGAAGGATGATGTTCCCTTGGTGATTGTACATGTTAGAGCAAAATGACTTATACCGGATCATAGAAACAACCACTGTTGCCATATTTAGGTAATCTGCTCATGCTGTCTTTTGTGACTTTTATTCTACAGTAATTGCTAAATGGTTTTGCTCTGAGAACAATAAAGTCTATAATGTGATGTCTTCACTGAAATCTAAACACTTTTAAAGACAGTAGAACCCTGTTTCACGGAGTCTCCATTTACTCCTGGGAGAAATCTGCATCAAAACATTAAAAATTCTGCACACATTTTAAAATTCTGCAATTTTATTTGTGAAAATAACACAATTTAATCACACCAGTTTCAATTATTTAGGTAATTTATTTAAACTACAATATGTTGGATGGAGAATGGTTAGTTTTGTTTCCAGTTATTAGTCAATAAATGTATGCAGCCATATGCTCAGAATTACATTATAGGAAACTGAAGTGCAAGTAAGGGCTGGAGAATCAGAATTTATATTGGCTACTCACCATCACCAAAAAGGTCAGTAGTAAACAGTTCATGGAGCACATTTTGACTAGAACATTTTTCAGTCCAAAAATTTAGACCAGTTTTATTGACCAAAGCACCATAAGCATTTACAAGGCTATACTGTCGTTTACAATAAAGCTCCTTTACACCACTCTGGCAATGTAAAGGACCTTTAAATCTTTTACCCTGATTTATACCCGGGGAAAATTCACTAAGAACAATGGGAACAATTCACTGCTACATTCTGCTCTGACAGGGCCTGCCTCATGCCTACCTCCTCAGAAACACCCCAAAGCCCTGCCTCCCATGCTGGGTGCCTCGAGAGCGACAGAGTCTCATTCACTGACACGCCAAGCGTGCCACCCCTCCCTCCAGCGTGGATTGATGTCTCCTTCAGTTGGCAAAAGTAAAGGAGAAACTAGCTAATATGCATATTTTATTTTCTGCATACCTAGTTGCCATCTATGAATTTAGATGGCATAGGTATTACTTTCTGAACTTCCTGTGATAATCTAATAACAGGAATACTGTGGGACGGATTTCATTCTGAGGCAAGTACTACATAGATCAACTGCAAGGAGTAGTTTGTGCAAAAGATGAAAAGAGTCACTGTAGGCCATGACACCCCTCTGAAACAAAAACTGAAGTGAGATGGATTTGTGTTACAAAAATACCGTAAATGGAATATCTGCCTCCAAAAGTCAGAGGCAAAAGAATCTTTCCACTAATTCCACAGTTACTAATTTTATCACTGGCTTTTCAGTCTAATACACTTGCTTTAAAGAGCAATTTCAGAGTAATCCTGTATGAAATGAGACTCTGCTGTTAAGTAAGCCATGCATGTAGAGACTTTGTGTATATTTAAATATATTAATATTTGTGTTGATTGGTAAAATAATTGTTTCCCCACATTAATATAGTTGTCCTTTATTTTAGGACTTTTAGAAAGTAACAATGAAACACTTTAGAAACGCTTTAAAAAAAGAGCTCAGCAGGAATTATTCAGACCTTCTAAAAATTTCCTTTGGGCTGTAACCACGTGTCATATTAATTGTTTCAGAAAGTTAAGTATCTGAAATAGGATCTTAGGCTCAGTCCATTTTAATTGACTTCAGTGAATACAAAGAGGGGGCACTAAAATGCTACCTCAGCCTTAATTACAGAATCAGTATAAGAGACTATTTGGAATTTAGCCTAGAATTCATTCAAGAGGTGTATATAAAACTTGCACTGTAGTAACAAATAGTTTGTTCTATTTTTAATGTGAACTAATATTTTTTCCTTTTTTAATACATGCTCAATTTTTGTAACAAAAGCTGTCTCAACTACTGACATTAATTGACTCGCTATTTTAAATCTCTTTTCCTTCAGACTGGAAGGTAGCCACGGAGAGAGAGAGGTTTGCGGATGCTGTTATAATAGCAACACCAGACAGACTGCACAAGGTACTATGGACTTCTTGAGCATTACACAAAAATCATAACGAATAACAAAGGAGAGCCCCAGATTGTAAAGCGTACATCATTGTCCTAGCTCTGTCTTTCGGTGCACATAACAATTTTTTTCCACACCTGGATGGAAAAAATTTGAGGGAACACTGCTCGCAACTCCATTATCCAAATCATTAATGAAAATTATTGAATAGTACTGGGTCCAGGCCTGACCTTGTGGGATCCCAGTAGACATGCCACCCCAATTTGTCAGTAAACCATTGATAACTACTGTGACGGGTTGGGATCACAGAAACCCCCTTAGAAGCTGCCACCCGATGTGCCAAGGCTACTCCTGCCCCAACAGCTTAGGACCTCAGTACCCTGCCTGGTCTGAGCTACGTCCCCTAACAGCTGTGGGCTTTCCTGGAAACAGGCAGGAGGTATTCTTACCTCTGGCACTCAGATGCTCAACTCCCAATGGGGTCAAACCCTGAATAAAATTTGTTGTGCCCTGTATAAAGCTTATACAGGGCAAACTCATAGATTGTTCGCCCTCTGTAACAATGATAGAGAGATATGCACAGCTGTTTGCACCCTCAGGTACCAACATGTACTCCAGGTTAATTAATAAGTAAAAAGTGATTTTAATAAAGACAGGAAATAGGATTTAAGTGGTTCAAAGTAGTAACAGACAGAATAAAGTGAATTACCAAACAAAATAAACTGAACACGCAAATCTAACACTAATATAGCAAAAAACCTCACCCTCAGTGAATTCCTTCTGTCAGGCTAAACTTCCTGTTAGCCTGGGTCCAGCACTCACTCGAACCCCCTGCAGTTTCTTCCAGGAATCCTTGGGGGGGGTGGAGGGCTGTTATTTGAGCCAGCTGAGAACAAAATGGAGAGGTCTCTCCCAGGTTTATATAGACCTCTTCCTCTGGGTGGAGAGCCCCTCCTCCTTCTTATTCAGAGTCCACATGGACTCTCAGAGCATGTGGCCCAGTCCCAGGTTTGAACCAGACTCCGCTCATTACCAGCCAGGCGCATTCCTGAGGAAGCTTGGTGTGGACGGGCGTCGACAAAGTTCACTGTTTGCTTGATTGGTTCTCAATTGGGCTTCACTGAGAATAGTTTTTTCTCAGAGAGCTGTTCAGCTGCTTTCCAAAGTCTACATATAACTAACCAAGCACATAGCCAATATTCATAACTTTGAATACAAAACAGACACATACATACATACAAATAGGATTGTAGCGGGTTGACCACCCGGTCCCCCCCTTAAAAGGGCTAGAGTAGCCCGGGAAGGGGCTGGAAGCAGCCCAGGGAAGGGGCTGTGGCTGGGAGCCTGCAAACTCCCAGGCTGATTGGGAGTTAGGCTCAGCTGAGTGGCCACGCCCCAAACTCTCAGACTGTATAAAAGCCTGGGAGGCAGAAAGAGTTAGTCAGTCCCCTCTGTAGCCCGAGGGAGACAGGGCCTGGCTGCAGGGAGCCATTTATCAGATTACACGGACTGGGACAGGGCGAGGGCAAGGCAGCTGGGAGCCAGGGAGCCTAAGCTCTAGGGAGAGGGCCCCGGCTTGCTAAGCCTAGGGAAGGCCCGACTCACGGGGTACTGGGGGTTGCAAGGGGGCGGCCCTGGGCTGGTTAGGAGCAGCAGGCCCAACCCCTTCTTGCCGGTGATGAGTAGCCATGAGACTGCAGTCAGCCTCAGTGAACTGAGGCAAATGATGACAGGCAGTGGCAGTATCTGAGGCAAGTTGGGGATAGTGGGTGGTGGGTTCCCCCGGGGAGGGGAGACCCTAAGACCAGGGGGTACTGCAGGGGTGCAGCACCCTCAGCAAGGGGCTCTGGGGTCTGGGAGGGGCACGGGGCCAGAGTGGAGAAGCGGACGTCGGCCGGCAGAGGGCGCTCTGGAGGTAAAAGAGCTGATTCCCCAGACGACCAGACGGGGGTGCCGCCGGGTGAGTGACCGACATCCCTTACAAGGATGAACAGATCCAGTGGATCATTACCCTTCGCATAGATATGTTACATGGCATATATAGCAAAACCATATTCCAATAATATCGGACATATATTTACAGGCACTCCCCCATAAAGCCTTATGGGGTACACTGTCACAACTACTCTTTAAGTATGATCTCTCAACCAGTTGTGCAGCCACTTTATAGTAATTTAATGTAGACTACATTTCCCTAGGTAACAAAGTCCTCGATGAAGTGGATATTAGCCCACGAAAGCTTATGCTTCAAAACTTTATAGTTAGTCTTTAAGGTGCCACAGGACTTTGTTACCTCTGCTATTCCAGACTAACACGGCTACCTCTCTGATTCTCTACATTTCCCTAGTTTTCTTATGAGAATGTGATGTGGGACTAGACCAGAAGTGGGCAAAGTACGGCCCGCGGGCCAGATCCGGCCCGCGGGCTCCTCCAAACCGGCCCCCGAGGTCTGGCTGGGGAGGCTGCTCTTGCCCCTCCCCCGCGGCCTCAGCTGCTGCACTGGGGAAGTTGTTCCCCCGTTGGCCCCCTCCCGCGTGGCCTCGGCAGGACACGGTAGGGAAACTGCTCCAGCCCCTCTTGCCCTGTCTCCCTCCCCCGCGGCCCCAGAGGGCCGCGTGAGCAGCGCTGTTGGGCGGGGCTGCGTGACAGCGTGTCCAGCTCCTGGCCAGACACGTTGCGCGCTCTGGGAGATCAGCGCAGCCGTGTGTCTGGCTTTGGGCCAGACACGCTATTCTAGGCAGCGGCGAGGTAAGAGGACCGGGGCCAGGCAGGTTACCTAAAGGGGCAGAAGGTGGTGGGGGGGAGGGAGGAGGTTGGATGGCACATGGGAGTCCCAGGGGGCCTGTTGGGGGTGGAGGTATAGATAGGTGTCAGGGAAAAGGAAGCTTGGATAAGTGGATAGGGTCCTGGGGGGGTGAGTAAGGAAAAGGAGACCTGTGGAGGGGGTGGTCAGGGGCGAAGGAGCAGGGGGGCTTGAGGTGGGGTCTTGGGGCGGTGGCTAAGGGCAGGGGGTCTCTGGAGGGGGCAGTCAGAGGACAGGGAGCAGGGGGGGCTTAGATAGGGGGTGGGGCTCTGGGGGGCCATTAGAGTAAGGGATCTCCAGATAGGGCGATGGGTTGGGGGTTCTGAGAGGGGGTAGTCAGGGGGCCAGAAGTGAGTGGGAGTTGATAGGGGGCGGGGCCAGGCTGTTTGGGAGGGCACCGCCTTCCCTACCCGGCCCTCCACACAATTTTGAACTCTGATGTGGCCCTCAGGCCAAAAAGTTTGCCCACCCCTGGACTAGACCAAAGCCTTACTAAAATCAATATATATCACATCTACTGCTTCTCATTCCTGTCCTCACTAACTTGCTCAAAGAAGGAATGCCCCCTCCCCTAAACAAAATCAGTCTGTAAATGCCCCTTAGAAAATCAACTCTAGTATTCAGGTTATAACATCATAAGGACTTTGGCAATATTGTCACTAATAGTGAACTAAAACATGGAATATTCTATTAGTAATAATAATCATACTTAGCATTTATAACACTTAGAGAAGATGTGAATATCACCTTTTAACAGAAAATCCCTTTTTGAGATTAAATATGTATAGAACGGATTATCTAAAGCGTGATTGTGCCAAAGAGGTTACAGCTGACGGACCACATCCAAAGCCCACTGATACCAAGCCAAAAAATCAATAAAACAATACAATACACTGCAGTATCCATTTAAACAACTAGGGAAGACTGCTTGATTGTCTGAATGTTCTACAGACCCAGAAGGTCTTCAGGAAATTGTTGCATGAAGCAGGAAGAGGAAGGCAAATGAAGAATGTCAATCAGAAGACAAACCCTAAGTGGCTGCATGCAAAAGGCAGGACGTCAATTCAGTCACAACTGAAAAATGAAAAATTGTTTTGGATCAACCCAAAATGAATTTTGTTTCACTTTTCTTAGAGAAACAAATATCTGAAGAAAAAATATTTGGGTTGAATTCAATATTCTTCTTCGAGTGATTGCTCACATGCACTCCACTATAGGTTAGGCACGCGCTGCGGGCCTGGTTGCCGGGTAGATTTTCCCCTAGCTGCAGACTGGGTGAGCAGGGAGCCCCCTGGAGTGGCGCCACTGAGGCACTCTATAAGTACCCCTGCGACACAGTCTGGCCCTCAGTTCCTTCTTTACCGCTCGAGCTGGTAGTCGGAAGAGGAGCTCTGCTTTTCAGCGTTCTCCTTATCTCCTAGCTAGTCGATTGTTCTCTTAATTGTTCGTTGTTAGTAGTTGTTGTTAGTTAGTTTACATAGTCTTTGTAGTGTAAATAGTCAAGTGCAGGGGTTTTCCCTGCTGCCGGAGCCTCTGTCTCTCAAGGCTCCGGGATTCAAGCACTCAGAGTGTGGGAAGCCTATGCCTGTGGGCGACCCACACTCTAAGTGCCTCAAGTGTCTGGAAGAAGCGCACTTGGCAGATTCTTCTAAGATCTGCAGAACCTTCAAGCCCAGGACCCGCAAGGACAGGGAATCCCGCTTGCGGCACGTCCTGATGGAGGCGGCCCCGGACTCGAGTGCGGCACCGGACCCCGCACCCAAACCGCCGAGAGCCAAGCCTCGGCACCGGTCGCGCTCCCCCAGCGCCAAGCGGAAGAGGAACGCTCAACCTCGCCCCGCTCCGGCGCCGGACCGCGTCCAGCCGTCGGTACCGGTCCCGTGACCTCAGCCATCTCCGGGGAGCCGACCTGAGGAAGAGCCGCCAGCACCCGCACCGCTGACTCCGGCGCCGCAGGAGGCCCCGTTGAGTCCGGTGCCAGTGGTCTTGCCACTTGGGGTGCCAACTCCGCAGCAGCTTCCCTCCACGCCGGAGGCGTGTACTGCTGTGAGAGGGTTGCTTGCCGGGGACGCCCCGCAGCAACAAGTCCGGTCGACGGGCAGGCCGCCCATGACCGAGACAGAGATCGCGTGTCGGAGCCCGGCAGGGCATGGACACCGCTCAATCTCGCGGCGCCGATCAGACTCCCGGCAACGGTCACCCGCCCGGCACCGGTCGCAGTCTCGGCGCCGCAAGGAGTTGAGACCCTGCTCGAGGTCTCCTCCTGGCCGTTCGCGCCACTCGCGCTCTGGCCGCCGATCAGAATCCCGGCACCCTGGTAAGGGCCGGTCGTACTCTCGGCACCGGTCGCACTCCCGGCACCAGTCCCTCAGCTGGCGCCGAGACCGGTTGAGACGTCGCTCCACAAGCCGCTCTACGTCCCGGCACTGCTCGTCGTCCCGGCACCGGTCCTACTCCGGCCATCACCGGTCACCCCGGCGCTGCCCTTCACCTCGGCACCGGACCCCGTCGCGGCACCGAAGGTCCTCCCGGTACCAATCATCGTCTCGGCACCGAGACTCCCCGAGGCGGCACTGTTCAGGTAGCCACGATTCCTCGGATGGGCACCATACCGCCCGGCACTGGTTGAGAAGCCCACGGCACCGGGAGTGTAGAGAGCGGCACCGGACCCCGTCGCGGCGCCGAAGGTCCCCCCGGTACCGCTCATCGTCTCAGCACCGAGACTTCCCGAGGCGGCACCGTTCGGGTAGCCACGACTCCTCGGATGGGCACCATACCGCCCGGCACCGGTCGAGAAGCCCACGGCACCGGGAGCGTCGAGAGTCCGCTGGCATGCGAACCCGGCGTGACTCTCCGCTTAAGATAGCACAGTCGGCCACTGCAGTAACCCCATGGTACTCCTCCTCTGCCTCAGTGTCCCCTCGCTCGGTGGGACCGGCCCAGGCCGCCCAGAACCCTGCCTGGTCAGAGTGGGCGGTATGGGGGTACGACCAGCCCCGGGAAACCCAGTCCGAGCCCGGGTTCCCGGTGGGCTCAGAGGGTCCAGTGGCCGCGGTGGCAGGACCATCATCAGCAGGCCGGCCCTCCACGGCACGCAGCCCTATGGAACCGGGCCCCTACGCTTCCCCCATCGGGGTAGAGGCGGTGGCGGGTACTTCATCAACTAGCCCGCCCACCTTGGACCTCTCCAGGTACCGACATCTCCTCCAGGCAGTTGCAAAGAACATGAACCTGCCTATGGAGGAGGCCCCAGTAGTGGAGGACCCGGTTACCACTATGCTCACTAAGGGCACTCCGGCACGAGTGGCAGTGCCGTTTATAAACACTATAAAACTCCATACGGAGGCAATCTGGAAGACCCCCGCCTCTATCTCCCCCACTGCTCGTGGGGTGGAAAAACGTTATTTTGTCCCTGCCAAGGGCTATGAATATCTGTACATTCATCCCACGCCCTCCTCCCTGGTGTTTGACTCAGTTAACAACAAGGAGTGCCACGGGCAGGAGGCGCAGGTTCCCAAAGCCAAAGAGGCCAAGTGGCTGGACCACCTTCGGAGACCGTCTGTCCCACTTCCTCTGTGCATGGTCGGACATTACATCAGACCAATAGGTCCTCCGCACGGTGGAGGTGGGATATTCGCTCCAGCTCTCCTCCACTCCTCCCACCCACCCACCCTCCTCGTCCCTCTTCAGGGACCCCTCTCACGAGCAACTCCTCGTACAGGAGGTGAGGTCGCTCATCGCACTGGGAGCCATCGAGCCCGTACCGCAGGAGTTCAGGGGGAAGGGGTTTTACTCCCGCTACTTCCTGATCCCCAAGGCGAAAGGGGGCCTCCGGCCCATCCTGGACCTGCGCGAACTCAACACCTACATGATCAGGTTCAAGTTCCGCATGGTCACCTTGGGCACTATCATTCCCTCTCTGGATCCGGGAGACTGGTTCGCTGCCCTCGACATGAAGGATGGTTACTTTCACGTGAGCATCAAACCCTCACACAGGCGTTACCTCCGCTTCCTGGTAGCGGGGCAACACTATCAGTTTGCCGTCCTACCCTTCGGCCTGTCCACCGCACCCAGGGTGTTCACAAAGTGTATGGCGGTAGTAGCGTCGTTCCTTCGGCGCCGCGGGGTACAATTATACCCCTACCTCGACGATTGGTTGATCCGAGGCACCTCCAGGGACCAAGTGTCAGCACACGTGCGGCTCGTTATCAGCACGTTCGACCGCTTGGGAATCCTCCTCAACAAGGAGAAGTCCACCCTGGAGCCTACCCAGAACATAGAGTTCATAGGAGCCCTACTAGACTCCACGGTAGCAAGGGCATCCCTGCCCCAGCCTCGGTTCCTCACTATCCAGTCGGCCATCAGACAGCTACGCAACTGTCCGATGACTACGGTCAAGGTCTTCCTCAGCCTGCTAGGTCACATGGCATCGTGCACTCATGTCATACAGCACGCCAGACTACGGCTACGCCCACTGCAGTCGTGGCTCGCAGTGGCCTACAGACCGAGAAGGGACAGTATGGATGCCCTCCTCTCCATCCCCAGAGCCACCCTATCCGCTCTGGCTTGGTGGAAAGACCAGGACAATGTGTGCCAAGGGGTCCCCTTCCTTCCCCCCAGCCCGTCCATGTCCCTGGTGACGGACGCTTCGTCACTAGGGTGGGGAGCTCACCTAGGGGAACTCAGGACCCAGGGCCGCTGGTCGGAGTCGGACCTCTGCCTCCACATCAATGTCAGGGAGCTGAGGGCCGTCCGGCTCGCGTGCCAGGCGTTCCGGGACACGTTACGGGGTCACTGTGTAGCGGTGCTGACAGACAACACCACAGCCCAGTACTACATAAACAAGCAAGGCGGGGCCCACTCCAGCCCCGTGTCAAGAGGCGATTCTCCTGTGGGAATTCTGTATAGCCCACGCTATTCACCCGGTGGCCTCCTTCCTTCCCGGAATCCAGAACGCCCTGGCAGACCACCTCAGAAGATCCTTTATGACTCACGAGTGGTCCCTTCGGCCAGATGTTATCCGGCCGATCTTCCTGAGGTGGGGGTTTCCCCACATCGATCTCTTCGCCTCCAGACAGAACAGGAAGTGCCTCCAGTTCTGCTCCTTCCGAGGTAGCTCCCGGGGATCTCTGACAGATGCCTTTCTCCTACCCTGGACGGGGCACCTGTTCTACGCGTTCCCTCCAATCCCAGTTCTCCACAAGGTGATCCTGAAGATCAGACGGGACAGGGCACACGTCATCCTCATAGCCCCAGCCTGGCCCAGGCAATGCTGGTATGCGTCCCTCCTCCGGCTGTCCAGGGCTCCTCCCATCAGCCTCCCGCTGTGGTCAGACCTGATCTCCCAGGATCACGGTCGCCTCCTGCACCCGGACTTGCGGTCCCTTCACCTCACAGCGTGGCTACTCCATGGCTGAGAGGTCCTGAGCTCTTATGCTCAGCCGAGGTACAGAACGTCCTTCTGGGTAGTAGGAAACCATCCACCAGAAGTACCTATACCGCCAAGTGGACCCGTTTCTCTGCCTGGTGCAGACAACATGACATCGTTCCAAGTGAGGCTACTATCCCACGCATATTGGACTACCTCTTAGGCCTCAGAAATCAGGGCCTTTCTACCTCCACTATCCGGGTCCACCTCGCTGCCATATCGGCTTTCCATCCGGGCCAGTCGAACCACTCAGTCTTCTCTGACCCTGTGGTATACCGTTTCCTCAGGGGTTTAGATAAGCTGTACCCGAACGTCAAGCGTCCCATTCCATCTTGGGACCTCAACCTTGTGCTCTCACGCCTCAGACAACCAAGCCTCCCCTCCACCTCCCTCTCCCCTGTATATCATATGGTCTTTTAGTTAGAGCACTTCCCTGGGGTTGACAACATCATATGGTCTTTTAGTTAGAGCACTTCCCTGGGGTTGACAACATCTGGGCTTATGTCTCCACTCTACCTGGTTTACAGCAGGGATTTAAACTTTAGTCTCTCATATCTTAATAATTTATTGGAGGAGGATGCAGGTGTCTCCCTCCGGAGAGTCTCCTAACCAGCAGACACCAGTGTCATTCTCTGTCTCTACCCCAGTGGCTATTTAAGTATTTTATATCAAGCATAACAGCTTCCGTCCATAAGAGTGACTAAGTTGATGCTATCCCAGAATATTCAGTGCCATAACCACTGGAAGTGGGAGTCCCTAGTTCAAATTCCTCCTCTGGGTGAGATGGAGGGGGGACTTGAACCTGGGCCTCAGACATGCTAGGTAAGTGCTGTCACCGTGGGTCTAACTCTATGGGGTGGGGGAGGCATTTCCATTTCCTTTGGTTTTGTGAATGACTTCTAATGCCCCTTGCAAATCTAGCCCCAAAAATGTTGTGGGCCAAAACTATTTGGTGAAGTTGTGTGAAATTTGCAAGTAATTTTGGAGGACCTGAAATTGCATATTTTGGTGAATAAACTGTTCGTCGGAAAAAGGTTCTTTATTTCTAATTGTGAGTAAACAATGATAGAGAGAAACATTTAGTTGCTTGTAACTTGTCTCTTTGGTTTCTCTCCCTTCCTAGGCTCCAGCGATAGCTTTTGCTAACAAAGGCTACCACATTTTGTTGGAAAAGCCCATGGCAGTAAGTTAAGCAAGATCATAATGTTAAAATTTAAATAGTGGGGATAATTTTCAAATATCAGGGTGTTAATGTAGTAAATACTACTCTGCCTGTCAGTAAACATAATGTGGGATTTGCTTCCTTACAGTACATCTCTGGTTTTGGGATTTTGCAGCAAGGTGATCATGTTACATTTAGGATATCATGTAATTTCTCTGGCAATAGAACATGATGTTAGGTAGGCACAGGATTTTGGCTTCATTGCAGAATCCAGAAAAACAAGAAATGAAATTTTGAGTTTAATCCTGTCCTGCTATCTGCAATAAGATGCCCTCAACTTGCACCTCTGATGTCAGCGGGAGCCTTGCGATTGACTTCAGTGAGCTAATTCTGAGAGTGGGATGAACACCAGTTCCTGCAATCTACCGGTCTTTCTACATCAATGTTTGTGCACTTCCAAGTTTGTATTATGTGAAAATTTCTTTACAGACAGATTAAACCAGTTTTGGGATGCTATATAAATAACATCTTTTATTATTGTTTATATTGTATTAGTGTGCTCTCAGTGTCGTACATAAATGTAATAAGGGACAATCTTTTCTCCCAAAGAATATAGACAGGATGGACACAATGTAGGATAAAGAAAAAGTATTGTCTTCATTTTCTAGATGGAAATTGAGACACAGAGAAGCAAAATACTCATGGTAACAGTCTGACAGAGCCTAGGAGTTGATCCCAATACAGGCAGTCCTTGGACTTATGACACAATTGGTTCCTGAAAAATTGTGTCGTAATTGAAATGTCATAACTTGTGTCATAAGTGTGGAGTGTTGTCTTGTCTCTGTGGGGTTAATGTTACGTCAGAGGAGTCTGGCTAGACACAGAGAGACCAGGAAGTGGAGTTCAGTTCGATCTGGGCTTTGGATTGACTCAGATCCCTTGGTCCAGCTATGGACCCACAATCTTGTCCTTTCTCTGTATGTCTTCATAACTAGCTAAAACTGTAAGTAAGAATTGTATCCTGCATAAGCTTGCATTCGACCTTTGGTGTCCCCATCTGTGTAGTTAGCAGAGATGGGGGGGAGAGAGAAGTTTGCTTATGCAAGAAGACTGAGGTTAGAAAATTCTGTACCTGTGTAGTGTCTTAATTGTATGCTGTATTCTCTTTTCTTTCTTAAATCTTTTTAGTTATAAAAAGGTTTGGTTCTTCTCATAAAGAAATCCTAGCTTGGATTTATCCCAGTTCCCAGGTATAGGACAGTCTGTGTGTCTAAGAGGAAGGCTCACAGGGTGAAAGCCTCAGGGCGGTTTCTTATCTCTCTTGGTAACAGACGGGAGGGGGAAGGGGGAAGGGAAACAGCGTTGAAGGTCCCAATTTCTCAGGGAGAGAAGAGGGGGAGTTGAGTGTCAAGGTACCCCACCCAATGGTCTTGGGGTGATTACTGAGTGGTGGCAGCTTGGTCCCCATTTCCCCACGGGTAACGTGTGGGGTTTGGGGGTGCAAAGACTTAACTTAGGCTGGGAAGTTAACTTTGGACTGACAAAAAAGAGTCCTTTTCTCTGTACCCCAGAGCACAGAGAAAGGGGAGGACACTCTTACAACTTGGAACTACAATACACTCCATTGTGGGACCAAGCATCTTAAAGTCGAAACCAATTGTAAGCTGAATCGGGATCAGCTCAGAAACGTCATAAGTGTCATTCGTTGTAAGTCGAATGTCATAAAGTCGAGGACTGCCTGTATCCTGGAGTCCCAAGAGTAGTGCCTTAACCATAAACCCACCCTTCCTCTAATGTCAGATTTCTGATATCCAGTATGGTAGGTACATCCAAACATGGGCTTAAATCTTTGTTTAAAAAAAGTAATGACACACATTTTATATCAGTAAAAACAATTTGCTGCTGTGCTGAAATCTTGCACCCTGCAGGAGAGTGCTTTGGTCTAGTTAAATGTAGTTTCTAATGATAATGCAAACATATACATAACTAGAGTATTATTGGTGAGTGCCATTTACATACAGTTGCAGATGAAATGTCAGTTTAGCACATAAGTGCCTAGAAAGATATTTAATAAAACGTATTTTTCAAATTGCTCGTGTGGTGACAATTAGCAGATTCATGCAGTAACTGTAGTACATAATGCAGTCAGAATAGAAATAACTGACTGGGTTATTTTCTCTGGTTTATAAGGTAACACCTGAGGACTGCAAAGAAATTGTTTCTGTGTGCAAAGCTAACAATGTCATGCTTGCAGTGTGCCATGTCCTGCGGTACCATCCAGCCTCACTGAAGATAAAGGTACGCTTATTGCTTTAACAGAGACCTGTGGAGTCAGTAAATGTTCATTCCTGCTATGGGATATAGATATTAACTTCTGTGACCCTGACCCTGGTCCAGGGAGTAGGGTCAAAGCATCCCTGTACTGTTATGTGTCACGCTTCTAATCATCTAACTAATCACAATCCTACTGTGATTGGTTGTCAGAGCATGACAAATCATCATTTAGAATTGCAAGAAGCAGTTGTGAAAATTTAGGCCAGGACTGTAGGTGTTCAGTTAACTGAGAAAATAAGATTGTCAATGAAATTCCATGCAGAGATTAGGTTCTAGATTAGCTGGCATTCCAGGACCAGCAAGTATTAAACATGTTTTAGAAATCTTTCTACACAGCTACTTTGGAGCTGTTCAAGTGTGCTGCATCCGTGAGAAATGCAACACTGCTACCTGGAGGGAACTGAGACTCCTCTGTGTAACTCCTTCAGTTCTGGGGACTGTTAGTCACTAGGGCCTGGTCCCCACTACGGCTTAATGTTGACTTTAGCGTCGTTAAGTCGGAATAAAACTGTACCCGTCCTCACACGGCCACCATTTGCGTCTATTTAAAGTGCCCTCAAAATCGATTTCTGTACTCCTCCCTAACAAGAGGAGTAGCGCTGAAATCGACCTCTTTGGGCAGCACAAGCCACAACCATGCAGAGCTCAGCACAGGAGACCAACTAGAGGAAAAGAGCTCCAGCATGGTCCATGCGTGAGGTGTTGGATCTGATCGCTATCTGGGGAGAGGAATCCGTGATGTTGGAACTCTGTTCCAACAAACGGAATGCCAACATGTTCGCCAGGGTCTCCAAAGCCATGCTGGAAAGGGGCCACTATAGGGACGCCCAACAGTGCTGCGTGAAAATTAAGGAGCTGAGGCAAGCGTTCCAGAAAGCCAAAGAGGCAAACGGACGCTCTGGGGGACCTCCGTGGACATGCCGGTTCTATAATGAACTGAGTCAGATAATGGGGGGCACCCCCACCACCGTTGCACCGGTCTCCATTGACTCCATCGACGGGATAATCCTGTCCCCCTTCCTCCCCCCCACCCCCATCCACCACTCCGACTGCTGGTTTCCCTCCTCACCCACCCCTTCTGGGCTACCTTTCCAGTGATCCCCTGTGTTTGTGAAGAAGCAATAAAGAATGCATGATTTTTAAAACAGTGAATTTATTTCCTCTGCAAGCGTCAGGAGGGGGGAGGGAAAGAGGGTGCAAGGACGGCAGACTTAGGGCTGAGCAGAGCAAGGGAGCAGGTTTTCAAACGCTATCTTGGGCACTCATAAAACTGGTTTTCAAGGCGTCTCTGAGGCACAGCGCCTCCTGGTGCGCTCTTCTATTTTCCCTGCTGTCTGGCTGCTGATAAGCAGCGGACAGGAGATTTGCCTCTGCCTCCCACCCTGCCATAAACGTCTCCCCCTTGCTCTCACAGAGATTGTGGAGCACAGAACACGCAGCAATAACAATAGGCACATTTCTGTCACTGATGTCTGAGCAAGTGAGTAATGTACGCCATCGCCCTTTGAGACGGCCAAATGCACACTCAACTGCCATTCTGCACTTGCTCAGCCTATAGTTGAACACCTCCTGACCCCTGTCCAGGGATCCTGTGTAGGGCTTCATAAGCCAGGGCATTAAGGGGTAGGCTGGGTCCCCAAGGATAACGATCAGCATTTCTATATCCCCACCACCACCACCACACACACACATAGTAATCTTCCGGTCTGGGAAGAAAATCCCTTGCTCCAGCTTTCTAAATATCCTAGAGTTCCTGAAAACACGAGCGTCATGAACCTTTCCCGGCCATCCCACGTACAGGTCAGTGTAACGTCCCTTGTGGTCAACCAGTGCTTGCATGACCACAGAATCATACCCCTTCTGGTTTCTGTACTCGGCGGCCTCGTAGTCCGGTGCCAGGATAGGGATATGAGTCCCATCTATAGCCCCACCACAGTTAGGGAATCCCATCGTGGCAAAGCCATCTATTGTAGCTTTCAGGTTTCCAAGGTTTATAACCCGGTGTAGCAGCCGCTTGACGATTGCCCTGCTTACTTGCATCACAGCAGACCCCACTGTAGATTTACCCACCCCAAACTGATTCGTGACTGACCAGTAGCTGTCTGGCGTTGCAAGCGTCCAGAGGGCTATCGCCACTCGCTTCTCCACTGTGAGGGCTGCTCTCATTTTGGTATTCTCGCGCCGGAGGGCCGGGGACAGCAAGTCACAAAGTTCCATGAACATGCCCTTACGCATGCGAAAGTTTCTGAGCCACTGGGAGTCATCCCACACCCGCAGCACTATGCGATCCCACCAGTCAGTGCTTGTTTCCCTGGCCCAGAATCGGCGTTCTATAGCATGAGCCTGCCCCATTGCCACCAAATTTGCCAGATTGTCGGTCCCCCATACTTCCAAAAACGTCAGTGTCCCTGTCCCTGCTGTGCACATCCAGGTCCACTTCCTCATCACTGTTGTCAGTTTCCAGAAAGCGCAGTTGTGTCCAGGTCGCCTTCCTCTGCAGACGATGCAGCATAAAGTCCACAACAATGCGCGAGGTCTTCACAACGGCCAGTACTGCAGCGGTGGCCTCAGCAGGCTCCATGCTTGCAGTGCTATGGCGTTAGCGCGGCGCGGAGAAAGGGCGCAAATTATGGGATGCCTACCCACAGTGCACCGCTCGAAATGGCGTCGGCGGCATGAAAAAAGGGCGCGAAATAATGAAATGCCTACCCACAGTGCAGCACTCGAAATGGTGCCTGCTGGGGACTCCGGGAACTGTGGGATAGCTACCCACAGTGCACCACTCGCTATGTCAACACTTGCCACAGTTGTGTGGACAGACAATGCCAACTTTCTGTGCTTTGTGGGGACACACAAAATCGACTCTATACATTCTGCTTACAAAAATCGACTGCAAGGAAATCGACCTAATTTTGTAGAGAAGACATACCCTAAGACATCAAGGGGGGTTACTTTGAGATGAGATGATTACGAGGGTGGCTCCAGACTCCCTGCCTGCTATTTCAGAGTCTTGTAGATGTTTGATTTTGTACTGAATTGCCTTGCCAGTGGTTGTAATTAGATGAAAAATGTATTCGTAAAGCTTTAGAGCTAAAATTTTAATTGACAGATTTAATGACAGATTTGAGCTGTGGAAATGTGTATTACACAAGTTTATCAAATAGGCACATGTATTGTCTAGAAATGCATGGCAGTTGAAATCTAGGATTTTCCTTCCAGGTGCATCCCTGTCGGTGCTCCACTTCAAGTGAATGAGTGTCCCTGCTCTTTGATTGGAGAATTTCAGCAGCATTGCCCGTCTGGGTTGCACATGTGTTCTCCCCATCTTGCGCTGTTGTTGGTGCCTATCTAGTGCTGTGCCACCAGCCCCTTTCTCCCCTCCCCTAGTTCCTTCTCATTTGCCCTCGGCCTGAGACAGAGCTATCGGCAGTGTTACACTTGATACTTAGCTTTAGCATCAGAATTGTCTATTTAGTGCCGGTGGCATTGAGAGGCTCTCAGGGTCACAAGGATCTTAACAAGTTAAAGGAGATGCTGTTAATTTTGAATTATCTCTAAATTGATGTTTAGCTACAAGTACATTTGATATTCCAGAATAGTGATACTGAAGAGAGGCAAATGAGTTATACCATGAGCCTAAATTTGGCCTCCAGGACCTTCCTGCCCTTTATCATTGGTACCTCCATGTACCATGACCACCGGCTCCTCCCCATGTCTTGAGAGATCTGCAGCCTTCCCACCTGGAAGGCAAGTCACCATGTAGTTCTCCCAGTCATTGCAAACCCAGCGATCTATCTATGTTTCTAATGATTGAATTCCCTATTACTATTCCCTGTCTCTTCCGAATAACTGGAGTTTTCTCCCCTGGACAGGTATCCTCAGTGCGAGAGGATACCATGATGTCATCTGAAAGGAGGGTCCCAACTATGGGATCTTTCCCCTCTGCTCCAGTTTGATATTCTCCTTCCCTGAGACTTTCATCCTCCTCAACAGCACAGAGGCTGTCAGACCAGGCGTGGGACCACTGTACTGTGTCCCGGAAAGTCTCCTCTATGTACCTCTCTGTCTCCCTTAGCTCCACCAGTTCAGCTACTCTAGTCTCCAAAGCCTGTACACGGTCTCATAGGCCGGGCCACCAGACCCTTGCACCAAGCGTACACATACCATAGAGCAGGGAATCATACATGCTGCATTGGATGCAATAACCTGGATAGCCCCCACTCTGTTGCTGGTCTTCTGCCTGCATTCTCTTCTTACTCCTGCAGCTCTTTCCTCTGTTGTTGTTTTGTTTTTATCAGGAGTTTTTTATTGCCTTAAAGATGTTAAGCGTATCTAGCCTCTGCCACACACTCCTGCTCTAAACTCCCCCGCAAACTCCCCTGGTAGCTGCTCCTGGTTGCTAGCTCCTCTGGTCACTTCAGAGCAGGCGTTTTAACCCCCTGCTCTCCTGAAGTAGGGCTGATGGTGCAGCAGAACCTTCG
Organism: Sternotherus odoratus; assembly: GCA_032164245.1. Classification (NCBI taxonomy): domain Eukaryota; kingdom Metazoa; phylum Chordata; order Testudines; family Kinosternidae; genus Sternotherus; species Sternotherus odoratus. Next base: position 2,182,039 of record JAVMKO010000011.1, read on the forward strand.
CAGAACATTATACAGTCACCAGGGACTCTGCCTCTGATGCCATCCTTGGCTCCACAGTACTTTCATCTGTGACTAACCCAACTCCGACGTCCCAGCCCTCCAACGGGGGTACTGCTTGGGGATCACCTGCAGTGGAACACCCATAGGGACACTACTCCAAGAAGACGTTACCTTGTGCAAGAAGGATGGTTCTTGGAGATGTGTGTCCCTGCAAATGCTCCACTACTCACCCTCCTCCCCTCTGCTTCGGAGTGGGACCAACAGACACTGCTACCAAAGTTCTCCAATCAGCAGTGTAGGGGGGTGCACATTCTCCTAGGGACACACCTCCAAGAACCATCCTTACTGCACGAGGTAAGTAAATGCTTTTGACCTCAGTTGATTCAGGTGCTTATTTGAGGTTTGACTCTCCCCCTTCTTTATACCTCAGATGAAATTTCTCTTCCCTGCTGGGATGTAGCCATAGTATCTCTTCCCCCTCTACCCCCATTAGCTTGATAGCTTTATTTGATATGTAAATGAATTCTCATTGTCTTTCAAAGTACTTTGGAAGTTACCGTCTAGTGGTTTGGGTATGTCTTCACTACAGCAGTAGTTCGATTTACTTTATGTCGATGTTGTGAACGCGACGGTATACAGTCGATGTTGTGTGTCTTCACTAGGCACAGCTAAGCACAGCAAGTCGACAGTGTCTGTCCGCAAAACTTTTGCAAGCGTCGACATGACGAGCGTTGCACTCTGGGTACCTATCCCACAGTTCCCTGATCCCCCAGCAGGCACCATTTCGAGTGCTGCACTATGGGTAGGCATTTCCAAATTTCGCGCCCTTTTTCCGCGCCGCCCACCCCCATTACGAGCGGTGCACTGTAGGTAGGCATCCCATAATTCGCGCCCTTTCTCCGCCGTGCTAACGCCATAGCATTGCAAGCATGGAGCCCGCTGACACCACGGCTGCAGTAATGGCTGTTGTGAGGACCTCGATCACGGTTGCTGAGTTCCTGCTGCACCGTCTGCAGAGGAGGAATGCGATCCGGGGAGAACTGCGCTTTCCGGAACCCGACGACAGTGAGGAGGAGATGGACGAGGACAGCGGGGACGACAGGGACACTGACGTGCACAGCGGGGACGACAGGGACACTGCCGTTTTTGCAAGTAGGGCGACTGCCAATCTGTCAAAAATGGTGGCAATGGGCCAGGCTCATGCCATCGAACGCCGATTCTGGGCCAGGGAAACAAGCACGGACTGGTGGGACCGCATAGTGCTGCAGGTCTGGGATGACTCCCTGTGGCTCAGAAACTTCCGCATGCGAAAGGGCACCTTCATGGAACTTTGTGACTTGCTGTCCCCGGCCCTCCGGCGCAGGAATACCAAAATGAGAGCGGCCCTTACAGTGGAGAAGCGAGTGGCGATAGCCCTCTGGAAGCTTGCAACGCCAGACAGCTACCGGTCAGTCGCGAATCAGTTTGGGGTGGGTAGGTCTACAGTGGGCTTTGCTGTGATGCAAGTAAGCAGGGCAATCGTCGAGCGGCTGCTACACCGGGTTATAAACCTCGGAAACCTGCAAGCCACAACAGATGGCTTTGCCGCCATGGGATTCCCTAACTGTGGTGGGGCTATAGATGGGACTCGTATCCCTATCCTGGCACCGGACCACGAGGCCGCCGAGTACAGAAACCGGAAGGGATATTACTCAATGGTCATGCAAGCAGTGGTTGACCACAAGGGACGTTTCACCGACCTCTACGTGGGGTGGCCGGGAAAGCTTCATGACGCTCGAGTGTTCAGGAACTCTAGGGTTTTTAGACAGCTGCAGCAAGGCACTTTCTTCCCCGACCAGAAAATTTCCGTGGGGGGGGGTCGAAATGCCGATCGTGATCATTGGGGACCCAGCCTACCCCCTAATGCCCTGGCTTATGAAGCCCTACACAGGAGCCCTGGACAGGGGTCAGGAGCTGTTCAACTACAGGCTGAGCAAGTGCAGAATGGCCGTAGAATGTGCATTTGGCCGCTTGAAGGGGAGATGGCGTTCCTTACTGATTCGCTCAGACATCCACGAGAGAAATATCCCCATTGTTATTGCTGCTTGCTCTGTGCTCCACAATATCTGTGAGAGCAAGGGGGAAACGTTTATGGCAGGCTGGGAGGCAGAGGCAAATTTACTTTCTGCTACTTATGAGCAGCCACATAGCAGGGAAAGTCGAAGAGCACACCGTGAGGCCCTGCGCCTCAGGGACGCCTTGAAAGACAGTTTTATGAGTGCCCGAGATGGCGTTTGAGAATCTGCTCCCTTGCTGTGCTCTAAGCCTGCTGCCCTTGAACCCTCTTTCCCTCCCCCCTCCCCATGCTTTCCCTCCCCCATCCCCATGCTTGCAGAGGAAATAAAATCACTGTTTGAAAAATCATGGTTCCTTTATTGGTTAATCGGAAATACAAATACAGGGGATCACTGTCCTGGTATCCTGGAGGGAAACCGGCAGTCGCATTGGGGGAGGAGCGGGCAAAGGAGGGGGGGGGGTGGGAAGGGGGGAGAGTAGGGGGGGGCAAGACACAGCAGCTTTTAAAAGTTTTCTGAGAACGTCAGCCTGCTGCTGCTGCTGCTTCTGCTGGCTTGTGGGGTAGAGTGGAGCGGCCCACGGAGCTTGCCCCCCCGTGTTCTCACCCCGCGTCTGGGTGGGGAATCTATGGGAGTTGGGGAGGGGGGGAGGTGGTTACACAGGGGCTGCAGAGGTGGTCTTTGGGCATGCTGCAGCTCCACCAGAGATCGCAGCATGTCGCTCTGGTCCTCCATTATGCGGAGGAAAGCATCCATGCGTCTTTCCTCACGCTGTTCCCTCTTTTCTGCAGCGGCTCTCCATTCCTGCCTCTCTCAATTCCTTTCCTCTCTCTCTCGATTCCTTTCCTCTCTCTCTCGATCCCTTTCCTCTCTCTCTCGATCCCTTGCCTGTATCATTCTTTCCCTCCAGTCCGTCTGGCGGGCTGCCTCAGCGCGAGAGTTCTCCACGAGTTCAGTGAACATCTCATCGCGCGTTCGCATTTTCTTTTTACGCTTTCTTATCTGCGGTGCACGGCGGGAGTAGGAGCAGGACGGGGGATTCTCACATACTTGTTCATCTGTGGGCGAGTGGGAAAATAAAGTTTGAAAGTTATGAGACAGATACATTCAAGGTTAGGAGGCAGATGCAGTCTCGGACGGTACACAGTGGGAGTACTATGCCATTTGCAACCTCAGTATTCAGAGGCCTGATATGATTTCTGTACAAGGTCATGTTCTACACCTAAAAGTGACTGAGAAGCTCACAGAAAAGTCAGAGCATCTCAGACACATATGCGTGCCTCAGCCCAAGACGGCTTCTGAAATCACCGTGCAGCCGGCCATGGTAAGTTAAAAGTGGCGCCTGCATACTGTAGAGCAACCCCGCCCCCTTCCCCCCACCGCGTGGCTGGCTCCCACTGAAACCGCAAACTGCAAAGCAGATGCCAAAAAATCTCTCGCTAAGGGCTAAGGTCTTTTTGGGGCTCTTCAGACCGCGTGCAGACTGCTCAGATTCCTGGCTAGCTACCGCTACGGGCTGGGGGGGGGGGGCGGTTGGGTGCGCATTGGATCTGAAGAGAAAGCAACCGCGTGCAAACTGCCCAGATTCCCTGCTAGCTACCGCTACGGGCTGGGGGGGGGGGGCGGTTGGTCGGTCCTCAGTAGAAAAGAGTACTTTGCAGCTGGGAATCTTTATCTCCCTACTAATTGCAGTCCGTATCTCAAACAGGCAACCCTGAATTACATCACTTTGCTGAGAATTTCTCGGAGAGATAGGGAGCGCATGCTCCTTGAGTCCATGCAAAGTCCTGGTCCATACGCCGCAATGCTAGCCTGCTCAATGATACCAGACAACTTACTACTTTCGTGGCGTGGGTCGGTGTCCTATCACGGGGGACCACATAAGGCGGCTCTCCCCAGAAATCTGCTGCGCTGGATTCATCGTTACCTCCTGGATAGCTTCCTTGAAATGTCCGCGGAGGACTTATGGTCAATCCCGGAGTATATTGACAAACTCTTTGAGTAGAAATTGACCAGCAATGAAAGCATGCTAAGTCCTTAGGGCAAGTTACTCATTAATAAATGCTTCCTTTACAAAATCACGCGTCATGTAATCACTTAAAAAAGAAACACTTACCCCCCTGGGAGGCTTGGGAGGGTACTGGCTCCAGGGTGACAAACAGCTCCTGGCTCTCTGGGTACACGGGTTCTCCGCTGGGCTCCTGCTGCTCCGTGAGATTTTCCTCTTCATGGTCGTCCTCCTCGGAATCAGTCTCCTCCCTGACGATTATCCCATCGGTGGAGTCCACGCAGACCGGCGCGATGGTGGTGGGGGCACCCCCCATTATCGCATTTAGTTCATTGTAGAACCTGCATGTCCGTGGCGCGCCCCCTGATCGTCCGTTTGCCTCCTTGGCTTTCTGGAACGACTGCCACAGCTCCTTAATTTTCACGCGGCACTGTGTGGTGTCCCTGTTGTGGCCCCTTTCTAGCATGGCCTTGGAGACTCTTCCGTAGGTGTTGGCATTCCGTTTGTTGTTTCGTAGTTCCAACATCACGGATTCCTCTCCCCAGATAGCGATGAGATCCAGCACCTCACGAGTGGACCATGCTGGAGCTCTTCTCCTCTGGCTGGTCTCCAGGGTAGATGAGCTCTGCATGGAGTCTTGTGATGCTGAGCTCTGCATGGCGGCTAGTGCTGCTGATAGCTCTGAATGGCGACTGAGCAGTTCAGGTGAGCTGGCCACGCTGACCAAACAGGAAATGGCATTCAAATGCTCCCGGGTCTTATCTACCTGGCCAGAGCAGCGAGTTCAGAGTGCAGTGCAGAGCGGTCACAGTGGAGCAGTAGTGAGGCAGTCCAGAGCGGTCAGAATGGAGCATTGTGGGACAGCCTCTGGAGGCTATTAATGTCAGGTTCCGTCTTCACTAGCCCACGGTCGAGCTTGGAATGTCGAGATTAGCCTTATGTCTCTGGTTAGGCTGGAGTTCCAAGATCGATCTTGAGGGCCCTTTACATCGACGTTAAGGGCATGTATGTGAAGACAGGTACACGTTTAATTCGACCTAACGTCGTTAACATCGATTTAAAGTGGTAGTGAAGACATGCTCTATTGGAGAAAGCACATTCCTTTGTGGGGGGGGGGGGGGCTCCTGTTTGATCAGAAACCCATTTTAAGAATGTGCTGTGGCTCAAAAAAAATCCTGACATTTGAGACTTAATTTTACACAGAAATCGTGACTCGTTACCATGTCTGTTTGTGGTCTCAGAAAGAGGCTTTGTGTACCTGGGTGGGCAGAACAAACTGAATTACGTTTCCTCGCTGTCTGTTTATATAGGAACTACTAGATGCTGGAGCAATTGGAGACATCTGCCACATACAGCATCTGGAGCCCGTAAGTGTGTGTGTCCTGGTATTATCTGAGTTTAGTTATACCTATTAGTCTGTGCCTTAGTAGTAAATAACACTTAGCATATTAAGTCCTGTGGCACCTTAAAGACTAACTATAAAGTTTTGAAGCATAAGCTTTCGTGGGCTAATACCCACTTCGTCGGACACTTCCACTGCTTGCATCCGACGAAGTGGGTATTAGCCCACGAAAGCTTATGCTTCAAAACTTTATAGTTAGTCTTTAAGGTGCCACAGGACTTTGTTACCTCTGCTATTCCAGACTAACACGGCTACCTCTCTGATTCTTAGCATATTAAGATGAGGAAGACTTGCAGCACCTTAGAGAGTAACCAGTTTATTTCAGCATAAGCTTTCATGGGCTATAGCCCACTTCATCGGATGCAGGTTAGTCTCTAAGGTGCTACAAGTCTTCCTCGTCTTATTTATGGATACAGACTAACACGGCTGCTAATCTAAGGGCTGGTCCTCACTGAATCTAGCACCTTCTCATGTATCTCCTTGTTTGTACACCAACAGCATCTTTGAGTCAGCAGGAATGTGCAATAGCTGGAAATTGTTTGTGGCAACTTCTAATCAGAGCTGTGAAAAGGTGCTGAGAGCATTATTTTGTGTGGGACTTACCAATGAATCCTTTTAATTTCTCTGTAAAATGTTGGGGTTTTATTTCTAAAGTTATCAGTCACACAAAAATTACTCTTAGATCATCACTGCTTAAAGTTAGTGAAAAATTAAAAATTCAAGTATTGAAATTAAATTTTATTTAAATGTCAGGAAAGTTTTTCCCCTCCCATTTCAGTTGTGGTTTAATATGTCAGAAACTAATGTATCTTACAAATTCCAAGAAGACAAATGTTGTCTTTGGTCACTATTCCTCTCTAGGAGGAATACTTCAAGTTTCCAAGTACGGTGGTTAAATGACACTATCTACTTTTGCATGCTTTACCTCAAGCAAAATTAAAGTCACATAAATTGTGTCCCCAGCTTAAGGCATTTTTAATAAACTGGTAGGAATCGGGTGTTTAGAAAAGCAGAATTTTCCCGTGATCTTTTTACATTAATAATGCTAAGGAAATTAGCTTTCTTTTTTTAGTGAAAAGGATTTTAGATATTAGCCAAACAAATCTGGGTTGGATCATTCACAAGGAAGATGCCAAATTAGTTGTTTATACCAGTGGTCCCCAACCCCCGGGCCGCGGACCGGTACCGGTCCGTGGATCAATTGGTACCGGGCTGCACAAGAGCGGGAGCGGTGTGGCGGCAGGCAGGCAGGCGGCGGCGCAGGCAGAGCAGGCGGCGGCGCAGGCAGAGCAAGCAGGCGGCGGCGCAGGCAGGCAGGCGGCGGCGCAGGCAGAGCAGGCGGCGGCGCAGGCAGAGCAGGCCGGCAGGCGGCGGCGCAGGCAGAGCAGGCCGGCAGGCGGCGGCGCAGGCAGAGCAGGCGGCGGCGCAGGCAGAGCAGGCGGCGGCGCAGGCAGAGCAAGCAGGCGGCGGCGCAGGCAGAGCAAGCAGGCGGCGGCGCAGGCAGGCAGGCGGCGGCGCAGGCAGAGCAAGCAGGCAGGCAGGCGGCGGCGCAGGCAGAGCAGGCGGCGGCGCAGGCAGAGCAGGCAGGCAGGCGGCAGGCGGCGGCGCAGGCAGAGCAGGCAGGCGGCAGGCGGCGGCGCAGGCAGAGCAGGCAGGCGGCAGGCAGCGGCGCAGGCAGGCGGCAGGCGGCGGCGCAGGCAGACAGGCGGCGGCGCAGGCAGGCAGGCGGCAGGCGGCGGCGCAGGCAGAGCAGGCGGCAGGCGGCGGCGCAGGCAGAGCAGGCGGCAGGCGGCGGCGCAGGCAGAGCAGGCAGGCAGGCGGCAGGCGGCGGCGCAGGCAGAGCAAGCAGGCAGGCAGGCAGGCGGCGGCGCAGGCAGGCAGGCAGGCGGCGGCGCAGGCAGAGCAAGCAGGCAGGCGGCAGGCGGCGGCGCAGGCAGAGCAAGCAGGCAGGCAGGCAGGCGGCGGCGCAGGCAGAGCAGGCGGCGGCGCAGGCAGGCAGGCGGCAGGCGGCGGCGCAGGCAGAGCCTGGCGGTTCAAACCCCCCCCCCCCCGGGCCGCAGTAAAATTGTTGACCAGTTGACCGGTCCACGGTGATAAAAAGGTTGGGGACCACTGGTTTATACTAAAGCAGATTGGGAAGGACTATGATTTTTGTTTTGCTTCCTGGAACTCCATTTTTTACTGTCTGGCCCAATACCACTTTGTATGGACACCAGTCTGAGTGGATCCATATACTGGCTCTCATTTGCTTCCAAGCCAGTTGGGTCTGGGTAGAGTCTCATCACCGTGTCTGGGTCCTTAGGACTCACTCCAAGACTTTTGTGCCTTTCCTTGGGACAAACGGCATTGCTGCCCTAGACCTTGAAATCTCTGTCTGGGACCTCACAGAGCTCCATTGAGGCTGTGGATGCTCTGGGCTTCTAGTTTAAGCCCTGTGGGGACAAAGGAAAGCAAGGAACACAGGTTTAACAAAGAAAGCGAGGAAGACTTGTAGCACCTTAGAGACTAACTAGTTTATTTCAGCATAAGCTTTCGTGAGCTATAGCCCACTTTGTTGGATGCATAGAATGGAACAGAAGTAAAATGCATTTATACACACAGCAAGCAAAAGAAAAGAAAAAAAATTACATTAGCATACCAATTCTAAGAGGGCTGTTAAATGTAGATCAGGGGTCTCAAACTCAAATGACCATGAGGGCCGCATGAGGACTAGTGCACTGGCCCGAGGGCCGCACCACTGACACACACACACACACCCTCGCTGCCCCGGCTCTGCCCCCGCTCCACCCCTTCCAAGAGGTCCCACCCCTGCCCCACCTCCTCCTCTGAGCACGCAGCTCCCCATTCCCTCCTGGAAAGCACTAGGCACCACCAACAGCTGTTTGGCAAACAAAGCAAGAGCAATATAGGAAGTCCAGAGCTAGAAACACGCGCGGCCCAGCCAGGCAGCAGAGAAGCCTCTGCTTCTGGCCCCTCCCTCCCGCAAACTGCTATGGGGGGGGGGAGTGACGACAGGAAGCTTGGCGGGCCGCAGGGAAGGGCTTCGCGGGCCACATGCGGCCCCCGGGCCGCATGTTTGAGACCCTTGATGTAGATGGTCCATTATTACTAGGAGAAAAATACACCTTTTGAAATGGAGATCTTTTGTCAGTAACTCAGGAAATGCAATTAATTACTGTAATGAGAGAACCAATCTTAACTTCTGTTAAGCCCCTGGTTAATAGTGTCCAATTTGAAAATTAATTCCAGTTCCTCAGTTTCTCATTGGAGTCTGTTTTGGAAGTTTTTCTGTTTCAAAACTGAAACCATCAAATCTTTAATAGAATGGCCAGGAAGATTGAAGTGTTCTCCTACTGGTTTTTGAATGTTATGATTCCTGATGTCAGATTTGTGTCCATTTATTCTTTTGCGTAGAGACTGGCCGGTTTGGCCAATGTACATAGCAGAGGGGCATTGCTGGCACATGATGGCATATATCACATTGGTCGATGTGCAGGTGAATGAGCCTCTGATGGTGTGGCTGATGTGATTAGGTCCTATGATGGTGTCAGTTGAATGGATATGAGGACAGATTTGGCATCGGGCTTTGTTACAAGGATAGGTACCTGGGTTAGTTTTTTTTGTTGTGTGGTGTGCGGTTGCTGGTGAGTATTTGTTTCAGGTTGGGGAGCTGTCTGTAAGCAAGGACTGGTCTGTCTCCCAAGATCTGTGAGAGTGTGGGATCATCTTTCAGGATAGGTTGTAGGTCTTTGATGATGCATTGGAGAGGCTTAAGTTGGGGGCTGAAGGTGACGGCTAGTGGTGTTCTGTTGTTGTCTTTGTTGGATCTGTCCTGTAGTAGGTGGCTTCTGGGTACTCTTCTTGCTCTGTCAATCTGTTTTTTCACTTCCCCAGGTGGGTATTATAGTTTAAAAAAATGCTTGGTAGAGATCTTGAAGGTGTTTGTCTCTGTCTGAGGGACTGAAGTAAATGCGGTTGTATCTTAGAGCTTGGCTGTAGACAATGGATCGAGTGGTGTGTTCTGGATGGAAGCTGGAGGCATGTAGGTAAGTGTAGCGATCAGTAGGTTTCTGGTATAGGGTAGTGTGTATGTGCCCATCATTTATTAGCACAGTTGTGTCTAGGAAATGGACCGCTCGTGTGGATTGGTCCAGGCTGAGGGTGATGGTGGGATGGAAATTGTTGAAATCATGGTGGAATTCCTCAAGGGCTTCTTTACCATGGGTCCAGATGATGAAGATGTCATCAGTATACCACAAGTAGAGTAGGGGCATTAGGGGATGAGAATTAAGTCTAAGTCTAAGTTCTAATTAAGTTCTAAGTCTACCATAAAAATGTTGGCATACTGTGGGGCCATGCGGGTACCCATAGCAGTTCCGCTGACTTGAAGGTATATATTGTCTCCAAATGTGAAATAGTTGGGGGTGAGGACAAAATCACAAAGTTCAGCCACCAGGTTTGCCGTGACAGTGTCGGGAATAATGTTTTTGATAGCTTGTAGTCCATCTTTGTGTGGAACGTTGGTGTAGAGGGCTTCTACATCCATAGTGGCCAGGATGGTGTTTTCTGGAAGATCACCAATGGATTGTAGTTTCCTCAGGAAATCATTGGTGTCTCGAAGATAACTGGGAGTGCTGGTAGCGTAGGGCCTGAGGAGAGAGTCCACATAGCCAGACAATCCTGCTGATAGGGTGCCAATGCATGAGACGATGGGGCGTCCAGGATTTCCAGGTTTGTGGATCTTGGGTAGTAAATAGAATGTGCCTGGTCGGGGTTCTAGATAACCACAGAAACTTCCCTCTTGAAAGAATTCAGGAGTTAAAGATCTTTTAAAACAAGAAAAGTCCTGAGCCTCTGCATCTCACCCTTTCTGTTTGTGGGGAATTTTTCAGCATTGTAGGTGGGGCAGAATCCCTCCTATCCTCTTTCTCCTGCAAGTCCTCCTTAAGTTTGGTGATGGTTGATCCCCTGCTTAGAGTAGCACTAGTCTTCCTGCCCTTTGCTGACCTGGCATGTGCTAGGGAGGGGGGGAGGAATAGCTCAGTGGTTTGAGCATTGGCCTGCTAAACCCAGGGTTGTGAGTTCAATCCCTGAGGGGGCCATTTAGGGATCTGGGGCAAAAAATCTGTCAGGGGACAGTACTCGATCCTGCTAGTGTAGGCAGGGGACTGGACTCGATGACCTTCAAGGTCTTTCCAGTTCTAGGAGATTGGTATATCTCCATTTATTATTTATTATTATTATTAGCTCCCATTCCCCAGTCATGCGCATCCTCCCCACAGGCCTCTGTGTACTAAAAACATTGTTCCATGGGGATGGACCAGCAGTGGAGAGACATTCACTTCTGACCGCTCCAGACTGCCATCTTGATGGCTTCTCAGTAATAATTCTTCCGTGAGGCGTTAAGCAATTTTCCTGGGCAGGCCAGCTGTCTGGAAAGTAATTCAGTATGTACTTGCCTTGGGCAAGTTTAAATATCTCTCCAGCGCATAGTACAAAATGGAGTTCATTTGGTAAACATAGCCAGTCTGAGTCTTTTGTCACCGGAGTATAATGAAGAAGTTAGAGAAATGTGTGTGGCGTTTCAGATGGAAATATAGTTGACACAAATGTATTTTGCTAAATTTTCCCTCTTCACCACAACCTTTTCTCTAAGTTTGAAAGTTATATTCTTCTTCGAGTGATTGCTCACATGCATTCCAATTAGGGTAGGTACGCGCAGCGTGCCTGGTTGCCGGGTAGATTTTCCCCTAGCTAGAGGCTGGGTGAGCAGGGAGCCCCCTAGAGTGGCGCCTTCATGGCGACCCATAAATACCCCTGCGACACAGCCACCCTCTCAGTTCCTTCTTACCGCAGACGAGCTGGTTGTAGGAACAGAGGAGTTCTGCTTTCGCGTTCTCCTCATCTCCTAGCTATTGTGCTTCGTTCTACTCGTGTTTATAGTTCTAGTTAATGTTTAACAGTTATAGTTCATAGTTAGTTAGCATTGTTAATAGTATAATTAGTGTTAAGTGCAGGTTACTCCTGCCCCGGAGCTTATGTCGCCCAAGGCTCCGGGCTTCAAACACTGTTCGGAGTGTGGGAAGCCCATGCCAGTGGGGGACCCACACTCTAGGTGCCTGAAGTGCTTGGGGGAATCGCACTTAGCAGATACTTGTAAAATCTGCAAATCCTTTAAGCCGCGGACCCGCAAAGACCGTGAGTCCCGCCTCAGGCATATCCTAATGGAAGCGGCTCTCCAGCCGGACTCGGGGGCGGTACCGGGGCCCGCTCCCAAGCCGCAGAAGTCTAAACCTCGGCACCAGTCGCGCTCGCCCGGCACCAAGAGGAGGAGAGACCCCCAGCGGCACCCAGCCCCGGCAGACCGCGCGGGGACGTCGGCGCCGATCTCGCTGACTTCGACCCCGAACGCCGGACGCCCGGATGACCAGGCATCGGCACTGATACCGGCACCGGCACCGTCGACTCCGGCGACCCGGACGGGCCCGTTGAGTCCGGTGCGAGTGGTATCCCCACTCCGCCTGCCGGTCCCGCAGCAGCTTCCCTCCACTCCAGAGGCGTTTGCTGCTGCGAGGGAGCTGCTCTCGGTGGGCTCACCGCAGCGGCAACCCCGTTCCAAGGGCAAGCCACCCTTGATGGGGAAGAGATCGCGGCTCGGAGCCCGGCAGGGCAGGGACGCCGCTCGATCTCGCGGCGCCGATCCGACTCCCGGCACCGGTCAGCTTCCCGGTACCGGTCGCAGTCTCGGCGCCGCACGGAGCAGAGACCTCGATCCAGGTCTCCGGACGGGCGCTCACGTCGCTCTCGCTCCCCTCGCCGGTCTGAGTCCCGGTACCAATCGGAGTCCCGGCGCCCACGCTCACGGGGCCGGTCGCACTCTCGGCACCGGTCGTACTCCCGGTACCGCTCTGCCAGCCCCCGACGCGGCCATCTTCAACGCCGCTCTTCGGGCCAGTCCTCGCCCCGGCACCGGTCGAGGTCCCGACGCCGCTCACCGTACCGGCACCGATCACCGCGGCACCGGTCGACCTCGCGGCAACGCTCCAGATCCCCGGGGCGCAGCGGCAGATACCGATCGAGGTCCCCCTACGGGCGGCGGACCTCTCGGCACCGGTCACCGCGGCACCGGCACGACTCCCGGCACCGACCTTCACCCCGGTACCGTAGCCCGCGGCACCGACAGCGATCCCCGAGCTACGTGTCCCAGGATTACACGTCTCCAGACCGGCACCGTCGGCACAGGTCGAGGAGTCAGCCAAAGCGCCAGGAGTCTTCAGGCGCGCGGACTCATCAACCCTCGGCACCGGAGGCCCCGCACCTCGGAGAGGTGGCACACTGGCCTTCTCCTGCAGCCTCCGGGTCCCCTCGTTCGGCCCGAGCTGCGCAGGGTCACTCCGCCTGGCCGGCCTGGGACACCTGGGCATATAACCAGCCCCGCTCTACCCAATCTGAGCCGGGGTTCCCTCTTATGTCGGAGGCCACCGCAGAACCAGGGGTAGCCTCATCTCAGGTGGCCCCCCGCTCGGAGGGGCATCACAGCCCGGACCCGGGCTCCTATACCTCCCCGGCGGGGGTTGAGGCAGTAGCAGGAACCTCCTCAGCCAGTCCCCCCACGGTAGACCTCACCAACTACCAGACCTTATTAAAGGCCGTAGCCACAAACATGAACCTCCCTATGGAGGAGGTCCCAGTGGTGAAGGACCCAGTCACCACCATGCTTACTAAGGGTACACCGACCCGGGTGGCGGTGCCCTTTATCAATACCATCAGGCAAAATGTGGCCATGTTATGGAAGACCCCGGCCTCTCTTCCCCCCACAGCAAGGGGTGTGGAGAAAAGATACTTTGTCCCGGCTAAAGGGTATGAACATCTGTATATCCACCCGCCGCCGTCCTCTTTAGTGGTGGACTCCGTTAATAACAAGGAGCACCATGGACAAGAGGCCCAGGTCCCCAAAACTAGGGAGGCGAGGCGCCTGGACCATTTTGGCAGAAAGGTATACTCGTCCGGGGGCCTCCAACTGCGAGTGGCCAACCACCAGGCACTCCTCAGTCGCCACCATTTCGATACGGTGGAGGCCCTCACTAAACTGGAAAACCGAGTCCAGCAGGAGGGCAAACAGGAGTTTAAGGCCTTACTCCATCAAAGTAGGGAAATTTCCCGCTACGCCCTACAGGCGGCTTTAGACTCAGCGGACTCAGCGGCAAGGACAATGGCCTCAGGTATCGCCCTCCGCCGCGCTGCATGGCTCCAGTCCTCCAACCTGGCCCCTGCAATGCAGCATAAGATACAGGACCTCCCCTTTGAGGGCCAATCCCTCTTTTCGGAGGACACTGACACCCGCCTCCAGGCTCTGAAGGACAGGGGTGTCACGCTCAAGACCCTGGGGATGCACACCCCGGGTCAACAGAAGCGCCCCTTCCTGCCACCACGCAGGAAGTTCTTCCCTCCGGCGCGCCCGCCCCAGGACTCCTCCCGTAGGAGAGACAGGTCCTACCGGCGCAGGCCAGGGCCCCGACAAGGCGCGAAGCAGCAGGGCCGCAAGCCACCCCAGGGGCCCAAGGCTGCCTTTTGAAGGTGCGCTCGGGGGCAGAGCGCTAGTTCTCAACCTGGATCCTCCCTTTGGAGATCGCCTGTCCCACTTCCGCCGTGCATGGTCAGACATTACATCGGACCAGTGGGTCCTTCGCACGGTGGAGGTGGGATATTCACTCCAGCTTTCCTCTACTCCTCCCTCCCACCCACCCTCCTCGTCCCTCTTCAGGGACCCCTCTCATGAGCAACTCCTCGTACAGGAGGTGAGGTCGCTCCTCGCATTGGGAGCCATCGAGCCCGTACCGGAGGAGTTCAAGGGAAAGGGGTTCTACTCCCGCTACTTCCTGATCCCCAAGGCAAAAGGGGGCCTATGGCCCATCCTAGACCTGCGAGGACTCAACGCCTACATGACCAGGTTCAAGTTCCGCATGGTCACCTTGGGTACCATTATTCCCTCTCTGGATCCGGGAAACTGGTTCGCTGCCCTCGACATGAAAAACGCTTACTTTCACGTGAGCATCAAGCCCTCACACAGGCGTTACCTCCACTTCATGGTGGCGGGGGAACACTACCAGTTTGCCGTTCTGCCCTTTGGCCTGTCCACCGCACCCAGGGTGTTCACAAAGTGCATGGCGGTAGTGGCGGCGTTTCTTCGGTGCCGAGGGGTACAACTCTACCCCTACCTCGGCTGATCCGAGGCACCTCCAGGGATCAAGTCAGCGCACACGTGCAATTAGTCATCAGCACGTTCGACCGCTTGGGCATCCTCCTCAACAAGGGGAAATCCACCCTGGAACCGACCCAGAAAATAGAATTCATAGGGGCCCTACTAGACTCCACAGTAGCAAGGGCAACCCTGCCTCGACCTCGATTCCTCACCATCCAGTTGCCCATAAGACAGCTCCGCGTCTGCCCCATGGCCACGGTCCGGGTCTTCCTCAGCCTGTTAGGTCACATGGCATCGTGCACTCACGTCATACAGCATGCCAGACTGAGGCTACGCCCTCTTCAGTCGTGGCTTGCAGTGACCTACAGACCAAGAAGGGACAGTATGGACGCCCTCCTCTCCATTCCCAAGGCCACCCTATCTGCTCTGGCTTGGTGGGAAGACCAGGACAATACCTGCCAAGGGGTTCCCTTCCTTCCCCCCCAGCCCGTCCATGTCCCTGGTGACGGACGCGTCGTCCCTAGGCTGGGGAGCTCACCTCGGGGAACTCAGGACCCAAGGCCTCTGGTCGGACTCGGATCTCTGCCTCCATATCAGTGTCCGAGAACTGAGGGCCGTCCGCCTTGCGTGCCAGGCATTCCGGGACACGTTGCGGGGTCACTGTGTTGCGGTGATGACAGACAGCACCACGGCCCAGTACTACATCAACAAACAAGGCGAGCACGCTCCAGCCCCTTGTGCCAGGAAACGACTCTCCTGTGGGAATTCTGTATAGCCCACGCCATTCACCCAGTGGCCTCATTCCTCCCGGGAGTCCAGAACACACTGGCGGACCATCTCAGCAGGTCTTTTATGACTCACGAATGGTCCCTCCGGCCAGACGCTATCCGGCCGATCTTCCTAAGGTGGGGATTTCCCCACATCGACCTCTTCGCCTCCAGGCAGAACAGGAAGTGCCTCCAGTTCTGCTCCTTCCGAGGCAGCGCCAGGGGATCCCTGACAGATGCCTTCCTCCTACCCTGGACGGGGCACCTGTTCTACGCGTTCCCTCCGATCCCGCTACTGCACAAGGTGATCCTGAAGATCAGACGGGACAGGGCGCGGGTCATCCTCGTAGCCCCAGCCTGGCCCAGACAGTGCTGGTATGCGTCCCTCCTCCGGCTGTCCAGGGCCCCTCCCATCAGCCTCCCGCCCTGGCCGGACCTGATCTCTCAAGATCACGGTCGCCTCCTGCACCCGGACCTGCAGTCCCTTCACCTTACAGCGTGGCTGCTCCATGGTTGAGAGGCCCGGAACTCTTATGCTCAGCAGAGGTGCAAGGTGTCCTTCTGGGCAGCAGGAAGCCTTTGACCAGGAGCACCTATACTGCAAAGTGGACCCGCTTCTCGGTTTGGTGTAGAGACCATGACACCATCCCAGCGGAAGCCCCAGTCCCGCGCATCCTGGACTACTTGTTAGGCCTTAGACAACAAGGCCTTTCTACCTCCACTATCCGAGTCCATCTGGCTGCGATCTTGGCCTTCCACCCTGGCCAGGCAAACCACTCGATCTTCTCCGACCCTGTGGTGTATCGGTTTCTAAAGGGTCTCGACAAGCTATACCCGAACATTAAGCGTCCCATTCCACCCTGGGACCTGAACCTTGTGCTCTCACGCCTTACTTTGCCCCCGTTCGAGCCCCTCACCACGTGCTCCCTAATCCATCTTTCCTGGAAGGTGGCATTTCTAGTGGCTATCACCTCGGCTCGTAGAGTGTCAGAAATCCGTGCCCTGACCTCCGAGCCGCCCTACACCATTTTCCATAGAGACAAGGTGCAGCTACGTCCCCACCCGGCTTTTCTACCAAACGTGGTTTCCCCCTTCCATGTTAATCAGGACATTTGCCTTCCGGTCTTTTACCCTAGGCCACATACCTCTGGAAGGGAACAACAATTACACACGTTGGACGTTAGGAGGGCTCTTGCTTTTTATTTAGACAGAACAAAGCAATTCAGAAAGACAACCCAACTCTTTGTAGCAGTTGCGGAGAGGATGAAGGGCCAGCCGATTTCAGCCCAAAGGCTCTCCTCCTGGATTACCTCGTGTATTCACACCTGTTATGAACTCACAGGCAGACCTGTCGAGAGAGTAACAGCGCACTCCACGAGAGCGCAGGCGTCCACTGCGGCCTTCCGGGAGGGAGTCTCCATCACGGACATCTGTAGGGCGGCTACCTGGTCCTCCGTCCATACCTTCGCAGCTCATTACGCCATTGTCCAGCAGACCAGGGACGATGCGGCGTTTGGGTCAGCGGTCTTACGATCTGCTATGGGTCAACCCGACCCCACCTCCTAGGTATTGCTAGTAGTCACCTATAGTGGAATGCATGTGAGCAATCACTCGAAGAAGAAAACAGGGTTACTTACCTGTAACTGTTGTTCTTCGAGATGTGTTGCTCACATCCATTCCAGACCCGCCCTCCTTCCCCACTGTCGGTTTAGCCGGCAAGAAGGAACTGAGAGGGTGGCTGTGTCGCAGGGGTATTTATGGGTCGCCATGAAGGCGCCACTCTAGGGGGCTCCCTGCTCGTCCAGCCTCTAGCTAGGGGAAAATCTACCCGGCAACCAGGCACGCTGCGCGTACCTAACCTAATTGGAATGGATGTGAGCAACACATCTCGAAGAACAACAGTTACAGGTAAGTAACCCTGTTTTTTCAATTTTTTCTACCTGATTTATAGAATTAGTTGAAATCTGCATTATTTATAGGATCCATGGGCTTTAATTGTGTTTTCTGTATGTTAAGACTGTGCAATATGCAAATTTCAAACATGTTTTGGAGGAGGCAGTAAGGTGATGGTTTTCCCAGCTGAAATTAATTTGGTATCTTCATTCCATTTTCTAGTTGACCGGGGTCCACATTATAGAAGACAACCACAGTTAGCACTAATCGGTAACTCTGATAGTCTTATAGGGAAGCCAGGGATTGAAAGCCGTGGGCACTTGAGTCCCTTCCAGGACTCTTTCCAGGTCAAGAGTAAGAAACACTTGTAGGGCATAGGGTGAAGTAAGCATGCAGTGCTGCTTCTCTTGCTGTACCTGATCCTTATAATAAGACCTCAGTGAGTCTGTCAATCTAGCAACTTCTTAGCTATCAAGCCCCCCCCCCTTCAGATTTGGGATTATTAATTATTTTAAACTATAACTGAGTTGTGTCTATTCACTTCATTAATTATTGTTTATTTCTTGTTGGCATAGGTTGGATTCTGGCATTTTGCCCACTCATTTGTGAGAGGAAATTGGAGGAATGAAGCAGAAAGTACATTTTCTTTGTTAGCCAAATCATGCCATGACATTGACCTCATTAATTTTTGGATGGGTGATAAAAGGTTTACAGCATCTTTTTTTTATCATATTTGTTCTAAGAATAAACATGTGCAAACCCAAATAAGGTGTGTTATAGTTACACATGTGTTATGTAACTTTCCCCTACTGAGAGATTAAGGTCGTGTCTATGCTACAGATGTATTGCCAAGTGTAGTTACAGTGTAGATGCAGCTTATGATGACAGAAGGAGTTTTTCTATCAGCACAGTAGCACCACTCCTCCAAACAACATTACTTACGTTATCAGAAGAACTCTTCTGTCAGTATAACTGCATCTACATTGGAGGTTTGCTGACATAGCTGTGCCTACAAAACTTTATAATGTAGATCTAACCCCAGTTAGCACTTTCCCCTCTGAGAGTAATTGACCATCACCCTCCTAGAGAACAAGAGACCTGAACCTTCTTCTAAATGTAGATCTCCTGCAGTGATACAAAAAATGCTAGATTAAATAACATTGATTTATTGGCGTTCACATTATTTAAAGGAAAATTCTTGTAGCTGTTATTACATCCTGGCAGGAAGAATAAACCAAAGGTAATATTCAGATTGTGGGGGAAAGTATCTATCTAGGGACATGTATGTCTCCATCATTGTAGTATAAGAATGCACTGCAAATATTAATTAATTTATCCTTACAACACCCTTGTGAGGTAGGGTTTTTTATATCCATTTTATAGATTGAGTACTGAGACAAAGCCTGTGACTTTTCCAAGTCATAAGAATATAAGAAAGGCCATTCTGGGTCAGACCAAAGGTCCATCCAGCCACAGTATCCTGTCTGCCAACAATGGCCAATGCCAGGTGCCCCAGAGGGAGTGAATCTAACAGGGAATGATCAAGTGATCTCTCTTCTGCTATCCATCACCCCCGTCTGACAAACAGAGGCTAGGGATACCATTCCTTACCCATCCTGGCTAATAGCCAAGGTCACATGGTAAGTCTATGACAAGGCTGGGAGCTCAGCCCAAATCTCCTAAATTCAACAGGCCATTCTCGCTCTTCTGAAACTTAGTATTCCAAGAACGGTCTAATTTCTTTTTTAAATTGCATCTCCAGTTTGTCTAAATCACCACCGTAGGCAAATTAGCTAACTAAAGCATTATAGTTTCACCGGTAAGTTTAGTTGCAAGTTGGATATAAAACTTGTATTTATTACATAAGGATGGAATCCTCAAAAATGGAGGAATTGGAATGACAGTGGCCTTGGGTCTGGGACTCGCGGTGTCTACTTCTGAACAAGGCAGAAGAGCCCCAATTCAGCAAAGAGCATAATCATATGCTTAAATGGGACTTGAGGACATGCTTAAGTGCTTTGTTGGATGCCATAGTGACAATTTTAAGGTGTGATAATTTTACTAGTCTTCAAGGTTAGAAATATTCCTTGGAAGGTCAGCTTGTGGAAAGCTAGGCATCTCCATTTCTCAGTGACATAACATTATTTTTCTGTCCTGACAGATTTGAGATATCAGACCTTAATATCTTATTTTTATTATCTCCCTTTAATTTTTTTAAAATACTTAATTTCTGTAACATTATCTCTAGAACCACTAGAATTAGCCAAGTTGGATTACATCTTTTAAGTATACAGATAGTCTCCGTTACTGTTATGCACTTCCTGTTGAAGTCATTTATTTTCACTGGTCTGTAATCTCGAACAGTCTATGAAATATCAGTTTCTAAAAATCATATCAGAACTGAAGTGGGTGAGGGAGGAAAAGAAGATAAGAATCAGAATGATGTGATTTTTTACTGTTTGATGGCTCCTTATCTCTCAGAACATCTAGTGGGACCAGCACTAATCCTGAACTAGAGGTCATAAAGAAATTAAAATCCTTGATTTATAAGTATAAACATAGAGATGTTGTATTTTGTCTTCTCAGACCCATTTTATTCCCAGAAGTTTTTTAGAATAGAAATAAAGTCTTTTTTTTTTAGTTCCTTGAGAGCAGCCCATACAGTTATTGTTTGTAA
Organism: Sternotherus odoratus; assembly: GCA_032164245.1. Classification (NCBI taxonomy): domain Eukaryota; kingdom Metazoa; phylum Chordata; order Testudines; family Kinosternidae; genus Sternotherus; species Sternotherus odoratus. The sequence goes on from JAVMKO010000011.1 coordinate 2,202,042, forward strand.
ATTCTTATAACAGAAACTGGAGACAAGAGGAAAAAATCAGAGCTCTTATGTGGTCATTCCATTGACTGGGATCCTGCTCAGTTAGAGATTTCCTGAACAATGAAATTATTCCCAATACTAAGACATCTCATCAGAAAAAAAATCTTAGCAAAAACAGTTGCACCATTAGTGCAACAGAAAACCAATAATTAATTGGGGTTGAACGACTTTGAATATCTAAAAGCCCGATCTAGGTTTGATTGAAATTCGTGCAAGGCTTTCTGTAGACTTCAGTGTGTGTTGGATCAAGCCCAAAATGAACAGTTAAAAAAATGACCATTTACACTTTTTTATGTTGATATATTTGATTATGAAAATGTCTGTTTTATTTCAGGTGCTTAAAGGTGTCCTCTTTTGGCAGTCTTTCTCATTTTACTAATGAGCATAAGGTTTGTATAAATACTACTGTATGAAGGAATACTCAAAGTCTCTAGCCTTGTTTCAGCAAAGTATTTAAGCATGTGCTTAACTCACATAAGTACATAGAATCATAGAGTCATAGAATATTAGGGTTGGAAGGGACCTCTGGAGGTCATCTAGTCCAACCCCCTGCTTAAAGCAGGACCAATCCCCAACTAAATCGTTCCAGCCAGGGCTTTATCAAGCCTGACCTTAAAAACCCCTAAAGAAGGTGATTCTACCACCTCCCTAGGTAACCCATTCCAGTGCTTCACCATCCTCCTATTGAAAAAGTTTTTCCTAATATCCAATCTAAACCTTCCCAACTGCAACTTGAGACCATTACTCCTCGTTCGGTCATCTGCTACCACTGAGAACAGTCTAGATCCATCCTCTTTAGAATCCCCCTTTCAGTAGTTGAAAGCAGCTATCAAATCTCCCCTCAGTCTTCTCTTCTGTAGACTAAACCATCCCAGTTCTCTCAGCCTCTCCTCACAAGTCATGCGCTCCAGGCCCCTAATCATTTTTGTTGCCCTCTGCTGGACTCTTTCCAATTTTTTCACATCCTTCTTGTAGTATGGGCCCCAAAATTGGACACTCCAGATGTAGGTACTCCAGATGAGGCCTCACCAATGTCTAATAGAGGGGAACAATCAGATCCCTTGATCTGCTGGCAATGCCCCTACTTAAACAGCCCAAAATGCCATTAGCCTTCTTGACAACAAGGCCGCACTGTTGACTCATATGTAGCTTCTCATCCACTGTAATCCCTAGGTCCTTTTCTGCAGAACTGCTGCCTAGACATTAGGTCCCTAGTCTGTAGCAGTGCATGGCATTTTTCGGTCCTAAGTGAAGGACTCTGCACTTCTCCTTGTTGAACTTCATCAAATTTCTTTTGGCCCAGTCCTCTAATATGTCTAGGTCCCTCTGTATCCTATCCCTACCCTCCAGTGTATCTACCACTCCTCCCAGTTTAGTGTCATCTGCAAACTTGCTGAGGGTGCAGTCCACACCATCCTCCAGATCATTGATAAAGATACTGAATAAAACCGGCCCCAGGACCGACCCTTGGGGCACTCCGCTCGATACCGGCTGCCAACTAGATATGAAGCCATTGATCACTACCCGTTGAGCCCGACGATCCAGCCAGCTTTCTATCCACCTTATGGTCCATTCATCCAGCCCATACTTCTTTAACTTGCTGGCAAGAATATTGTGGGAGACCGTATCAAAAGGTTTGCTAAAGTCAAGAAACAACACATCCACTGCTTTCCCCTCATCCACAGAGCCAGTTATCTCATCATAGAAGACAATTAGGTTAGTCAGGCATGATTTGCCTTGGTGAATCCATGCTGACTGTTCCTGATCACTTTCCTCTCCTTTAAGTGCTTGAGGATTGATTTTTTGAGAACCTGCTCCATGATTTTTCCAGGCACTGAGGTGAGGCTGACTGGCCTGTAGTTCTCTGGATCCTCCTTCTTCCCTTTTTTAAAGATGGGCACTACATTAGCCTTTTTCCAGTCATCCGGGACCTCCCCCGATCGCCATGAGTTTTCAGAGATAATGGCCAATGGCTCTGCAATCACATCCGCCAAGTCCTTTAGCACCCTCGGATGCAGCGCACCCGGCACCATGGACTTGTGCTCGTCCAGCTTTTCTAAATAGTCCTGAACCACTTCCTTTTCCACAGACGGCTGGTCACCTCCTCCCCATGCTGTGCTGCCCAGTGCAGTACTCTGGGAGCTGACCTTGTTTGTGAAGACAGAGGCAAAAAAACCATTGAGTACATTTGCTTTTTCCACATCCTCTGTCACTAGATTGCCTCCCTCAGTCAGTAAGGGGCCCACACTTTCCTTGACTGTAAATTAAGTTCATACTTCTTTGCTACATTGGGGTCTACATTATCATTTAATCTCCATTTTATTTCCAGGAAGTATGGGACCATTTTAAACATACCAGTAGTTATCAGTAGTTTTCCTGTTAAAAATGTGCATTTTGAAATATATAGTGAAAATGCCATAAACATTCCAGGAAATTCCGTTTTATGTTAACAGAAGCCTAATCTTACAGTAGCCAAGGTTCTGGTGAAATAACTCAGTAGAGTAGAGAGCCTAAAATGAAATAGCCCAAGCAGAAATTGCTTATGCTGTTTATTTTAAAAAATATTAATCTCAGTATATAGTATGCGTTACTTCTAACAACGCACCTAACTAACTCCTCCTGGCTTTCTCATTATGCCTTCCATCCTCGTTGGCACCTTCCGTGCTATAACATTGTTCCAAACCACTTTCAGTATCTAGCTCTACTTTAGAGTTGGATTCTAATTTATGTCAATAAGACTACTCACGTGAGTAAAGTTACTCATGCACAACATTTTTTTACCAGATTGGGCCCACAGTTTGTAGAATATTCAGATTCACAGTTTGGGACCTTGGATTTTTATTCAATGGAAAAACTATTTAAATTCTTATGTTAATGTAAAACATCTATTAAATGTAAACTAATTTTTAAGAGAATAAATATTCATTCAAATAATCTGAATTTGTTTTAAAAAAGAGTCAGGATAAAAGAGTTTGTCCGCATAGGTGTTCATTCATAACAATCATGTTCTTCTTCGAGTGATTGCTCACATGCATTCCAGTTAGGTTAGGCACGCGCTGCGGGCCTGGTTGCCGGGTAGATTTTTCCCCTAGCTACAGGCTGGGCGAGCAGGGAGCCCCCTGGAGTGGCGCCTTCATGGTGCCCTATAAGTACCCCTGCGATCCAGCCAGACCCTCAGTTCCTTCTTACCGCTCGAGCTGGTGGTCGGAACAGGAGTACTGCTCTTCAGCGTTCTCCTTATCTCCTAGCTTAGTGTATTTAGTCTATTGTTATCTTAATCGTTAGTTGTTAGTAGTTGTTAGTTAGTTTGCATAGTTCTGTAGTGTAAATAGTTAAGTGCAGGGCTCTTCCCTGCTGCTGGAGCCTATGTCTCCCAAAGCTCCGGGATTCAAGCACTGCTCCGAGTGTGGGAAGCCTATGCCTGTGGGCAACCCACACTCCAAGTGCCTCAAGTGCCTGGGGGAAGCACACTTGGCAGATTCCTGCAAAATCTGCAGAACTTTTAAACCAAGGACCCGCAAAGACAGGGAATCCCGCTTGCGGCACATCCTGATGGAGGCGGCCCTCACCCCGGACTTGAGTGCGGCACCGGGCCCCGCACCCAAGCCGCCTAAAGCCAAGCCTCGGCACCGGTCACGCTCCCCCAGCGCCAAGCGAAAGCGGGACTCTCAGCCTCGCCCCGCTCAGGCACCGGACCGAGTAGAGCCGCCGGCACCGCTCCCGGGTCCCTCGACATCTCATGGAGCCTGGCCGGAGGAACAGCCGCCAGCACCCGCACCGCTGACTCCGGGGCCGCAGGAGGCTCGGTGCCAGTGGTCTCGCCACTCAGGGTGCAGATTCCGCAGCAGCTTCCCTCCACGCCGGAGGCGTTTGCTGCTGCCAGGGAGCTGCTGATTGGGGAGACGCCACAGCAGCAAGTCCTGTCTAGGGGCAAGCCGCCCATGACCGAGACGGAGATCGCGGCTCGGAGCCCGGCAGGGCATGGACGCCGCTCGATCTCGCGGCGCCGATCAGACTCCCGGTACCGGTCAGCTTCCCGGCACCGGTCGCAGTCTCAGCGCCGCACCGAGTTGAGACCATGCTCTAGGTCTCCTCATGGGCGCGCACGTCATTCACGCTCTGGCTGCCGGTCTGAGTCCTGGCGCCGATCGGAGTCCCGGCACCCTTGTACAGCTCGGCGCCGGTCGCACTCCCGGCACCGGTCCATGAGCTGGCGCCGAGACCGGTCAAGACGTCGCTCCCCAAGCCGCTCCACATCCCGGCACCGCTCGTCGTCCCGGCACCGGTCTTACTCGAGCCATCACCGGTCACCTCGGCACCGCTCAGCATCGAGACACCGGAGACGCCAATGCTCCAGGTCGCATCAACGCCGTTCTTCACCCCGGCACCGGACCCCGTCGCGGCACCGACGCTCCTCCCGGTACCGATCATCGTCTTGGTGCCGAGACTCTCCGAGGCGGCACCGCTCGTATAGCCGCTATTCCTCGGACGGACACCATACTGCTCGGCACCGGTCTAGAAGCCCGCGGCACCGGGAGCGTCGAGAGTCCGCCGGCCCGCGAACCCGGCATGACTCTCTGCTTAAGGGACCACAGCCGGCCAGTACAGCGGCTCCATGGCCCTCTTCCTCGGCCTCAGTGTCCCCTCGCTCAGTGGGACCGACCCAGGTCGCACAAAACCCTGCCTGGCTGGAGTGGGCAGTGTGGGCATACGACCAGCCCAGGGAGACCCGGGTTCCCGGTGAGCTCAGAGGGTCCAGTGGACGCTGTGGCAGGCCCATCCTCGGGGGTCCAACACTCCACAGCACTCCACAGCCCTACGGAACCGGGTCCCTACGCCTCCCCCCTCGGGGTAGAGGCGGTGGCGGGTACTTCATCAACCAGCCCACCTACCTTGGACCTCTCCAACTACCAATATCTTCTACAGGCAGTTGCAAAGAACATGAACTTGCCTATGGAAGAGGTCCCGGTGGTGGAGGACCCGGTTACCACTATGCTCACCAAGGGCACACCGGCGAGGGTGGCAGTGCCGTTCATAAACACCATTAAACTTCATACGGCGGCGCTCTGGAAGACCCCCACCTCTATTCCCCCCACGGCTCACGGGGTGGAAAAACGTTACTTTGTCCCTGCCAAGGGTTATGAATATCTTTACATTCATCCTACGCCCTCCTTTCTGGTGGTTGACTCAGTTAACAATAAGGAGCGCCACGGGCAGGAGGCCCAGGTTCCTAAAGCCAAGGACGCCAAAAGGCTGGACCACTTTGGCAGGAAAGTTTATTCCTCCGGGGGCCTACAACTTAGAGTCGCCAACCACCAGGCACTCTTAAGTAGGCACCACTTTGACACTGTGGAGGCCCTCACCAAGTTCGAGACCGCTCTCCTGCAGGAGGGCAAGCAGGAGTTCAGGGCCCTATTGCTCCAGAGCAGGGACATATCCCGACATGCCCTGCAAGCGGCCCTGGACTCAGCGGACTCGGCGGCCAGAACAATGGCCTCGGGCATAGCCCTCCGCTGGGCGGCATGGCTATCATCATCCAACTTAGCCCCAGCCATGCAACTTAAAATTCAGGACCTCCCATTTGAAGGGGACTCCCTCTTCTCGGAGGACACAGACGCCCGCCTCCAGGCCCTCAAGGATAGGGGTGTCACTCTCAAAACTTTAGGGATGCACACCCCGGGCCCACAGAGACACCCCTTCCTCCCACCCTGCAGAAAATTCTTCCCTCCTGCACGGCCACCCCAGGACTCCTCGCATAGGAGAGGCCGGCCTTACCGCCGCAGGCAAGGGCCTAGGCAGAGCGGGAAACAGCAAGGGCCAAAGCCGCCCCAGGGGCCCAAGGCTAACTTTTGAAGGTGCGCCCAGGGGCGGAGCACCAGTCAACAACCCGGATCCTCCCTTCGGAGACCGTCTGTCCCACTTCCTCTGTGCATGGTCGGACATTACATCAGACCAATAGGTCCTCCGCACGGTGGAGGTGGGATATTCGCTCCAGCTTTCCTCTACCCCTCCATCCCACCCACCCTCCTCGTCCCTCTTCAGGGACCCCTCTCACGAGCAACTACTCGTACAGGAGGTGAGGTCGCTCCTCGCACTGGGAGCCATCGAGCCCGTACCAGAGGAGTTCAAGGGGAAGGGGTTCTACTCCCGCTACTTCCTGATCCCCAAGGCGAAAGGGGGCCTCAGGCCCATCCTGGACCTGTGCGGACTCAACACCCACATGATCAGGTTCAAGTTCCGCATGGTCACCTTGGGCACCATCATTCCCTCTTTGGATCCAGGAGACTGGTTCGCCGTCCTCGACATGAAGGACGCTTACTTTCACGTGAGCATCAAGCCCTCACACAGACGCTACCTCCGCTTCCTGGTGGCGGGGGAGCACTATCAATTTGCTGTTCTGCCCTTTGGCCTGTCCACCGCACCCAGGGTCTTCACAAAGTGCATGGCGGTGGCAGCGGCGTTCCTTCGGCGCCGCGGGGTACAACTATACCCGTACCTCGACGATTGGCTGATCCGAGGCACCTCCAGGGGCCAAGTGACCGCACATGTGCAGTTAGTTATCAGCACGTTCGACCGCTTGGGGATCCTCCTCAACAAGGAGAAGTCCACCCTGGAGCCAACCCAGAAAATCGAGTTCATAAGGGCCCTACTAGACTCCACGGTAGCAAGGGCATCCCTGCCTCAGCCTCGGTTTCTCACCATCCAGTCGGCCATCCGACAGCTGCGCGCCTGTCCCATGACTACGATCAGGGTCTTCCTCAGTCTGTTAGGTCACATGGCATCGTGTACTCACGTCATACAGCACGCCAGACTGAGGCTACGCCCACTCCAGTCGTGGCTTGCAGTGGCCTACAGACCGAGAAGGGACAGTATGGACACCCTCCTCTCCATTCCCAGGGCTACCCTATCCGCTCTGGCTTGGTGGGAAGACCAGGACAATGTGTGCCAAGGGGTCCCCTTCCTTCCCCCCAGTCCATCCATGTACCTGGTGACGGACCCTTTGTCCCTAGGGTGGGGAGCTCACCTCGGGGAACTCAGGACCCAGGGCCGCTGGTTGGAGACAGATCTCTGCCTCCACATCAATGTCAGAGAGCTGAGGGCCGTCCGGCTCGCGTGCCAGGCGTTCCGGGACACATTGCGGGGTCACTGTGTAGCGGTGTTGACAGACAATACCACAGCCCAGTACTATATAAACAAACAGGGCAGGGCCCGCTCCAGCCCCCTGTGCCTAGAGGCAATTCTCCTGTGGGAATTCTGTATAGCCCACGCTATTCACCCGGTGGCCTCCTTCCTTCCGGGAGTCCAGAACACCCTGGCGGACCACCTCAGCAGATCCTTTATGACTCACGAGTGGTCCCTCCGGCCAGATGTCATCCGGCCGATCTTCCTGAGGTGGGGGTTTCCCCACATCGATCTCTTCGCCTCCAGGCAGAACAGGAAGTGCCTCCATTTCTGCTCCTTCCGAGGCAGCTCCCGGGGATCCCTGACGGATGCCTTTCTCCTACCCTGGACAGGGCACCTGTTCTACACGTTCCCTCCGATCCCGCTACTACACAAGGTGATCCTGAAGATCAGACGGGACAGGGCACACGTCATCCTCATAGCCCCAGCCTGGCCCAGACAGTGCTGGTATGCGTCCCTCCTCCGGTTGTCCAGGGCCCCTCCCATCAGCCTCCCGCTGTGGCCAGACCTGATCTCTCAGGATCACGGTCGCCTCCTGCACCCGGACCTGCAGTCCCTTCACGTCACAGCGTGGCTGCTCCATGGCTGAGAGGTCCTGAACTCCTATGCTCAGCCGAGGTGCAAGATGTCCTTCTGGGTAGTAGGAAACCATCCACCAGAAGCACCTATACAGCTAAGTGGACCCGTTTCTCTGCCTGGTGCAGGCAACATGACACCGTTCCGAGTGAGGCTTCTATCCCACGTATATTGGACTACCTCTTAGGCCTTAGAAACCAAGGCCTCTCTACCTCCACCATTCGGGTCCACCTGGCTGCTATCTCGGCTTTCCACCCTGGCCAGGCGAACCACTCGGTCTTCTCCGACCCTGTGGTGTATCGTTTCCTTAAGGGTCTAGATAAACTGTACCCGAACGTTAAGCGTCCCATTCCACCCTGGGACCTGAACCTCGTGCTCTCACATCTCACTGTGCCCCCGTTCGAGCCCCTCGCCACGTGTTCCTTACTCCACCTTTCCTGGAAGGTGGCATTCCTAGTAGCTATCACCTCGGCTCGTAGAGTGTCAGAGATCCGTGCTCTGACCTCCGAGCCGCCTTACACGATCTTCCATAAAGACAAGGTACAGCTACGTCCCCACCCGGCCTTCCTGCCTAAGGTGTCTCCCCCTTCCATATCAATCAAGACATTTGTCTCCCAGTCTTTTATCCTAAGCCACACACCTCTGGAAGGGAACAGCAATTACACACGTTGGACGTTAGGAGAGCTCTTGCTTTTTATTTAGATAGAACAAAGCAATTCAGGAAAACTACCCAACTTTTCGTGGCAGTTGCGGAGAGGATGAAGGGCCAGCCAATCTCAGCTCAAAGGCTCTCCTCCTGGATTACCTCGTGCATTCACACCTGTTACGAACTCGCGGGCAGAGAATAACAGCACACTCCACGAGAGCGCAGGCATCCTCTGCGACCTTCCGGGAGGGAGTCCCTATTACGGACATCTGTAAGGCGGCTACCTGGTCCTCCGTCCATACCTTCGCCGCCCACTACGCCATAGTCCAGCAGACCAGGGACGATGCGGCATTTGGGTCAGCGGTCTTATGATCAGCAATGGGTCAACCCGACCTCACCTCCTAGGTATTGCTTGCAGTCACCTAACTGGAATGCATGTGAGCAATCACTCGAAGAAGTAACTGTTGTTCTTCGAGATGTGTTGCTCACATCCATTCCAAACCCACCCTCCTTCCCCACTGTCAGATTAGCCGGCAAGAAGGAACTGAGGGTCTGGCTGGATCGCAGGGGTACTTATAGGGCGCCATGAAGGCGCCACTCCAGGGGGCTCCCTGCTCACCCAGCCTGTAGCTAGGGGAAAAATCTACCTAGCAACCAGGCCCGCAGCGCGTGCCTAACCTAACTGGAATGGATGTGAGCAACACATCTCGAAGAACAACAGTTACAGGTAAGTAACCCTGTTTTTCATGTTATGATCAGTTTAATAAAAATGCAAAGGCTATGTAAATGCAACAGTCTGGTTGTCTGTTTGGATTCACCAAAAAGGAAACCCAGAACATAAAAAGGAGGAAACAGTTGTGGGGTGTGAGATTCAAGGGCCACTCACCTCGGGCAGCTCCCCACAAGCTGCTCCTAAGCGGAGGTGTGGCAGGTGGCTCTGCACGCTACCTCTGCCCGCATGCGCTGCCCCCACAACTCCCATTGGATGCATTTCCTGGCCAATGGGAGCTGCAGAGCCAGTGTTTGGGGCAGGGTGAGGGCAGCACATGCAGAGCCACTTGCTGTGCCTCCGCCTAGGAGCAGCTGGGACAGGTTGGTACTTGCAGAGAGCCACCCGAGGTAGGCACCCCTGCCCCCCAGATCTGGCACCCTGAGCTCCCTTGGGCATCCAAACTCCCAGATCCTGAGCCCCGCATCCCCTCCTACACCCCAATCCCCAGCCTCACACTCTCCCACACACACCCAAACTCTTCGTTAACTGCCACTTTTCACTTACAAACACACACACACCCATTCCCACAACATGCCGATAAAACAGCTTTTACTGTAATAAGTACTTTCCTCCGATATCAAATCACCTTTATTTACTAGTTACTCCTCACAACACAGTATTAGGATAGTAGTATTATCCCTATTTTTGCTCCAAATCAGCAAAGCACATAAGTAGTGACTAACTTTACGCAGTAAGTAGTTTCATGACTACTGTACAGATTGAAAACTGAGAAATGGAATGTGTCTTGTTCAAAATCACACATTGAGTCAGTGTAAGAGGTGGTGTTTGGAAGAAGGTCTTGTGTTCCAAACACAGGACTGTGTTGCCTCCTTACCATGAGGAAGAGGAAGGCGACTGGAAGAACGGTGGGTCTGGTTGGAATCGTCTCTGTTAAAATGTGTTTGGGATAAATATTCCTAATATTGCAATAAGTGTCTGTGTGTGGATGAAAATAGATGAGTAAAAATAATTAATAACAAACTGTAAATAATGAACCATTATAAATTTGTTTTAGCCCAAAGGAGCTGCCAGTCGGTGCTTAGACTGTTCAGTTGAACAAACCTGTCCGTATTCAGCCAAGAAGATTTATCTGCAACATGCAGAGAAGGTGAGTACAGTACTGTTTTCAAGCAACATATCTTCCGAATATTGACTACACTGATCTCAAAATGTGTTCTGTTTCCAAGCAAAAGGAACTCATCTTTTGGTTTTCATAGGATCTTGGAACATAAGAATTATTGTATAACATCAGACCACTGTGTCATCAAGGATAATATCTTGCTTCCAGTGGGCAACATTTGATATTTTGGAACAAAGAAGAAGGCCAAAACGTACCCAAGCTGTTTGCTCAGTGTTCAACATGGGGAGGAGATGATTTCTTTCTGACTCCAACTTCATATAAAAGTGAATTTGAAAAGGTTTTATTAATAAATGGGATCAAAAATGAAATCAAAGAAAAGTTAGACGGGTGCTTCAGTACTAGATTTTAAAGCCAGATGGACCATTGTGATCATTTCGTCTGACTCATAACATGGGTCATAGGACTTGCCTGAATTAATTTCTGCCTCAAGTCCAATAGCTGTTGTTGAAATAGTGTATATTTTTTATCAAAACATCCAATCTTGATTTAAAATTTCTAGTGATGGGGAATCCACCACAACCCATTGTACATTATTACAGTGATTATCTGCACTGTTAAAAAAAATTGCACCTTATTTCTAGTCGGAATTTGCCTAGCTGCTGGAAGATGGAGAAGACTGAAATACTCAACCGTTAGGTTTCAGCCTTCAACAAAAAGGAAGCTGGAGATTCATTTAGGTTATTGAGGATCTTAGCAAATTGGGAAACAGCATGATTAGGAAGCATACAGAAACATATGTAACTCCACAGGACCAGTTTAAACTCATAGGAGGTTCTTAGAGTGGTGGCAGACACTATTTTAACTTTTCAACTTTCGGAGAGTAGTCAAGATAGTAGAGGACCGGGAAAGGTAGTGTGTAGTACCTGTATGTTACCACTGGGGAAAAAGAGACAAAAATGCTCCAATTTGTGTGCCTACATTGAAAATGCTAAATGTAAATTTAGAAGCATATGAATAGAAATGGCCTGATTTTTTTCAGAAGTGCTGTGCAAATCCAATTTCCAGTGAAGTCATTGGGAGTTGTAGATGTTTAATATCTCAGTACATCCCTGTACTACTGTAGAGGAATGGACGAGTTTATCGAAGAGGCACATCTCTTTACAAGGACATGGAAGTGAGGAATTGGGGTGCTGGGTTGCCCCCCCTTTCAGGGTGCCACTAGGGCCGGATTAAGATTTTGAGGGGCCTAAGGCTAATGAGAGGGAAATATTTATGGGAGGACCAAGTATGAATTACATATTGCAAAAAAATGTATGAAGACATCAAACATTAACTACATACATATTATTACATATTGTTTATTTATGTAAAATTAATAAGGTTATTCTATTCTCACTACACTTAGTTCTTCAAACAAACACATTTTCTCACAAAAAACAAAATGCTGTTTTAAGCAGGTTGCAGAGTTTCTTGAAGACAGACTGCTCCTGATTGCAGCTTAAGTCCAGTTATCCTTTTACAGGCCAGACACCTTCTAGCCTGGGACCAGTCCTTTCTTCCCCAGATCAGTCTTGGGTGTTTTCAGCCGTCATCTCGGGCAGGGATTCAATGAAGAACTGACCCTGATTAACTCTTTCCCCAGCCTTAAATAGGATTTCCATATGGCAGGAATCCTTTGTTTCCCTGTTTGATCCGCACGCCTTTTTCCTGTTAGTGGAAAAATACTAGCAATCCAAGATGGAGTCCAGTACCAGGTGACATGATCACATGACCTTGCAGTGTCAAAGCAGCCATAAATCATCAGGCAGACTTCCTAGGAAGGTGGGAGATTAGCATTTTCAAAGTCCTATTGTTCTTCCTAATGGCCCATTGACTAACCAGCCATTTTGTCTGGTGGGCAAACACACTTGTAATTGTTACTTGGTCAATATTGCTAACTTCAGGAACACAAATGATCCATGCATTACAGATAGGACAATCATATTCAGTAAATCAGAATCTTTCCAGTGATACCCCGCATGACCCATCTTGCATAAACCACATCGTAGTTATGCCAAAATCAGATTATAACAATATTTTTATGAAGAATATGGGGCGTAGTGTCACAGCTGGGTTCATAAGCAGACACAAGTGACTGGCCCAGTGCACACTAGTGTGAGGAAAAAAGGACCAAGTATCTCTCTCACTGTACTGTTCACGTTGTTGGAGAAAGCAGTAGACAGTACAGACTCCTGTCAGTGTCAATGTGCAGTAAGGCAGGGGGCATGACCTGGAGAAAGTTGGGCATGGTCTGCTCACTCCAGATGTGCTGAACTCCAAATCCAGCAGGACACTTACCCACTGCAGACACTGTGAGGATATCTGTACAGTGAAACCTCGATTTAACGGACTTTGGATGCAACGGACAAAATTTTTCAGAGTCTGATGCATCCGAAATCCGTTTGTGGAGGGCTGGCTGTGGGCTCCCTGCTGCCCCCCCGAGGCTGAAGCTGCGGGCTGCCGCCTGGCTCTCCGCAGCAGCTGGGCTTGCTGCCGCCCGAGGCTGAAGCTGCGGGGTGGGGGGCTGCCGCCCGGCTCCCCGCAGCAGCTGGGCTTGCTGGCGGGTCCCGGAAGCCGGGACCCGTGCGGATTGACTGTCCGCTCTCTGTGGCCGCCGGGGTTGCAGCCGCGGGCGGGCTGGTTGCCGGCTGCGGGTGGTGGCGTTGGGGTTGCTGCTCCCTCAGCTCGGTTTGGGTTTTTTTCCTTTCTTTTTATAAAATTTAAATTTTGTTTCGTTTTTAAGAACATTGTTTATTTGTTTAGTTAAATATAAGTACAGTAAAGTGTGTTTTCAGAAAAATGTTTATTTATTTCGATTTAGATCGCATACTTGTTTATTACAGTCTCAAAACTACGCTGAGTACATAAGCAATAATACATACAGAACACTTTTCTGTGAAATTAAACTTTTCATACATACAGTACTTAATTTTAATTACACAAAAGTCAATTTTTTAACACATGCATTCGGAAAACCTACTTTCTTAAATAACGGACTTTCTGGTTTAACGGACACCCCCTCGCCCCAATTAGTCCGTTAAATCGAGGTTTCACTGTACTGTTTCTTTAAACCAGTATCAAGAAACCAACTGGGAGGTGGTCGTGGAAGGTTGTAGGCCAGGGGTGGGCAAACATTTTGGCCCAAGGGCCACATTCGGGTTGCAAAATTATATGGAGGGCTGGGTAGGGAAGGCCCCACCCCAATCTGGCCCCCTCCCACTTCCTGCCCCCTGACTGCCCCTCAGAATCCCAAAACCACCCAACCCCCCCCATCTTGTCCCCTAACTACTCCTTCTAGAGACCCCCTAACCACCCTACCCAATTCCCCTGCTCTCTGACTGCCTTCTCCAGAACCCCCCCCCCAACCACCACCCCGGCACCCCACCCCCTATTCCCCCCCTTACCATAGCTGCTCGGAGGGGCTCCAGGGAAGGGGGGAGCGCGCAGCCCCGGCCCCCAGAGCGCTGCCCGCGCGGCTCTGGAGAAGGGAGGGGAGTGCACAAAACACCCCCAGAACTCTGCCAGTGTGGTGTGGCTCCAGGGGAGGGGCCAGTGTGCTACCCCGGCCCCTGGAGCACTGCCCACGTGCACAGCACTGGGGGAGGGGAGGAGCACGCAGCCTCGGTCCCCCAGAGCACTGCCCCTGCGGCGCGGCTCCGGAAGAGGGGGGAGCTTGCAGCCGTGGCCCCACAGTGGTGGTAGGGGGGGCAGCCTCCCCACCAGGGGCCGGACGGGAGGGGGCTTGCGGGCCGGATGTGGCCCGCGGGCCGTAGTTTGCCCACCCCTGTTGTAGGGAGAAGCTCTGCAGTGAAACTGAGAAAGAGAAGGTTGTGGGGCGGGCTTGTTCTCCTTATTCTACAAGTTATTTGTTCATTGACTCTTTCCCATGGTCACTAGACAAGCACATTCCAGCTGCAGCTACAATAAATCAGCCTGGAGTCCTGCCACTGCTGCCAGTGGAAAGTAGGGGCAGATGACCAGCACTTCACTGATGTTGGTTGTGATTCAAGGGTGACCTGGGGAGGTGAGTGGAGAATCCCAGGGATGGCAAGAATTCAGGAGACTTTTCAAGGCTGGAAAGGATGGTCCTCTAGAGACTGATTTTTTTCTTGACACAGGCCATGGAATTTTACCTTCCTCAAGCTCATACCTTCTCAGCTGAGCTATAGCTGGGGCTACGATTTCATCACCAGTCTTTTTAGTGAAGTCATGGACAGGTCACAGGCAAGAAACAAAATCTCATGTCCCATGACCTGTCCAGGACTTATACCACAAATAACCCTGACTCAATCTTGGGGATCAGGGGTGCCCCAGCACACCAGCTACAGGGCGGCGCTCTGGCCTCGGCCCCATCGACTGCTGTAGAAGTCAGACGCGGACAGAGACATGGGGCCCGAGCTATAGCATATCTTTAGAAAGAGTTCCGATTTTGATTTAAAGATTTCAAGGTTCCTAGGTAAGTTGTTCCAATAGCTAATTACCCTTTTAGTTAAAAAGACATGAATTTTATTTCCCGTCTTAATTTGTCTGGCTTCTGCACCCCGACATTGGATCTTTTTATGCCTTTGTCGCCTAGAAACCCCCCAACTATCAGCAATCTTCTCCTCCTGTAGGAAATTAGACTGATCAAGTTGCCCATTGACCTAGAGTCATGCCTGTAGCTCTCTTTTGAGCTCTTTCCAATTTGTTAACATAATTTTTAAAGTGTGGACACCAGAAGTGGACCCGATGTACACAGAGATAGTACCACTTCATAGGGCATGTCTTCACTACCACTTTAATTCGATTTTAACGACGTTAGGTCGAATTAAACGTGTACCTGTCTTCACATACATGCCCTTAAAGTCGATTTAAAGGGCCCTCAAAATCGAATTTGTAACTCCTGCCTGACGAGAGAAGTAAGGCTAAAATCGACATTCCAAGCTCGACTGTGGGCTAGTGAAGACGCAACCGACATTAATAGCCTCCAGAGGCTGTCCCACAATGCTCCATTCTGACCGCTCTGGACTGCCTCACTGCTCCACTGTGACCGCTCTGGACAGCACTCTCAACTCGCTGCTCTGGCCAGGTAGATAAGACCCGGGAACATTTGAATACCATTTCCTGTTTGGTCAGCGTGGCCAGCTCACCTGCACAGCTCAGTCGCCATTCAGAGCAATCAGCAGCACAAGCCGCCATGCAGAGCTCAGCATCACAAGACTCCATGCAGAGCTCAGCTGCCCTGGAGACCAGCCAGAGGAAAAGAGCTCCAGCATGGTCCACTCGTGAGGTGTTGGATCTCATCGCTATCTGGGGAGAGGAATCCGTGATGTTGGAACTACACAACAACAAACGGAATGCCAACACGTATGGAAGAGTCTCCAAGGCCATGCTAGAAAGGGGCCACAACAGGGACGCCCAGAAATGCCGCGTGAAAATTAAGGAGCTGAGGCAAGCGTTCCAGAAAGCAAAGGAGGCAAACAGACGATCAGGGGGCGCGCCGGGGACATGCCAGTTCTACAATGAACTAAATCAGATAATGGGGGGCGCCCCCACCACCATCGCACCGGTCTGCGTGGACTCCACCGATGGGATAATCGTCAGGGAGGAGACTGATTCCGATGAGGACGACCATGAGGAGGAGGGAAATTTCACGGAGCAACAGGAGCCCAGCGGAGAAACCGTGTTACCAGACAGCCAGGAGCTGTTTATCACCCTGCAGCCAGCACCCTCCCAAGCCTCCCAGGGGGGTAAGTGTTTCTTTTTAAGGGATTACATGACGCGTGATTTTTTAAAGGAAGCATTTATTAATGAGTAACTTGCCCTAAGGACTTAGCGTGCTTTCATTGCTGGTCAATTTCTACTCAAAGAGTTTGTCAATATACTCCGGGGTTGACCGGAAGTCCTCCGCGGACATCTCAATGAAGCTATCCAGGAGGTAGCGATGAATCTTCCACAGCAGATTTCTGGGGAGAGCCGCCTTATGTGGTCCCCCGTGATAGGAGACCATCCCACGCCATGAAAGTAGTAAGTAGTCTGGTATCATTGAGCAGGCTAGCATTGCGGCGAAGGGACCAGGACTTTGCATGGAGGCAAGGAGCATGCGCTCTCTATCTCTCTGAGAAATTCTCACCAAAGTGATGTCATTCATGGTTGCCTGTTTGAAATACGGACTGCAATTAGTAGGGAGATAAAGATTCCCAGCTGCAAAGTACTCTTTTCTGCTGAGGACCGACCAACCGCCCTCCTCCCCCCAAAACGCTCACCCCCCGCCAGCCCGTAGCGGTAGCTAGCAGGGAATCTGAACAGTCTGCAAGCGGTTGTTTCCGCTTCAGATCCAACGCGCACCCAAGGAATCGAGACAGGCAGGAATCGAGAGCCACGGCAGAAAAGAGGGAAGAACAGTGGCTGCAGCGACAGGACTGCGAAGAAAGACGCATGGATGCTTTGATTCCTATAATGGAGGACCAAAGCAACATGCTGCGATCTCTGGTGGAGCTGCAGCAGGGCCAAAGATCACCTCTGCAGCCCCTGTCTAACCACCCCCCCCTCCCCAAGTCCCATAGCTTCCCCACCCAAACGCGGGGTGAGAACCCGGGGGGACAAGCTCCGTGGACCGATCCACTCCACCCCACAAGCCAGCAGCAGCAGCAGACTGACCTTCTCTGAAAACTTTTAAAAGCTGCTGTGTCTTGGCCACCCCTCCTCTCCCCCTCCCCCCCCCCCTCCTCTGTCCGCTCCTCCCCCAGTGCGACTGCTGGTTTCCCTCCAGGCTACCATGACAGTGATCCCCTGTATTTGTATTTCTGATGAACCAATAAAGGAACCATGATTTTTCAAACAGTGAATTTATTTCCTCTGCAAGCATGGGAACGGGGGGGAGGGAAAGAGGGTTCAAGGACAGCAGGCTTAGAGCACAGCAAGGGAGCAGGTTCTCAAACGCCATGTCGGGCACTCATAAAACTGGCTTTCAAGGCGTCCCTGAGGCGCAGGGCCTCATGGTGCGCTCTTCTACTTTCTCTGCTGTCTGGCTGCTGGTAAGTTGCAGACAGTAAATTTGCCTCTGCCTCCCAGCCCGCCATAAACGTTTCCCCCTTGCTCTCACAGATATTGTGGAGCACAGAGCAAGCAGCAATAACAATGGGGATATTTCTCTCGCTGATGTCTGAGCGAATCAGTAACGAACGCCATCTCCCCTTCAGACGGCCAAATGCACACTCTACGGCCATTCTGCACTTGCTCAGCCTGTAATTGAACAGCTCCTGACCCCTGTCCAGGGCTCCTGTGTAGGGCTTCATAAGCCAGGGCATTAGGGGGTAGGCTGGGTCCCCAATGATAACGATCGGCATTTCCACACACACACCCACGGAAATTTTCTGGTCGGGGAAGAAAGTGCCTTGCTGCAGCTGTCTAAAAATCCTAGAGTTCCTGAAAACACGAGCGTCATGAAGCTTTCCTGGCCAACCCACGTACAGGTCGGTGAAACGTCCCTTGTGGTCAACCACTGCTTGCATGACCATTGAATAATATCCCTTCCGGTTTCTGTACTCAGCGGCCTCATAGTCCGGTGCCAGGATAGGGATATGAGTCCCATCTATAGCCCCACCACAGTTAGGGAATCCCATGGCGGCAAAGCCATCTATTGTAGCTTGCAGGTTTCCAAGGTTTATAACCCGGTGTAGCAGGTGATCGACGATTGCCCTGCTTACTTGCATCACAGCAAAGCCCACTGTAGACCTACCCACCCCAAACTGATTCGCGACTGACCGGTAGCTGTCTGGCGTTGCAAGCTTCCAGAGGGCTATCGCCACTCGCTTCTCAACTGTAAGGGCCGCTCTCATTTTGGTATTCTCGCGCCGGAGGGCCGGGGACAGCAAGTCACAAAGTTCCATGAACGTGCCCTTTCGCATGCGGATGTTTCTGAGCCATTGGGAGTCATCCCAGACCCGCACCACTATGCGATCCCACCAGTCCGTGCTTGTTTCCCTGGCCCACAATCGGCGTTCGATGGCATGAGCCTGCCCCATTGCCACCAAATTTGACAGATTGTCAGTCACCCTACTTCCAAAAACGGCAGTGTCCCTGTCCCTGCTGTGCACGTCCTGGTCCATCTCCTCCTCACTGTCGTCGGGTTCCAGAAAGCGCAGTTGTCCCCGGATCGCATTCCTCTGCAGATGGTTCAGCATGAAATCCGCAACCGTGATGGAGGTCCTCACAACGGCCATTACTGTTTCCGTGGTGTCAGCGGGCTCCATGCTTGCAGTGCTATGGCGTTAGCGCGGCGCGGAGAAAGGGCGCGAATTATGGGATGCCTACCCATAGTGCAGCACTCGAAATGGTGCCTGCTGGGGGATCCGGGAACTGTGGGATAGGTACCCACAGTGCAACGCTCGTTATGTCGATGCTTGCAAAAGTTGTGCGGACAGACACTGTCGACTTGCTGTGCTTTGCTGTGCTTAGTGAAGACACACAAAATCGACTGTATACAGTCTGCTTTACAAAATCGAATTAAAGGAAATCGACCTACTGCTGTAGTGAAGACATACCCATCGTTAGTCTCCTGTTTATACTCCAGTGCATCAGGCTAACTCTCTTGGCACAGCACTGCGCTGGGAGTTCTTGTTGTTTACCTACTACAGGAACAGTTTTGTGACTCAGCTGTAGCAAATAGTTCTGATTTCTGTACATGTAAATGAGAATTTGGTCCAAGATAAGAAGAGGCAAGTTTCTTGCCTTTTCAGATGAGATAAGAATACAGTGTGTCTTGCATAGGTAACATTGTGGTTATTTTTTGTAGGGTTATTTTAAATGGCCAGTATCTGTTGTGTGTAATAGTGATGTTAGTGACATAGAATCTGTGACAGAGGCCCTACGCAGCGGTCCATATGGAAGATGTGTTTACGAATGCGACAATGATGTTGTCAGTAACCAGGTATGATATTTTTGTTCATCTAGCCAGTGTATGTAAAATTTTATTTATTTACTTACATTTTTTAAAATTGTAGAGATTAGTTCTGAGTATGAAACCAGCACACTTCAATTTGTATGTACCAGTATGAAACCAGCACATTTCAATTTGTATGTACCAGTATGAAACCAGTACACTTCAGTTTGTATGTACCAGTATGAAACTCCACAGTGCGATGCTTTGTAACTCCTAGTGATCGCTGACAGGAAATACTCCTGCCAGATTCCCCTCAGCACTTTTGAAGTGGCTGTATGTTTCTTAACTTCTTTACTCTTTGCAGATTGTTAATATGGAGTTTGAAGGAGGAGCAACAGCTGCTTTTACTATGATGGCCTTTACGGAGCAGCTGGGTACAAGGAAAACCACCGTCTATGGGACCAAGGTAAATTAAGGAGTGATTGCCACACTACTAGTTACTGGGCACAATCTTGTTCCCGCTGAAATCAGTGAGAGTTTGGGGTAAGACCTATTATAAGGATATTCTGGGTAACGCCCTTTGTAAATCAGTTTCATGGACTGCATGGAAATCATGGAATTCACCCTTTCCAACCACAGGGAGGTGGACGTGGTTGTCCCTGCTCCCACCTCCCTGCTGAGGTTGCTCATGAAGAGCAGGGGTGGGGGGGTTAGCAGGCTTGTCCCGATCAGGAGTGGGGCAGGAAGATGGTGAGCTGCTCCTATCCCAGAGACTGGGGAGGGGAGTGTCTGACCCTATGGCACTAGCTGGAATCACTCTGCCCTGAGACCCGGCTCAGGCTGCCACTGCTGTTTCTTGTCTGGCCAGCAGGCAGAGAGAGGCAGCACTGACAATGCAGCAGTTAGGAGTGGCCCATTCCAGAGCAGCGCAGGAGCCGAGACCAGGAGCCACCCCCCACCGTAGCCAGCACAGGGGCTAGCACTGCAGCCATGTGGAATATGAGCAGCTGCGTGAGGAGACCCTACCCCGATGGCGAGATCAGGGTATGAGGTAGCCTCTCCCCTGCAGGATGATCGGAGTGTGAGGAGGGCCAAGCCTTAGCAAGAGGATCAGGCTGAGGGCGGGATTCTGGCCTCTGCTCCCCACCGGCTAGTGCTGTGTTGTCTCCTCTTGGGCTGCTGGGGGTCACAGTGGGGTGGGCCAGACGGGGGAGCCCCCTTCTCCCCACTGGACAGACAGGAAACAGCAGCAGTTGCTGGAGCTGAGCATGGAGCTAGCAGGGCCCCAACCCCTGACTGGGGTTGGGCTGGCAGCACCGTGTGGTAAGACACCACCAACACTCCCTGGGACAGGAGCAGCCCTCCACCTCCTCCCACACTCCAGAATGGGACTGACCCGCTAACCCTGCTTCTGTCTTGGCACTGTTGGAAAAATCACAGCAGGTCAGGGGTGATTCAGCGGCCGTGCGAGTCCCATGAAATGCAAATGTTTACCTGGGACGCTACTGTGAATTTGAAAAAGGAAAGGAAAAAAGTCTGTTATATTCTTAGGACCTTAGTTATGGGGACACGACCTCATTCCCATTAAAGGCCAGACAGAGATCCTGGGGCCTGTATTCAAAGAATGCGATATTCTGAACACAAGCTGTGGTCGTTTGGGAGGGTAGGAATGTAGAACAGTAGGCATTATGTAATAGAAGCAGCAAGGCGTGGACCTGCCCTGGATATGTGAGTCAGAAAAGAGGGTCAAATCAAAGATGGTGCCCCGATTGTGGACCTTAGCGATTTTTGAATTAATATCCTGCTATAAACATGAACACTTCAGCATTGTATGTGTGTAACTGCTAACAAAATGTTGTTATGGGGGAAAGTCTCATGAGTGCAACCAGTTTTCATCTGTGTTGCTGCACTGGTTTATTGGACACCTCTGTTATGCAAACAGTTATGGTCCAGTAATTCAGTGCTATGTCTGCTGACTGCCCCTTAAAAGACTGTTGTACTATAGGGTATTTCCTGCTGTTTTATGCTGACTTTTGAGACACAGTTTAAAGGCCTGTGACCATATGAGTGTCAAACTGGAGATCAGTAGCCAGCAAATAAACAAACGCAATAGTTCTGTCACGCAGTTTTGATCCTCCTGCTGATGAAGGTCGCCATTGTTTTAATACCATGTAGATGCTGTCCATAGTGAAGATATTAAAAACATACAACGTAACTTTTCTAGGAGTGGTCTTCATATCTTGTTTTGAGATTTTCATTTACATTTTTATTGTGATAGAAGCTGATTGTGGATATTGCATTTAGGGTGTGTCTACACTGTTACAACGCTGCCACAACGTGGGTAATGTAGACACACTTTAGACACACTAGAAACACTGACAAAAATTAGGAGTGATGTGTTTGTTCAGTTGTGTTTTGTGCTTTACTTTGGACTTCTAGGGAGAACTGTTCTGCAATGGTGGGGGACCAGTGCACGTTTTTGACTTTTGCACAAGAGAGAAAACTGCTTATCCAACAAACAAATCCGCATCCATTCCAAGCCATTTGATGGGGCACGATGGAGCTGACTATTATCTGATGGACAGCTTTATTTCAGCTTTAAGTGTAAGTTCTCTTTGCCAACCCTGCCACAAGTGTAGGGATTCCCACACTAACACACATTCAATAAAAGCAGCAATGGTAGCAGAAATCCCATTATTTAGACATCTCATCTGTCATTCTACAAGCCTCTTCTGAGAAACGTCTGTACATTAGTCAGATTTCTAGGCCATGAGGGAATAAGTACATCTAAAGTGTGGAATTGGAATGCATTTACAAACTTAAAATGATAATATTTTTGTATTGTTGGCTGTCCTTATCTCCTAATTCAGAACAAAGACTGCAAGCTAAAATGTGGTTTATAAAATGGCTCTTCCTTCAAACGTTAAAACTTTGAGAGTCCGAGGAAGCTGGAACATCAGCTGAAGTTCCTCTTCTGAGGATGCAAAGTTTTAAGTAAAGAGGATCTAATACAGCCCTCGGGCCTCAGCCCTCACATTTACTAAAACAACAACAATCCTATGTAAAAACCACCCTGTGAATTAGGGCTGTACAAGTGCCTGTGTTCACAAAAACAACAACGTTAGAACGCACAAAACATGTAAATTAAAGGGACAGTCATTCTCAACACAATGCCGATCTCCAGTAACATAATGCTACTCAACCACTTCAAAAAGAATGCTGAAAAACTGGAGAGTCCAAGCTACCCGAATGATGTGTGGTCTGACAGCATACCCCACAAAGAGAAACTTCGGAGCAGGTTAAGAGGTGAGTTGACGATGACGTATAGGTAGCAGATATCTGATACGAGAGGACTCTCTTCGCGAAGCTGAAACTTGCAGTAAGATGCCACCAGTTCTCTCAATCAGGGAGGGTAATTATCTACCACACTGTGTCTTTAAATCAAGGCTTTGATGCTTTTCTAACATACATGATTTAGTTCAAACAGAAATTGTTAGACTGGATGCAGGGATTTCTGGGCAAACTCTATGGTCTATGTTAAGCAGGAGGTCAGACTAAATGATCAGAGTTATCCCTTCTAGCTTTGGACTCTGTGAAGCCCCACCAGCATGCTAACCGAAACAGCAATGCACAGTGTTAATTATAACCAGTTAGTGTGTTGTGTTGTGTAACGTTGTGAACATACACATGCAGTGGTATGACTGTACATTCCAGTAGTGTTTGTGTACATGAGGGTCAGCACCAGGGATTGAACTTGGACCTTGTCATAAGTATAAAGTAGCCTAAAATTACTTTTTACCTGTAAAGGTTAACCTGAAAGTAACCTGAGAGGGGAGGATGAACCAAAGATGCTAATCAACCTTGGGGACAAAAGGAGTTTTTAGTTTTGATTTACCTCTTTCTCTTGCTGTTCACTCCGGCTATGGGATAAACCACACCTATGTTTTTTCCTACCTTTCTATAATCTTCTAACAAGTTAAGTTCAGTAGTAAGTAAATTGTATGCTTAAACTGTATTACTTAATAATTAATCCACAGTGTTCTTATACTGTTAAGCTTTAGCAGAGGAAAAATTTCCGGGAAGGGATCAGTAATGCTGTATAATGCCAGTGGGTTTATTTTCTATTGATTTCTGTACAAGAAATTTATGTTTCTTTTTTTCTTTAACTAAAATCTTCCTTTTAAGACTCTAACTGCTTGTTTCCATTGAATAGATCCTGGTTTAAATTGGGCACGTCTTACAAAACGTGAGAAATGTCGTTTTCTTTGTTTCTCAAGCCTCTCCCAAATAAAGGGGAAAAAATTGGGGGGTATTAAAAAACGGGTTCCAATTTACCCTAACCCATTGTTCTGGGGTTTAAATTGGTGGTGGCAGCAATTCCAAGACCAAACATAGACAAAGTTTGTGTTCTGGAAAAAAGTTTTAATCTAAGCTGGTAAAATAAGCTTTCAGGGTTATTTCTTTTTTCCCTTCGAGAAAGAGAGACTCTCAGGCACCGCCGTCCGCCCCGGCATCGGACCGCCGTGAGCAACCGCCGGCACAGCTACCCGCGGCACCGGCCATGGACACCGGCTGCTCGGATGAGCAGCCCCCCGGCACCGGCACTGTTGACTCCGGCACCCTTAACGGTCCCATTGAGTCCGGTGCAAGTGGTCTTCCCTCTTCGGGTGCCGGTACCGCAGCAACTCCCCTCCACGCCGGAGGCGTTCGCTGCTGCCAGTCAACTGCTGGCCACAGACTCTCTGCCTGAACAGAGACAAGTGTGATCTAGGGGCAAGCCGCCCATGATCGGCACGGAGATCACGGCCAGGAGCCCTTCGGAGCCCGGGCGCCGCTGGATCTTGCGGTGCCGATCTGACTCCTGGTACTGTTCAACCTCCCGGCACCGGTCGCAGTCTCGGCGCCGCACAGAACGGAGGCCATGCTCCAGGTCTCCGCAAGGACGGTCCCGCCGCTCCCAGTCCCGTCACCGGTCGGAGTCCTGGCGCCGATCAGAGTCCCGGCACCCTTGTTCTGCAAGGTGCCGGTCGCACTCTCGGCACCGGTCGCACTCCCGGCACCGCTCGGTGAGCTGGCACCAGGGAAGATCTCGCCACTCGCCGTCACGACACCGCTCTACATCTCGGCGCCGTTCGGCTTCCAGGCGAAGATCTCGGTCGAGGCGCCGATCACCATCTCGGCACCGGATGCCGCCCCGGCACCACCGCGCGTCGAGACACCGGTCCCCTTCCCGGCACCGGACACCACCACGTTGGCACCGCTCGCCCAGTCGGCACCGATCTCCAGACCGGCACCGCTCACGATCTCGGCACCGGTCAAGGAGTCCTCATTCCGGGCGTAGAGAGTCTGCTAAGCCAGTAGCCCAGCGTGACTCTCCGCCCAGGCCTCAGCAGCCTGCCAGCGCGGTGGCCCCCTGGCCCTCTTCATCGGCCTCGGTCTCCCCGCGCTCGGTCCAGGGGCAGCAGGCCACACTCCCCTCCAGCTGGCCGGCATGGGCACCCTGGGCTTATGACCAGCCCCACGCCACCCAATCCGAACCTGGGTTTCCCCTGCGGTCGGAGGGCACCGGTGAGGCAGTGGTGGGACCATCTTCAGCGGCCCCTCACTCTGAGGTGCCACCTAGCCCAGTGGACCCGGGTCCCTATGCCTCCCCGGCCGGGGTTGAGGCAGTGGCGGGCACGACATCGGCCAGCCCACCTTCAGTAGACCTCTCGAACTATCAGAACCTGTTAAAGGCGGTGGCAATAAACATGAATTTGCCCATGGAAGAGGTCCCGGTGGTTGAGGATCCGGTCACCACCATGTTGACAAAGGGCACGCCAGCCAGGGGTGGCAGTGCCCTTCATAAACACCATCAAACAGAACGCAACTGCAGTCTGGAAGACTCCTGCCTCCATTCCTCCCACTGCCCGGGGAGTGGAGAAGAGGTATTTCATCCCTGCAAAAGGGTACTAGTACCTTTATATCCACCCTCCTCCTTCCTCCCTGGTGGTGGACTCCGTGAATAACAAGGAGCGCCATGGGCAGGAAGCCCCGGCCCCCAAAACGAAGGAGGCTAAGAGACTAGACCACTTTGGAAGGAAGGTCTATTCATCAGGTGGTCTCCAGCTCAGAGTGGCCAACCACCAGGCGCTCTTGAGCAGGCACCACTTTGACACGACTGAGGCCATGGCTAAGTTTGAGGCCACGGTTCCTCCGGAGGGCAAGCAAGAGTTTAGGGCCTTGCTCCACCAGAGTAGGGACATATCTAGGTATGCCCTACAGGCAGCCCTCAACTCTGCGGACTCGGCAGCTAGGACAATGGCTTCCGGGATTGCCCTCCGCCGTGCTGCGTGGCTGCAGTCCTCCAACCTGCCTCAGGGCATGCAGCACACGATTCAGGACCTTCCCTTTGAAGGCGTAGGTCTTTTCTCGGAGGCTACGGATGCACGCCTCCAAACTTTCAAAGACAAGGGTGTGACCCTCAAAACTTTGGGGATGCACACCCCTGTATCCCAGAGGCGTCCCTTCCTTCCCCCAAGGAGGTGGTTCTTCCCTCCTGCACGCCCGCCCCAGGACTCCCTGCAAAGGAGAGGGCGGGCCTATCGCCGTCGATCTGGGCCATGGCAGGGGGGGAAACAACAGGCCCCCAAACCACCCCAGGGGCCTAAACCGAACTTTTGAAGGTGCGCCCGAGGGCAGAGCACCAGCCAGAGACCTGGATCCTCCCTTCAAGAATCGTCTGTCCCACTTCCTCCGTGCGTGGTCAAACATTACATCGGACCAGTGGGTCATCCGCACGGTGGAGTTGGGATATTCGCTTCAGCTGTCCACCCGCCCTCCCTCCCACCCTTCCTCACCGTCCCTCTTCAGGGACCTCTCTCACGAGCAACTCCTCGTACAGGAGGTGAGGTCGCTCCTCTCACTGGGAGCCATCGAGCCCGTACCAGAGGAGTTCAGGGGGAAGGGGTTCTACTCCCGCTACTTCCTGATCCCCAAGGCAAAAGGGGGCCTCAGGCCCATCCTAGACCTGCGCAGACTCAACACCCACATGATCAGGTTCAAGTTCCGCATGGTCACCTTGGGCGCCATCATTCCCTCCCTGGATCCGGGAGACTGGTTCGCTGCCCTCGACATGAAGGACGCTTACTTCCACATAAGCATAAAGCCCTCCCACAGATGCTACCTCCGCTTCCTGGTGGCGGGGGAGCACTTTCAATTTGCTGTCCTGCCCTTTGGCCTGTCCACTGCACCCAGGGTTTTCACCAAGTGCATGGCGGTGGTAGCGGCATTCCTACGACGCCGCGGGGTACAACTCTACCCGTACCTCGACGATTGGCTGATCCGGGGCACCTCCAGGGACCAAGTGAGCTCGCATGTGCAACTTGTCATCAGCACATTCAACTGCTTGGGGATACTTCTCAACACAGAAAAGTCCACCCTGGAGCCAACTCAGAAGATCGAGTTTATAGGGGCCCTACTAGACTCCACTGTGGCAAGGGCATCCCTTCCTCAGCCTCGCTTCCTAGCCATTCAGTCGGCCATCCGAGAGCTGCACACCTGTCCCATGACAACGGTCCGGGTGTTCCTCAGCCTGCTGGGTCACATGGCATCGTGCACGCACGTCACCCAGCACGCCAGGCTGAGGCTGCACCCGCTCCAGTCGTGGCTGGCGTCGGTCTACAGGCCAAACTTGGACAGCATAGATGTCCTCCTCACCATTCCCAGAGCTACCCTATCCGCTCTGGCCTGGTGGGAAGATCAGGACACTGTGTGCCAGGGCGTACCCTTCCTCCCTCCCAGCCCATCCATGTCCCTGGTGACGGACGCTTCGTCCCTAGGGTGGGGAGCTCACCTCGGGGAGCTCAGGACTCAGGGTCGCTGGTCGGTGTCAGATCTCTGCCTTCATATCAATGTCAGAGAGCTGAGAGCCGTTCGGCTGGCCTGCCAGGCCTTCCGGGATGCACTGCGAGGTCACTGTGTAGCGGTGCTGACAGACAACACCACAGCCCAGTTCTATATAAACAAACAGGGCGGAGCCCGCTCCAACCCTCTCTGTCAGGAAGCGGTTCTCCTTTGGGAATTCTGTATAGCCCACTCTATTCACCCAGTGGCCTCGTTCCTCCCGGGAGTCCAGAACACGCTGGCAGACCACCTCAGCAGATCTTTTATGACACACGAGTGGTCCCTCTGGCCAGATGTCATCCGGCCGATCTTCCTGAGGTGGGGGTTTCCCCACATCGATCTGTTTGCTCCCGGCAGAACAGGAAGTGCCTCCAGTTCTGCTCCTTCCGAGGCAGCTCCCAGGGCTCCCTGACAGACGCCTTTCTCCTACCCTGGATGGGGCATCTGTTCTACGCGTTCCCTCCGATCCCGCTACTGCACAAGGTGATCCTAAAGATCAGACGGGACAGAACACGTGTAATCCTCATAGCCCCAGCCTGGCCCAGACAGTGCTGGTATGTGTCCCTCCTCCAGTTATCCAGGGCCCCTCCCATCAGCCTCCCGCTGTGGCCAGACCTGATCTCACAGGATCACGGTCGCCTACTGCACCCAGACCTGCAGTCCCTCCACCTCACAGCGTGGCTGCTCCATGGTTAAGGGGTCCGGAACTGTTGTGCTCGGCCGAGGTGCAAGGTTTTCTTCTGGGAAGCAGGAAACCATCGACCAGAAGCACCTATACAGCGAAGTGGACCCGCTTCTCAACTTGGTGCAGGCAACATGACACCATTTCCAGTGAAGCCCCGATTCCGCTTATCCTGGATTACCTGTTAGGCCTTAGACAGCAAGGCCTCTGTACCTCCACCATCCGGGTACACCTGGCTGCTATCTCGGCTTTCCACCCTGGCCAAGCGAACCACTCGGTCTTCTCGAACCCTGTGGTACATCGTTTTCTTAGAGGTTTGGACAAACTATACCCGAACATTAAACGTCCCATTCCAACCTGGGATCTAAACCTTGTGCTTTCCTGTCTCACCATGCCCCCATTTGAGCCCCTCGCCACGTGTTCCTTACTCTACCTTTCCTGGAAGGTAGCCTTCCTTGTAGCGATCACCTCAGCTCGTAGAGTGTCAGAGATCCGTGCATTGACCTCCGAGCCGCCTTACACGGTCTTCCATAAGGACAAGGTGCAGCTGTGCCCCCACCCGACCTTCCTGCCTAAGGTGGTCTCCCCCTTCCATATTAATCAAGATATTTGCCTTCCGGTATTTTACCCGAAGCCCCATACCTCGGGAAGGGAACAACAATTACACACGTTGGACGTCGGGAGGGCTCTTGCTTTTTATTTAGATCGAACAAAACAATTCGGAAAGACAGCTCAACTTTTTGTTGCAATAGCGGAAAAGATGAAGGGCCAGCCGGTCTCGGCCCAAAGGCTCTCCTCCTGGATTATCTCGTGTATTCGCACCTGTTATGAACTGTCGAGAGAATAACAGCACACTCCACGAGAGCGCAGGCGTCCTCTGCGGCCTTCCGGGAAGGAGTTCCTATCACGGACATCTGCAGGGCGGCCACCTGGTCCTCCGTCCATACCTTTGCCGCCCACTACGCCATAGTCCAGCAGACCAGGGACGATGCGGCGTTTGGGTCAGCGGTCTTACGATCAGCATTGGGTCAATCCGACCCCACCTCCTAGGTATTTCTTGTAGTCACCTAACTGGAATGCATGTGAGCAATCACTCGAAGAAGAAAACAGGGTTACTTACCTGTAACTGTTTTTCTTCGAGATGTGTTGCTCACATCCATTCCAAACCCACCCTCCTTCCCCTCTGTCGAATTAGCCGGCAAGAAGGAACTGAGTGGGTGGCTGGGTCGCAGGGGTACTTATACAGCGCCATAGAGGCGCCACTCTAGGGGGCTCCCTGCTGACCCAGCCTGTAGATTTTCTACCCGGCAACTAGGCCCGCAGCGCGTGCCTAACCTAACTGGAATGGATGTGAGCAACACATCTTGAAGAACAACAGTTACAGGTAAGTAACCCTGTTTTTGTCATTTCTATTTTCATAATGCTTTGGCCAACCAGGAACTTCTACTGGTGGCTTCTTGATGACATCTGGCTGAGAAGAGCTGAAATACCAGAGGATGAGCTTAGCACACATTCTCCCTTTTAAATACAGCAATGGGGGCAAAGCACTGAGTTTTGTATTGCTAACTTTTCACACCTAATCAAAACTCCCTACTGAGACTTGGTAAGGGAGCATTGTCTTTTAAAGAGGGAAGGTAGTCAAGTAAGTAAGGCGCAGCTCAAGGTGTGGGCAGACTTGCATTCTATTCCTGACTTTGCCACTTCATTGTGTGACCTGGGGCAAGGCCCTTGGCTGGTCCGGGCCTCATTTCACGCAATTGCATAATAGGGAGCATTTTAAAAAAGCAGATAAGTTGTATGTGTAGTGCTGAGGCTCAGATTTGTTAGGTGGTGGAATAGTTCACCAAAGGCAGGGGTCTCAAAGAGTGACCCATGGGGTCATTTTCTGTGGCCTGCGAAGCTCCCCACAGCCCTTCTCTCCCCCCACTTTATTCCTGCAGCTGCCAAGCTCCCTGTGCCCCCATGCTACCTACCTCCAGGTGTTTCCCACTGCCAAACAGCTGTTAGTGGTGCTTAGCGCTTTCCAGGAGGGAGGGGGAGGAGGTGCGCACTTGGAGGAGGTGGGGCAGGGGTGGGGCCTCATGGAAGGGGTGGAGTGGGAGTGAGGCCAGGGGCAGCGAGGTGGGCGTCACTGATGGGGCCCTCGGGTCATTGCTCTAGTCCTCATGTGGCCCCTCTTGGTCATTCGAGTTTGAGACCCCGGGTCTAGATAATAGCGTAGAACCTCTGCGTTACATACCCCTTGGGAAGGAGATTGTTTGTAACTCTGAACAAGCCGTTATGGGCTGCTCGGAGTGGGGGCTCACAGCTCTGTAGTTGCTGCCCGTCAAGTGGGGGGGTGGGGGTAGGGACAGGCAGCTGATTCTAGCCCCTGCCTGCAAGGGTGATGAGTGAGGCCCCCCGGGGCACTGTGGCATCGGTGGGGCGCAGTGCAGGCTGTGGCCCTCTAAAACGGAGCTGCTCCGCCAGAGCGCAGCGTGCAGGCAGGAGTTCAGGCGCCAGCAGATCACACTGTAGCCAGGGTCCAGCAACGGCTCAGGAAGCATCTTTCCTGGACTGAGTCTATAGTTGCAAGAGCCAGAAAAGAGCCCGTGGCCAGCCCAGACCCCAGCACTTCTGCTCAGGAGCTCACAGTTGTGCTGTCAACCCCAGCGTCTTCACCTGTAAGCAGCTGGCCAGCTGCATGGCAAGTGGGGGGTGGGGACAGGCAACCCAGCTGTGCCTATCCCGGCACCACCCAGTACAGTATTTGTTGGGTTTTTCTGGTTTCCGGCTCCACTGCTGCCTCATTGCGTACTTCTGGTTCCACGTGGTGTCTGGCTGGCAGGTCAGTCCATAACTCTGGGGTTCGTCTTTTTGAGGTTCTGCTGTACTTAGTCCTGCCTTGAGTACAGGGGACTGGACTAGATGAGCTTTTGATGGCCCTTCCAGTCCTAGGAAGGCCTAACGTGGTTTTTCTAATCTGACCGCCTGCATTACACCGACAATATAAGTTTACCCAGACATTCCCACCGTGGAGGGGATATTCACCCTACTATTTATGAGAACACAAAGGATCCCCTGATCAAGTTCCAAATCTCGGCTGTATAGGGGTGGGCAGCGAGCCCCTCTGCAGCTGAGGGCCTTGGCAGCAGGAAATATGCATCCCCTGTCAGTGCCCCCTAAGAGCTACCCCACACCTCTGCAGTCCAAGACTCGAGTTTTTAAGAATGCTCCACAGCCACCAAGAAGGGCCAGGCTTTACCCGAGAGCCGGGCTCATGCTGAAACCTGCCTCTGTCAGGCTTCTGTTACTGCCAAAATCTTCTGCTGGAGGACTCAGGCACATGAGCATCACTCCTGCACCCGTCCCAGACCCACCCTTGAATGCTACATGCACATAAAGCAAACGTTGACGGATTATCAGTTTTGGTCATGAACCAGAAATACAGCCAATCCCCTCTCTCTGTGCAGCTCTTCAGAAAACCACGGCAGAGTGGATTTGTCAATGGGAAGAAATAACCTGCCTTTCTAAGGTTCTCTGATAAAAGTCAGTTTAGAAGGGCACACTCGTGTTCCCTGGGCACTTGCACGCTGCTTCCGTGGGCTGTACTCACTGCACACACTGAGGGCTCCTGGCTTCCCTCCATTCCCCGCCCGCCTCTATTTCACTGATTCCCCATGCATCTGCCCCCCCCACCACCACCTTCGTGCCACAGGCTCTGTCCCATGTTTCTCTTCTCCCTCTGTCCCTCCCATGCCCTGCAGTGGTTCTGGAGGCCTCCTCGCCCCACACCAGGCTCCCCCTCTCTCCCCACCATTATTTCTTTATTTTCGCTCTGAGAGAAACGTCATTTGGGGTGTCACCATTTTAAAATTATTTTGGGAAGATGAACAAAGTTGAGATTCCCCCCAGCATGGGAGTGACTGAGTGTAGGACCGCTCTTCGTTCAGCCACTTACTAGACAACATCACCTCCCCTCATTATCAAAAGCTTTCCTACTGAGTCAACATTCGAATTCGGATCGACTCCATGGCACTGTATGGTGATTGCCCAACCACTGTCTAACTCTTGCCAACTCGAATATTAAAGGGATGATAAACAGTTTACTTCCGGATACGGCCTTGAGCCTGAGAATACAGTCCCTTGGGGGGGGGGGGGGAATCCATCTTTATAAACCAGACTTCTCGGTCTTTTATTTCTGTAACACTAGCCAATAATTTTGTTTTTTAAACAGGAGAATAAGCCTTCCCTCATTCAGACTGGTCCAGAAGCAACCCTGCAGAGCCACCTCCTTGTATTTGAGGCCGAGAAATCCAGAAAAGAAAACCGTGTTGTATTTTTAGACACTGGAAAGGAACGCTTCCCAAAGCCTACCTGCAAATGAACTTTTACATTTGCTCTTTTTATATTTGAGGGGCCAGAATAAAAACTGGTCCCACTTACCAGGGAAATCATGTCTGGTTTATACTACTCTGGAATATATCTGGGGATGGGCACTCTATAAAAATCATGCTACAATCTACATGCTGCAAATCTGTAAATACTAAAGGTTTGTGTAGATAATTTTCTATATCATTTCTTTGTTGGTTTTGGATAAAGAAAATATTAAGACGCATCTTCAGTATTTTCTTCCGATCCTGGTTTCCTTTAAAAGTGCATGAAGCTTATTCTTACAGCAGCACGTCACTTGCCCCTGAGTACACTCTGACCTGAGAAACCAGCAGTTAGGAGGTACAATGAGTTGAAATCAGCATTTCTTGCATGTGGCCACCAGAGGCTTTTCCTGCCATCCTGACAGCCTCCTGGGCAGTGACAGAGAGGCCAAAGCCTCTCCCCTTCCCTCCCTGTTGCTCCTGCATGAGCCACCACAAACTGTCTCTGGAGACAGGTGAGTTCTTCATCTTGTGGAGTGGGGTGGGCAGGACACGTTGGGACGTGGGCTTCAGCCCTGGGTGAGATCCCAGCTGCAGGGCTTCAGCTGCATGCCTTGAGCCATGGGCTCTGACCGCGCTGCAGGGGGTGCCAAGCCCTGGCTCCTGCCAGGAGTCCTTGGCCCTGGCCGCTAACCCCTGGCCGTTCAGCAACAAGTGCTGGCTCCGGGCTCTGGCCATGTGGTGGGAGTTGCTGGCCTAGGGCATCAACACCCCCTCCCCCCCCCCATCTGCGCAGCACCGACCCTGAGCTCCGACCACTCACTGCATCGTGTGGGTGCTGACCCCCCAGGTCTGGCCATACGGCAGTGGGGCTCACCATTCCCCTCCCCCCCAGCCCTCATTTATCACCCCAAGCCCTTACTGTAGTGCCTGGTTCCACCATTTTCCCAGCTCTCTGCTGCCTAGGCTTCATTTGTCCCGGGGCTCGCTGTGAAAAATAATATAAACAAACATATAAGGATCACTTTTCACAGCACACTTACTATCTACCTGGAAGGCTGTGAAAACTGACACTTCTATATTTGTTACTATCACTTGTCACTTCTGACAGCCAGTAATGCTCTCTCTACCGCCACAATATAGCTATTTAGAAAACTTAGAGTTTGTATTCAATATATATGAATGCTGTCATTTGGAAGTCTCAGATCCACAAAGTATTTTGGTTCTTGACGTCCATTGGATATCAGTGGAATTTTACCTTTGTGGATCTGGGCCTCAGTAATTGCAGTTTGAAATAAACATGAACGATTAATAATTTGTGTCAAAATATGAAGTAATTAACAAATGAGGACAATCAGAATCTTTGTCTGAGGCCTCTTAAAGCCTCAAAATACTTCAATACTTCAATGTTCTTATGAATGCCTGTAGACAATATATTGTCCTCTTAAGTTGGCACACTGTTTTAATTGTTGGCTGTACAGTAATCTTTTGATTAATTCAGTTCAGATAGATGTTCTCAGTCACTTAGAGTTTCTTCCTCAGAAGGTGTTATGGCCTTCAGGGCGCTTCTCTTTCTTAATTTTTCTGCATTTGTGATTGTCATATAGCAGGGGTGGGGAACCTCCAGCCCAGGGGCCTTATACGGCCCGCCAAAGCATTCCATCCGGCCCGCGCGCGTCCCTGGCCGGCAGCTCCCTGAGGCACTTCCTGGCTCCTTCGCCGAGCCGCCCCCGCACTGGGCGAAGAGGCTGGGAAGCGCCTCGGGGAGCTGCCGGCCAGGGACGCCAGGCGGGGGCGGCTCCCCGAGGCGCTTCCCGGCCCCTTCGCCGAACGCGGAACCGCCCCCGCCTGGCAGCCTGGGGCGGCTCCGCGAAGAGGCCGGGAAGCGCCTCGGGGAGCTGCCGGCCAGGGATGCGCGCGGGCGGGGGGGGGAAGGAGCGGCCCCAGGCTGCCAGGCGGGGGCGGTTCCGCGTTCGGCAAAGGGGCCGGGAAGCGCCTCGGGGAGCCTCGGTAAATCTTCAAATGGCCCTTGGCAGGAAAAAGGTTCCCCACCCCACCCCTGTCATATAGGATGCGATGGGAAAAATCCAGCAAGACCTGAAAGAAAGATTATTTCTGTTTATAGCTGGAGTTGCAATATTCCTGTTCTAGCCTCAAAGATTCATAGACCAGAAGGGAGCACTGAGATTTTCTCGTCTGACATCCTATATAACACATGCTGTAGAACTTCCCAAAGTAATTCTTAGAGTATATTTTTTAGAAAAATATCCAATCGTGAGTTAAATTGTCAGTGATGTAGAATCCACACCACAATCCTGGGTAGTTGATGAGAGTTTTAAGAGGTGAGAGTAATTGTCTCTCTCCCCAATCCTATAGTGGCTTGAAGTTCCTTTTACTGCTGTCTCAAAAGAAGGGAGATAGCATACATACATATTATCAAGAATTCATGCAAAGAAATTAAGAAAGCATCTTTGGTACTCCAGGTATGCAGTGGATCACCAGGGAAAACCTATGGTCGTTTAAGACATATAATCACATTGAAATCAGATTGAAAAACATGTTGCTAGCTAGAAGTTTTTCAACTGGTTTTGTGAAGTGCTCAACAACCAATCCAGGGTTTGATTCTCTCAATGTTCAAGCCAGCAAGCTTTTTCAATGTGGCTATGTGGGAGTGGGTCATAGCAGCTCACTTGCTCCAAATCTTGCTGTCCCGTGCTCACTTGTTATATGCAGCCACTATACGGTAGAAGGGTCTGTTGGCACAGCCACCAAGAGCCAATAGCTATCCTACATGTCCTCCATGATAATTCTTCATAAGGAGATGAGCTGAAGGAAAGATCAACAGGTGTCACAATAGATTTGATTATAATAGGTGTGTATAGACATCTAGCCAGAAAATTCCAAAGGCTTTAAAGAAGTTTGGTTTCACTTAAAATCAATAAAACTGCTGTAACCTGCCCTTACATAGCAACAATAGATTATGCTTCATGATGGAATCGAAGTCTATACCCCTCTGCCATGAGATTTCTTTAAGACCGCAATTTATTTACAATATTTAAGGCAGATTTGCTTTACTAATCCTTCAGAGAGATCAGTGGGGAAGGCTGCACATTCTCCACTAACTGTGGTTGATTTAAAGCAGCGGTTCTCAAACTTATTGAGACCGCGACCCCTTTTCCTGTGCCGTCGGTGCACCGCGTCCCCTCCGGTCCGGTGGCCGGCTGCGGCGCGACCCCTCCCCCCCGGGTCCCCACCGTGGCCGGGCGGCCGGCTGCACCCAGGCCCCCGTCCCCACCGCGGGCGGGCTGCCAGGTGCGCGCCGGCCCCCAGGCCCCGCGGCGGGCGGGCTGCCGGCTGCGCGCCGGCCCCGCCGCTGCAAGTTGTGGCGGCAGGAGCTCGCAACCCCCCAGGGAGCGCTCGGTGACCCCCTAGGGGGTCGCGACCCCCAGTTTGAGAAACCCTGATTTAAAGGGATTCAGAAACTAGGGGTGTGTCAGTACAGCACGGTGTGCATGCAACCCTTAACAAGCCCTGTCTGCACTTAGCAAGGTGCACCATGATGACCCTTGCCAGCACCTGAAAGAGGAAAAAGACCATGAATAAATCCCCTGCCACTCCCAAACCCAGCACAATGGACCAGCCCACTGCAGCGGTGCTGCTGCAAATGCTATGGGCTCGCCATCGCTTTAGCTGACAGAGAGGAAAACCTGACAGTTTTAGTTTGAAAAGCCTAAGGGAGACATGGGAGTTTAGTTGCAAGCCCTGCCCTGGCCCCTGTACATTCTGTCTCTCGTGACCCATTGGCCATCACAATCCTGGGACTGGAAGTTTCTAAGCACCTGCCCCCGCTCCCACTTTTGTGGTTTGGGGTTTAGGTAACTTTCAACCCCTTAGGAGCACAGGCAAAATTGTCGGTCCCCCACCCCCACCCCCACCCAGTAGCCTTGATAGGCAGCAGCTTCACTGCCTCACCCTGCTAGCTTTTCTGTTTCAAAAGCTTTGTTGCTAGGGCAATGCCAACAAGTGCCACATGAGTACATAAAATCACTTGTCATTTTAAGGTAAGAATTAGTTTCCACATTATACTGGTGTTTATATCTATCTATCTGTCCATATGTATGTTTGTATGTTAGGGCTGGCAATTAATCTCCGTTAACTCACACGATTAAAAAAAATCAATTTTGATTAATTGCACTTATAACAACAGAATACCAATTGAAATGTATGAAATATTTTGGATACATTTTCAATACTGATTTCAATGATAACTCAGAATACAAAGTTCACAGTGCTCACTTAATATTATTATTTTCAATTACAAATATTTGCACTGTAAAAAGATAAAAGAAATAGTATTTTTCAATTCACCTCATACAAGTACTGAAGTGCAAACTCTTTACTGTGAAAGTGTAACAAATGCAGTGGGGTGGATACAATTAACCAGGGGCTAAATAGGACTTGTGAATGGTTCTCTCCATACACTAAATGATAGAACTGCCTCAGTTAATTTATCTTCAACACTTGCTGTCTCGTGGAGACACAGAAATCCATTTCGAAAGGTATTCTTTTTCTCCTGCTGATAATGGCCCATCCAGATTTAATAGCCTCTCAGAATTGGGATGCTAACGTACAACCTTTTTTTCTTTCTTTCTGTGTGTATAAATGCATCTTACGTCTGTTCCATTCTATGCATCTGATGATGTGGGCTATAGCCCACGAAAGCTTATGCTGAAATAAACTCCTTAGTCTCTAAGGTGCTACATGTATTCCTCGTTCTCTTCTAGGCTCGATTCTGGTTCAAGAAAGCCTGTGTAGATCAGATATTCACACTAAGCACCAACACCAAAGAACATATAGAATGGCAAGCTCCACTCTTCATCAATTTCACTTCTTTTGACAGCCTGCACAGACCTACATTGTGGAATATTCTTTAGTCCTATGGAATCCCAGCTAGCGTCATCAACATCGTCAAAGTGAGCTGTAAGGATGAAAAACCAGACAAAAACCACTGTGGACACTAGCACAAAACAGGGCTAAATTTTATCTCCACTATTTGATATCACCATGGACTGGATAATGTATTAGCCACACAAACAATGGTGTAGCTTTGGTAGATGGTCAGTGTCTACAAAATCTAGAATATGATGATGATATCACTCCCCTAAGCGATACCCACAAAGAAAGTTACAAGCAAAAGGCGGACAATATGGCAAAAATAGGAGGCCAAGTAGGACTCAAAATTAGTTATGCTAAAACAAACGTCCTTGAAAACTATACGTCAAGCAGCATCTCACTAGAAGGCAAAAATCTCAAGGCGGCACAACTGTTCATCCACCTGGGCAGCTCCATTTTAGCCAATAGTGACTGCAATAAGGAAAGGAGCTCAAGGATCAGAAAGTCATCCACAGCTTTTACTAAATTCATGTGGCAATCAGCCAAAACACCAGAACAAAACTTAAGAATTTTTCAATTAAAACATAATCTTGGTGCTAACATAGAACTGCGAGAGCTGCAGCTCTACTACAGTGTTAGAAAACTGGGTGCCTTAAAAAACAAAAAGTGCCTGTGCAAGATTCTGGGCATCAATTGGAAAGACTTGATCAACGAAAAGATCGGAGACATCGCCAACAGCTTATTTTCACCAGTAACAAAGAAGCACAGGTGCTCTAGCTATTTAGGACGTGTGCTTTGGATGACAACACACAGCGTTCCCACATGAAGCTGTCAAGTGGAAACCAACTGATGGGAGGAAACAAGGGTACCCAAGAGAACCCTTAGCGAGGAAGGCAGAATAGTTGATCTCAACTCCATAAAGCAAATGGAATAAGCAGCAAATGAGAGGAATAGAAGAGACTGCTTTCTACCTCTGCACCAACATTGGCATGGGAAGGATGTTTTAAAAATGCAGAGTGCCTAGTGGGCTAATCAGATGCACCAACACGTTAGGTGCGAGTTGTAATCAACGGAAGTTAGGTGTGCAACCTGCTAGGCACTCTTGGAAATTTCAGTAGGTGACAAACTCTATTTTTAGGTATCTAAATACCTTTGAATAGCTGGCCCTTAAGCAGACGCCTAACTCGAAGCATGTGAGTAGCCCTATTTGCTTCACTGGGAATGAAGTATTGGACTCAAATACCATTCAGAGAAAGGATGTGAAACATATTCTTAATTGCTTTGTTGATTCGGCACCTGACCGGACATGAAGCATGAAGTCTCCTCTTTCGCGGGACCCCACCAAGCCAAATTGAAAGCACACAATGTGTTGAGGAGTCCACAAAAGATGGAAGAGGGGCAACTGCACGTGCCTGAGGGTGGGCTGCTGGAAGCTGGTCAGTCTCTTGTTTTGGGACTCGGAGTGGGGGAGGTTCTGGTTCCCTTCCAAGATGGGCTTTGCTGAATGTTCCTACTGTCTGTGCTCAGTACTGTTCTATGCTGTGTGACTAATATGACACATAAACCCTTCTGGTTTACAACGCTGGCTGAGAGTCACTGCTAACCAAAGCTGGGGCTGCATGGCCCCTCTTCTGCTGATACAAGCTGCAAGTGCACTAGGAGGGTTAGTGGGTATAGCTGTCCCGGCAAACTTTTCTAGTGTTGTCATGGCCTAGAGCTCAGACTTCCGAGAGATGATAGCACTTATCAAATTCATTCAGAGTGTCATTTGGCCAGGATAGTATCAATTCGATTCGGAGCAGCAAGCCACAGGACATGCATCAGTCATGACTACAGCTCCTTCTTGTTCACGTTGTGATATTTCTCTTTTGAATTTGGAAAGAAAAGCAAATAGAAGAGGCATGCAAGTAAGAAACAAAGGAAAACGGGGTTGTGGTGGGGGGGAGGGGCGTAAAAAAGCCAAAGAGATCATGTAGCTACTTACAACCCTATTTATCCTAAAGGCATATAATTCGCCACATACTGATGCAGGGTCTGACAGCTGCCTCTCCAACATTTATTTCCTGCATGATAAAACGCTAAGAGAATGCAGATTAAGTGTCACCATTATGGATAATTTGTGACCACATGGCGATGGGGGAAAAATCCTCTGCATTGGCTTCAGCTACTGCTATTGGGTCTGTCTTTTCCGTTCATCTGTGTTCCACTAGCAAAATGAAAATTTTAAGTGCAAGATTTGTTGGGGGGGGGGGGGAGTAATTGCCATGTCTGAAAACAGTTACTATGGTAGCAATGCTCTTTTTGCTTCTCTAGTGAAGAGTTGGGGGACCAGTGGTCCTTTTGTCAGATGCACATTGGCGCACATTTAAATTCTAATGTTTGCTTTAACCGTGTCTGCCTAACCTTGAAGCATCGGGAGAGAGAAGAAATAGCTTCAGAAAAAAATTGGCTCTCCTTAAATTTCCATCTGGAGAGCTTTTGCAAGCTCAGTATCTCATCTGAGATTAAAGGTTTCTCCTGTGCTTGTTAGTCAGTGTGGTCTTAATGACGTGTTTTTAAATTGCTGACCATTTGTGCTGTGTAATATGCAAGCAGAACATTTGTGAATATTTCTGTTCCTTCCAGCTCATCTGATGTAGTGCCTTTTCTTAGAACAGCCCCTGGGATGTATATATTAAATAAATTTAAACAAGGGGAAAGATTCTACCTTCAGTTGTTTAGCTGTTAAAAATATTTATCTTACTGACCAAATGAAGCCTTCTTATTGAACTTTGAAAGCAGAGAAAATCTGTGTCGGCATTTTAGTGGTGAAAGAAGAGTACGTGAACAAGATGAACATATTATTATGATCCATATTGCAGTAGTGGCATCGTCACTGAATTATGACTCGGGAGAGGACTATTTTAATGTCTACCACTGTCCTGTGAGGTGATCTTGGGCAAATCTCCTCACCTTTCTGTGCCTCAGTTTCCCCCATATGTAATATGGGGATAATGATAATGACGTCCACTGTAAACTTCTTTGAGATCTACAGATGAA
Source organism: Sternotherus odoratus (assembly GCA_032164245.1). Taxonomy (NCBI): domain Eukaryota; kingdom Metazoa; phylum Chordata; order Testudines; family Kinosternidae; genus Sternotherus; species Sternotherus odoratus. Next base: position 2,242,093 of record JAVMKO010000011.1, read on the forward strand.
AAGAGCTAGGTATTGTTGTTATTATCGCATACTAAAAGCCCCAGTTGATATCAGGGCCCCATTGTTCTAGGTGCCACTATATTACTGTGGGTTACACCTGCTATATGGTGGAGCATGGGAGAGTACCATTCAGGAGTTAAAGTGGGAGAGAATGCACCTAGCCCATCTCTGCTGAAAGCATAGAAAGCTCCTTGGCTTGGTTAAGCAATGCTTCCCATCCCCATCCCTGCTGCAGTGAGACTGCCCACTCTGGACTCTGCTATCCTTTCTTTAACCACTGCTCCTTCGCCTGTGTTTTTCTCAGTTCACAAAAAGGTAGAAGCGGCCACTCCATGGTAATGGAAGCTCCTGGCACCTCTCAAGAACAAGCCTAGGATGTACTCTCTCTCTAGGAGCATGGAAGGGCAAAGAGGGATTGAAGGAGGAGAAACGCTGAAGCATTGAGCAGCTCTAGTAACATCCAGCACAGGCGGCATCTGCTCCCAGCTCTTCCCGGCTCCTGTCAGTGCACACAACTGACATTAGCAGTAATGAGATTTATGAGTCGTTTCCATTGTGAGGGTCCATTGCAATCTGTCATGGTCCATTGCTCTTGCTGCCATTCTAGCATCACACCTGACCCTCAACAGGTGGTGAGCCCAAGAGACGGGTCCACATCGCCTTTTCGGGATCGGCCCCGGCTGGGTTACATGGATGGCCCAACCACCAGAGACGCTCACCTGACACCACCCACAGGGGTAGGTCCCAGAACTGATTGTCCAGGTGAGAAAGGAGACCAGAGGGTGTGTTCAAACTATAGGGGACTCACACTCCTCAGCTGTCTCAGCAAAACCTGTGCCAGGGTGCTGGAGAGGAGATTATGCCTGTTAGCTGAACCTCGGATTCAGGAGGAACAATGACTATTCCATCCTGGCTGAGTAGAATGGAAGAAATACGTCTTGTGTCTTAACAGTCCTGCTAATACTTTGTTGGCTCATGTTTAGTCTGTTCTTCACTATGACTCCCAGATCCTTTTCTTCAGAATTCCTCCCTAGGCAATCATTTCCCATTTTGTCTTTGTACAATTTATTATTCTTTCCTAAGAGTAGGACAAATATGAAGTAGTTATTGAAATTCATTCTATTTCTTTGATACCATTTTGTCAAAATCATTTTGCCTTCTAATTCTGTCCAGGGGCCATGTTATCAATGCGAATAATACGCAGCTCTTATATCAGTAACTCTGAAAGCCGCGCAAGGTCTTTCCTGTAGCTCTCTTCACAACACCTCTGTGAGGTGGTGCTATTGTTTCCATTTTACAGATGAGAAGATAACACACTGAAAGACCAAGTTCAATGGAAATTAGGAGCCTAAATACCTTTTAAGATCTGGGATCAAGTAACCTACTCAAGGTCACATGGGAAGTTTGTGGTGGATCAGGGGAACTGAACCTGGCTCCGTTGGGTTCTAGGCTAGTGCCCTGGTATCGGAATAACTTCCTTCGCTATCAGATCCTTTGTAAGTCAACAAGGGAAAAGAAATTACAAGTGCCAATCAGGAAAATGAGCAAAAGAGAGTTTAGAGGCAAGAAACCATGAGCTGAAATGCAAGTCACTAGACTGGATAAAGGCAACAAGCCAGATTGTTCTCTCTGTCTCTTGGGCTCTGAGAACTAGTTTGAATTAAATAGAAACCACCTTCCTGCCCTAGGGACCCGAAAGCAATCAGAGCTGCTTTGGAATCATTTGGTTCACATGGTGACATCTTTCTTCTCTCTGCAAACATTCCTTCTCTTCTGCAGATCAGCAGCAACTAAACAAGGTATCTGAGAACATGCATCCCCCCAGTCTCTTTCACCCCACGAAGAGATATGGGCAGCTGGAACAGGGAAATCCCCACTACTTCAGTAAGTTATAGATGTCCCGGGTTTCTTGCGTTCGTGATGGGCCAAATAAGACTAAATTAAATGGCCTCAACTAAAACGGGATGGGAGAGTTTTTAGACAGACACTTTCACTATGAGTTTGTCTACACGTGGAAATGTTACTGTAATTTAAATAACTCATCAAAGTGCTGCGAATAGTGGTTTGACTTCCTAAATGAGGTGACTTCAGCTTGAGCACTCAGCCCGTTAGAAATATGGTCAAAAATTCAACAAGACTCAAAAAATGAAAAAAAATCTCAAATTTTTGAAAAATGACCAAACAAGTGAAAAATGCTCCAAAATTCAGAAAAGGCTCAAAAAATGAAAAAAAATCTCAAATTTTGGATTTATTATCCAAAAGGTGAAAAATGGTCAGAACGCAGAAAAGGCTCAAAAATGAAAAAAATTCTCGAATTTTTGAAAAATGACCAAAAAAGTGAAAAATGCTCCAAAATTCAGAAAAGGCTCAAAAAATGAAAAAAAATCTCAAATTTTGAAAAATGATCCAAAAGGTGAAAAATGGTCAGAACTCAGAAAAGGCTCAAAAATGAAAAAAATTCTCGAATTTTTGAAAAATGATCAAAAAGGTGAAAAATGCTCCAAAATTCAGAAAAGGCTCAAAAACTGAAAAAAAACCTCAAATTTTTGAAAAATGATCCAAAAGGTGAAAAATGGTCAGAACTCAGAAAAGGCTCAAAAATGAAAAAAATTCTCGAATTTTTTAAAAATGACCAAAAAGGTGAAAAATGCTCCAAAATTCAGAAAAGGCTCAAAAAATGAAAAAAAATTCTCGAATTTTTGAAAAATGATCCAAAAGGTGAAAAATGCTCCAAAATTCAGAAAAGGCTCAAAAAATCAAAAAATTATCAAATTCTTGAAAAATGATCAACACGGTGAAATATGGTCAAAAATTCAACAAGACTCAAAAAATGAAAAAAATTCTCAAATTTTTGAAAAATGAAAAAAAAAGTGAAAAATGCTCCAAAATTCAGAAAAGGCTCAAAAAATGAAAAGAAATCTGAAATTTTGAAAAATGATCCAAAAGGTGAAAAATGGTCAGAACTCAGAAAAGGCTCAAAAAATGAAAAAAATTCTCGAATTTTTGAAAAATGACCAAAAAAGTGAAAAATGCTCCAAAATTCAGAAAAGGCTCAAAAAATGAAAAGAAATCTGAAATTTTTGAAAAATGATCCAAAAGGTGAAAAATGGTCAGAACTCAGAAAAGGCTCAAAAAATGAAAAAAATTCTCGAATTTTTGAAAAATGACCAAAAAAGTGAAAAATGCTCCAAAATTCAGAAAAGGCTCAAAAAAAGGAAAAAAATCTCAAATTTTGAAAAATGATCCAAAAGGTGAAAAATGGTCAGAACTCAGTAAAGGCTCAAAAATGAAAAAAATTCTCGAATTTTTGAAAAATGACCAAAAAAGTGAAAAATGCTCCAAAATTCAGAAAAGGCTCAAAAAATGAAAAAAATTCTCGAATTTTTGAAAAATGACCAAAAAAGTGAAAAATGCTCCAAAATTCAGAAAAGGCTCAAAAAAAGGAAAAAAATCTCAAATTTTTGAAAAATGATCCAAAAGGTGAAAAATGGTCAGAACTCAGAAAAGGCTCAAAAATGAAAAAAATTCTCGAATTTTTGAAAAATGATCAAAAAGGTGAAAAATGCTCCAAAATTCAGAAAAGGCTCAAAAAATGAAAAAAATCTCAAATTTTTGAAAAATGATCCAAATGGTGAAAAATGGTCAGAACGCAGAAAAGGCTCAAAAATGAAAAAAATTCTCGAATTTTTGAAAAATGACCAAAAAAGTGGAAAAATGTTCCAAAATTCAGAAAAGGCTCAAAAACTGAAAAAAATCTCAAATTTTTGAAAAATGATCCAAAAGGTGAAAAATGGTCACAACTCAGAAAAGGCTCAAAAATGAAAAAAATTCTCGAATTTTTGAAAAATGATCAAAAAGGTGAAAAATGCTCCAAAATTCAGAAAAGGCTCAAAAAATGAAAAAAAATCTCAAATTTTTGAAAAATGATCCAAAAGGTGAAAAATGGTCAGAACTCAGAAAAGGCTCAAAAATGAAAAAAATTCTCGAATTTTTTAAAAATGACCAAAAAGGTGAAAAATGCTCCAAAATTCAGAAAAGGCTCAAAAAATGAAAAAAAATCTCAAATTTTTTAAAAATGATCCAAAAGGTGAAAAATGGTCAGAACTCAGAAAAGGCTCAAAAATGAAAAAAATTCTCGAATTTATGAAAATGACCAAAAAAGTGAAAAATGCTCCAAAATTCAGAAAAGGCTCAAAAAATGAAAAAATTCTCGAATTTTTGAAAAATGACCAAAAAAGTGAAAAATGCTCCAAAATTCAGAAAAGGCTCAAAAAAAGGAAAAAAATCTCAAATTTTTGAAAAATGATCCAAAAGGTGAAAAATGGTCAGAACTCAGAAAAGGCTCAAAAATGAAAAAAATTCTCGAATTTTTGAAAAATGACCAAAAAGGTGAAAAATGCTCCAAAATTCAGAAAAGGCTCAAAAATGAAAAAAAAATCTCAAATTTTTGAAAAATGATCCAAAAGGTGAAAAATGCTCCAAAATTCAGAAAAGGCTCAAAAAATCAAAAAATTATCAAATTCTTGAAAAATGATCAACACGGTGAAATATGGTCAAAAATTCAACAAGACTCAAATAATGAAAAAAATTCTCAAATTTTTGAAAAATGATCCAAAAGGTTAAAAATGCTCCAAAATTCAGAAAAGGCTCAAAAAATGAAAAAAATTCTCGAATTTTTGAAAAATGACCAAAAAAGTGAAAAATGATCCAAAATTCAGAAAAGGCTCAAAAAATGAAAAAAAATCTCAAATTTTTGAAAAATGATCCAAAAGGTGAAAAATGGTCAGAACTCAGAAAAGGCTCAAAAATGAAAAAATTCTCGAATTTTTGAAAAATGACCAAAAAAGTGAAAAATGCTCCAAAATTCAGAAAAGGCTCAAAAAATCAAAAAATTATCAAATTCTTGAAAAATGATCAACACGGTGAAATATGGTCAAAAATTCAACAAGACTCAAAAAATGAAAAAAATTCTCAAATTTTTGAAAAATGATCCAAAAGGTGAAAAATGGTCAGAACTCAGAAAAGGCTCAAAAATGAAAAATATTCTCGAATTTTTGAAAAATGAAAAAAAAAGTGAAAAATGCTCCAAAATTCAGAAAAGGCTCAAAAAATGAAAAGAAATCTGAAATTTTTGAAAAATGATCCAAAAGGTGAAAAATGGTCAGAACTCAGAAAAGGCTCAAAAATGAAAAAAATTCTAGAATTTTTGAAAAATGATCAAAAAGGTGAAAAATGCTCCAAAATTCAGAAAAGGCTCAAAAAATGAAAAAAAAATCTCAAATTTTTGAAAAATGATCCAAAAGGTGAAAATGGTCAGAACTCAGAAAAGGCTCAAAAATGAAAAAATTCTCGAATTTTGAAAAATGACCAAAAAAGTGAAAATGCTCCAAAATTCAGAAAAGGCTCAAAAAATGAAAAAAATTCTCGAATTTTTGAAAAATGACCAAAAAAGTGAAAAATGCTCCAAAATTCAGAAAAGGCTCAAAAAAAGGAAAAAAATCTCAATTTTTGAAAAATGATCAAAAGGTGAAAAATGGTCAGAACTCAGAAAAGGCTCAAAAATGAAAAAAATTCTCGAATTTTTGAAAAATGATCAAAAAGGTGAAAAATGCTCCAAAATTCAGAAAAGGCTCAAAAAATGAAAAAAATCTCAAATTTTTGAAAATGATCCAAATGGTGAAAAATGGTCAGAACGCAGAAAAGGCTCAAAAATGAAAAAAATTCTCGAATTTTTGAAAAATGACCAAAAAAGTGAAAAATGTTCCAAAATTCAGAAAAGGCTCAAAAACTGAAAAAAATCTCAAATTTTTGAAAAATGATCCAAAAGGTGAAAAATGGTCACAACTCAGAAAAGGCTCAAAAATGAAAAAAATTCTCGAATTTTTGAAAAATGATCAAAAAGGTGAAAAATGCTCCAAAATTCAGAAAAGGCTCAAAAAATGAAAAAAAATCTCAAATTTTTGAAAAATGATCCAAAAGGTGAAAAATGGTCAGAACTCAGAAAAGGCTCAAAAATGAAAAAAATTCTCGAATTTTTTAAAAATGACCAAAAAGGTGAAAAATGCTCCAAAATTCAGAAAAAGCTCAAAAAATGAAAAAAAATCTCAAATTTTTTAAAAATGATCCAAAAGGTGAAAAATGGTCAGAACTCAGAAAAGGCTCAAAAATGAAAAAAATTCTCGAATTTATGAAAAATGACCAAAAAAGTGAAAAATGCTCCAAAATTCAGAAAAGGCTCAAAAAATGAAAAAAATTCTCGAATTTTTGAAAAATGACCAAAAAAGTGAAAAATGCTCCAAAATTCAGAAAAGGCTCAAAAAAAGGAAAAAAATCTCAAATTTTGAAAAATGATCCAAAAGGTGAAAAATGCTCAGAACTCAGAAAAGGCTCAAAAATGAAAAAAATTCTCGAATTTTTGAAAAATGATCAAAAAGGTGAAACATGCTCCAAAATTCAGAAAAGGCTCAAAAATGAAAAAACTTCTCGAATTTTTGAAAAATGATCAAAAAGGTGAAAATGCTCCAAAATTCAGAAAGGCTCAAAAATGAAAAAACTTCTCGAATTTTTGAAAAATGATCAAAAAGGTGAAAAATGCTCCAAAATTCAGAAAAGGCTCAAAAAATGAAAAAAAATCTCAAATTTTTGAAAAATGATCCAAAAGGTGAAAAATGGTCAGAACTCAGAAAAGGCTCAAAAATGAAAAAAATTCTCGAATTTTTTAAAAATGACCAAAAAGGTGAAAAATGCTCCAAAATTCAGAAAAGGCTCAAAAAATGAAAAAAATCTCAATTTTTTTAAAAATGATCCAAAAGGTGAAAAATGGTCAGAACTCAGAAAAGGCTCAAAAATGAAAAAAATTCTCGAATTTTTGAAAAATGACCAAAAAAGTGAAAAATGCTCCAAAATTCAGAAAAGGCTCAAAAACTGAAAAAAAACCTCAAATTTTTGAAAAATGATCAAAAGGTGAAAAATGGTCAGAACTCAGAAAAGGCTCAAAAATGAAAAAAATTCTCGAATTTTTTAAAAATGACCAAAAAGGTGAAAAATGCTCCAAAATTCAGAAAAGGCTCAAAAAATGAAAAAAAAATCTCAAATTTTGAAAAATGATCCAAAAGGTGAAAAATGCTCCAAAATTCAGAAAAGGCTCAAAAAATGAAAAAAATTCTCGAATTTTTGAAAAATGACCAAAAAAGTGAAAAATGATCCAAAATTCAGAAAAGGCTCAAAAAATGAAAAAAAATCTCAAATTTTTGAAAAATGATCCAAAAGGTGAAAAATGGTCAGAACTCAGAAAAGGCTCAAAAATGAAAAAAATTCTCGAATTTTTGAAAAATGACCAAAAAAGTGAAAAATGCTCCAAAATTCAGAAAGGCTCAAAAAATCAAAAAATTATCAAATTCTTGAAAAATGATCAACACGGTGAAATATGGTCAAAAATTCAACAAGACTCAAAAAATGAAAAAAATTCTCAAATTTTTGAAAAATGATCCAAAAGGTGAAAAATGGTCAGAACTCAGAAAGGCTCAAAAATGAAAAATATTCTCGAATTTTGAAAAATGAAAAAAAAAGTGAAAAATGCTCCAAAATTCAGAAAAGGCTCAAAAAATGAAAAGAAATCTGAAATTTTTGAAAAATGATCCAAAAGGTGAAAAATGGTCAGAACTCAGAAAGGCTCAAAAATGAAAAAAATTCTCGAATTTTTGAAAAATGACCAAAAAAGTGAAAAATGCTCCAAAATTCAGAAAAGGCTCAAAAAATGAAAAAAATTCTCGAATTTTTGAAAAATGACCAAAAAAGTGAAAAATGCTCCAAAATTCAGAAAAGGCTCAAAAAAAGGAAAAAATCTCAAATTTTTGAAAAATGATCCAAAAGGTGAAAAATGGTCAGAACTCAGAAAAGGCTCAAAAATGAAAAAAATTCTCGAATTTTTGAAAAATGATCAAAAAGGTGAAAAATGCCTCCAAAATTCAGAAAAGGCTCAAAAAATCAAAAAATTATCAAATTCTTGAAAAATGATCAACACGGTGAAATATGGTCAAAAATTCAACAAGACTCAAAAAATGAAAAAAATTCTCAAATTTTGAAAAATGACCAAAAAAGTGAAAAATGCTCCAAAATTCAGAAAAGGCTCAAAAAATGAAAAGAAATCTGAAATTTTTGAAAAATGATCCAAAAGGTGAAAAATGGTCAGAACTCAGAAAAGGCTCAAAAAATGAAAAAAATTCTCGAATTTTTGAAAAATGACCAAAAAAGTGAAAAATGCTCCAAAATTCAGAAAAGGCTCAAAAAAAGGAAAAAAATCTCAAATTTTTGAAAATGATCCAAAAGGTGAAAAATGGTCAGAACTCAGTAAAGGCTCAAAAATGAAAAAAATTCTCGAATTTTTGAAAAATGACCAAAAAGGTGAAAAATGCTCCAAAATTCAGAAAAGGCTCAAAAATGAAAAAAAAATCTCAAATTTTTGAAAAATGATCCAAAAGGTGAAAAATGGTCAGAACTCAGAAAGGCTCAAAAATGAAAAAAATTCTCGAATTTTTGAAAAATGACCAAAAAAGTGAAAAATGCTCCAAAATTCAGAAAAGGCTCAAAAAATGAAAAAAATTCTCGAATTTTTGAAAAATGACCAAAAAAGTGAAAAATGCTCCAAAATTCAGAAAAGGCTCAAAAAAAGGAAAAAAATCTCAAATTTTTGAAAATGATCCAAAAGGTGAAAAATGGTCAGAACTCAGAAAAGGCTCAAAATGAAAAAAATTCTCGAATTTTTGAAAAATGATCAAAAAGGTGAAAAATGCTCCAAAATTCAGAAAAGGCTCAAAAAATGAAAAAAATCTCAAATTTTTGAAAAATGATCCAAATGGTGAAAAATGGTCAGAACGCAGAAAAGGCTCAAAAATGAAAAAAATTCTCGAATTTTGAAAAATGACCAAAAAGTGAAAAATGTTCCAAAATTCAGAAAAGGCTCAAAAACTGAAAAAAAATCTCAAATTTTTGAAAAATGATCCAAAAGGTGAAAAATGGTCACAACTCAGAAAAGGCTCAAAATGAAAAAATTCTCGAATTTTTGAAAAATGATCAAAAAGGTGAAAAATGCTCCAAAATTCAGAAAAGGCTCAAAAAATGAAAAAAATCTCAAATTTTTGAAAAATGATCCAAAAGGTGAAAAATGGTCAGAACTCAGAAAAGGCTCAAAAATGAAAAAAATTCTCGAATTTTTTAAAAATGACCAAAAAGGTGAAAAATGCTCCAAAATTCAGAAAGGCTCAAAAAATGAAAAAAAATCTCAAATTTTTAAAATGATCCAAAAGGTGAAAAATGGTCAGAACTCAGAAAAGGCTCAAAAATGAAAAAAATTCTCGAATTTATGAAAATGACCAAAAAAGTGAAAAATGCTCCAAAATTCAGAAAAGGCTCAAAAAATGAAAAAATTCTCAAATTTTTGAAAAATGACCAAAAAAGTGAGAAATGCTCCAAAATTCAGAAAAGGCTCAAAAATGAAAAAAATCTCAAATTTTTGAAAAATGATCCAAATGGTGAAAAATGGTCAGAACGCAGAAAAGGCTCAAAAATGAAAAAAATTCTCGAATTTTTGAAAAATGACCAAAAAAGTGAAAAATGTTCCAAAATTCAGAAAAGGCTCAAAAACTGAAAAAAAATCTCAAATTTTTGAAAAATGATCCAAAAGGTGAAAAATGGTCACAACTCAGAAAAGGCTCAAAAATGAAAAAAATTCTCGAATTTTTGAAAAATGATCAAAAGGTGAAAAATGCTCCAAAATTCAGAAAAGGCTCAAAAAATGAAAAAAAATCTCAAATTTTTGAAAAATGATCCAAAAGGTGAAAAATGGTCAGAACTCAGAAAAGGCTCAAAAATGAAAAAAATTCTCGAATTTTTTAAAAATGACCAAAAAGGTGAAAAATGCTCCAAAATTCAGAAAAAGCTCAAAAAATGAAAAAAAATCTCAAATTTTTTAAAAATGATCCAAAAGGTGAAAAATGGTCAGAACTCAGAAAAGGCTCAAAAATGAAAAAAATTCTCGAATTTATGAAAAATGACAAAAAAGTGAAAAATGCTCCAAAATTCAGAAAAGGCTCAAAAAAGGAAAAAAATCTCAAATTTTTGAAAAATGATCCAAAGGTGAAAAATGCTCAGAACTCAGAAAAGGCTCAAAAATGAAAAAAATTCTCGAATTTTTGAAAAATGATCAAAAAGGTGAAACATGCTCCAAAATTCAGAAAAGGCTCAAAAATGAAAAAACTTCTCGAATTTTTGAAAAATGATCAAAAAGGTGAAAAATGCTCCAAAATTCAGAAAAGGCTCAAAAATGAAAAAACTTCTCGAATTTTTGAAAAATGATCAAAAAGGTGAAAATGCTCCAAAATTCAGAAAAGGCTCAAAAAATGAAAAAAAATCTCAAATTTTTTAAAAATGATCCAAAGGTGAAAAATGGTCAGAACTCAGAAAAGGCTCAAAATGAAAAAAAATTCTCGAATTTTTTAAAAATGACCAAAAGTGAAAAATGCTCCAAAATTCAGAAAAGGCTCAAAAAATGAAAAAAAATCTCAAATTTTGAAAAATGATCCAAAAGGTGAAAAATGGTCAGAACTCAGAAAAGGCTCAAAAATGAAAAAAATTCTCGAATTTTTTAAAAATGACCAAAAAGGTGAAAAATGCTCCAAAATTCAGAAAAGGCTCAAAAAATGAAAAAAATCTCAATTTTTTTAAAAATGATCCAAAAGGTGAAAAATGGTCAGAACTCAGAAAAGGCTCAAAAATGAAAAAAATTCTCGAACTTTTGAAAAATGACCAAAAAAGTGAAAAATGCTCCAAAATTCAGAAAAGGCTCAAAAACTGAAAAAAAACCTCAAATTTTTGAAAAATGATCCAAAAGGTGAAAAATGGTCAGAACTCAGAAAAGGCTCAAAAATGAAAAAAATTCTCGAATTTTTTAAAATGACCAAAAAGGTGAAAAATGCTCCAAAATTCAGAAAAGGCTCAAAAAATGAAAAAAAAATCTCAAATTTTTGAAAAATGATCCAAAAGGTGAAAAATGCTCCAAAATTCAGAAAAGGCTCAAAAAATGAAAAAAATTCTCGAATTTTTGAAAAATGACCAAAAAAGTGAAAAATGATCCAAAATTCAGAAAAGGCTCAAAAAATGAAAAAAATCTCAATTTTTGAAAATGATCCAAAAGGTGAAAAATGGTCAGAACTCAGAAAAGGCTCAAAAATGAAAAAAATTCTCGAATTTTTGAAAAATGACCAAAAAAGTGAAAAATGCTCCAAAATTCAGAAAAGGCTCAAAAAAATCAAAAAATTATCAAATTCTTGAAAAATGATCAACACGGTGAAATATGGTCAAAAATTCAACAAGACTCAAAAAATGAAAAAAATTCTCAAATTTTTGAAAAATGATCCAAAAGGTGAAAAATGGTCAGAACTCAGAAAAGGCTCAAAAATGAAAAATATTCTCGAATTTTTGAAAAATGAAAAAAAAAAGTGAAAAATGCTCCAAAATTCAGAAAAGGCTCAAAAATGAAAAGAAATCTGAAATTTTTGAAAATGATCCAAAAGGTGAAAAATGGTCAGAACTCAGAAAAGGCTCAAAAATGAAAAAATTCTCGAATTTTGAAAAATGACCAAAAAGTGAAAAATGCTCCAAAATTCAGAAAAGGCTCAAAAAATGAAAAAATTCTCGAATTTTTGAAAAATGACCAAAAAAGTGAAAAATGCTCCAAAATTCAGAAAAGGCTCAAAAAAAGGAAAAAATCTCAAATTTTTGAAAAATGATCCAAAAGGTGAAAAATGGTCAGAACTCAGAAAAGGCTCAAAAATGAAAAAAATTCTCGAATTTTGAAAAATGATCAAAAAGGTGAAAAATGCTCCAAAATTCAGAAAAGGCTCAAAAATCAAAAAATTATCAAATTCTTGAAAAATGATCAACACGGTGAAATATGGTCAAAAATTCAACAAGACTCAAAAATGAAAAAAATTCTCAAATTTTTGAAAAATGACCAAAAAAGTGAAAAATGCTCCAAAATTCAGAAAAGGCTCAAAAAATGAAAAGAAATCTGAAATTTTTGAAAAATGATCCAAAAGGTGAAAAATGGTCAGAACTCAGAAAAGGCTCAAAAATGAAAAAAATTCTCGAATTTTTGAAAATGATCAAAAAGGTGAAAAATGCTCCAAAATTCAGAAAAGGCTCAAAAAATCAAAAAATTATCAAATTCTTGAAAAATGATCAACACGGTGAAATATGGTCAAAAATTCAACAAGACTCAAAAAATGAAAAAAATTCTCAAATTTTTGAAAAATGACCAAAAAAGTGAAAAATGCTCCAAAATTCAGAAAAGGCTCAAAAATGAAAAAACTTCTCGAATTTTTGAAAAATGATCAAAAAGGTGAAAAATGCTCCAAAATTCAGAAAAGGCTCAAAAATGAAAAAAATTCTCGAATTTTTGAAAATGATCAAAAAGGTGAAAAATGCTCCAAAATTCAGAAAAGGCTCAAAAAATGAAAAAAAATCTCAAATTTTTGAAAAATGATCCAAAAGGTGAAAAATGGTCAGAACTCAGAAAGGCTCAAAAATGAAAAAAATTCTCGAATTTTTTAAAAATGACCAAAAGTGAAAAATGCTCCAAAATTCAGAAAAGGCTCAAAAAATGAAAAAAAATCTCAAATTTTTGAAAAATGATCCAAAAGGTGAAAAATGGTCAGAACTCAGAAAAGGCTCAAAAATGAAAAAAATTCTCGAATTTTTGAAAAATGACCAAAAAAGTGAAAAATGCTCCAAAATTCAGAAAGGCTCAAAAAATGAAAAAAATTCTCGAATTTTTGAAAAATGACCAAAAAAGTGAAAAATGCTCCAAAATTCAGAAAAGGCTCAAAAAAAGGAAAAAATCTCAAATTTTTGAAAAATGATCCAAAAGGTGAAAAATGGTCAGAACTCAGAAAAGGCTCAAAAATGAAAAAAATTCTCGAATTTTTGAAAAATGATCAAAAGGTGAAAAATGCTCCAAAATTCAGAAAAGGCTCAAAAAATGAAAAAAATCTCAAATTTTTGAAAAATGATCCAAATGGTGAAAAATGGTCAGAACGCAGAAAAGGCTCAAAAATGAAAAAAATTCTCGAATTTTTGAAAAATGACCAAAAAGTGAAAAATGTTCCAAATTCAGAAAAGGCTCAAAAACTGAAAAAAATCTCAAATTTTGAAAAATGATCCAAAAGGTGAAAAATGGTCACAACTCAGAAAAGGCTCAAAAATGAAAAAATTCTCGAATTTTTGAAAAATGATCAAAAAGGTGAAAAATGCTCCAAATTCAGAAAGGCTCAAAAAATGAAAAAAAATCTCAAATTTTTGAAAAATGATCCAAAAGGTGAAAAATGGTCAGAACTCAGAAAAGGCTCAAAAATGAAAAAAATTCTCGAATTTTTTAAAAATGACCAAAAAGGTGAAAAATGCTCCAAAATTCAGAAAAGGCTCAAAAAATGAAAAAAAATCTCAAATTTTTTAAAATGATCCAAAAGGTGAAAAATGGTCAGAACTCAGAAAAGGCTCAAAAATGAAAAAAATTCTCGAATTTATGAAAAATGACCAAAAAAGTGAAAAATGCTCCAAAATTCAGAAAAGGCTCAAAAAATGAAAAAAATTCTCAAATTTTTGAAAATGACCAAAAAAGTGAAAAATGCTCCAAAATTCAGAAAAGGCTCAAAAATGAAAAAAAAATCTCAAATTTTTGAAAAATGATCCAAAAGGTGAAAAATGCTCCAAAATTCAGAAAAGGCTCAAAAAATGAAAAAAATTCTCAAATTTTGAAAAATGACCAAAAAAGTGAAAAATGATCCAAAATTCAGAAAAGGCTCAAAAAATGAAAAAAAATCTCAAATTTTTGAAAAATGATCCAAAAGGTGAAAAATGGTCAGAACTCAGAAAAGGCTCAAAAATGAAAAAAATTCTCGAATTTTTGAAAAATGACCAAAAAAGTGAAAATGCTCCAAAATTCAGAAAGGCTCAAAAAAATCAAAAAATTATCAAATTCTTGAAAAATGATCAACACGGTGAAATATGGTCAAAAATTCAACAAGACTCAAAAAATGAAAAAAATTCTCAAATTTTTGAAAAATGATCCAAAAGGTGAAAAATGGTCAGAACTCAGAAAAGGCTCAAAAATGAAAAATATTCTCGAATTTTGAAAAATGAAAAAAAAAGTGAAAAATGCTCCAAAATTCAGAAAAGGCTCAAAAAATGAAAAGAAATCTGAAATTTTGAAAAATGATCCAAAAGGTGAAAAATGGTCAGAACTCAGAAAAGGCTCAAAAATGAAAAAAATTCTCGAATTTTTGAAAAATGACCAAAAAGTGAAAAAATGCTCCAAAATTCAGAAAAGGCTCAAAAAATGAAAAAAATTCTCGAATTTTTGAAAAATGACCAAAAAAGTGAAAAATGCTCCAAAATTCAGAAAAGGCTCAAAAAAAGGAAAAAAATCTCAAATTTTTGAAAATGATCCAAAAGGTGAAAAATGGTCAGAACTCAGAAAAGGCTCAAAAATGAAAAAAATTCTCGAATTTTGAAAAATGATCAAAAAGGTGAAAATGCTCCAAAATTCAGAAAAGGCTCAAAAAATCAAAAAATTATCAAATTCTTGAAAAATGATCAACACGGTGAAATATGGTCAAAAATTCAACAAGACTCAAAAAATGAAAAAAATTCTCAAATTTTTGAAAAATGACCAAAAAAGTGAAAAATGCTCCAAAATTCAGAAAAGGCTCAAAAAATGAAAAGAAATCTGAAATTTTTGAAAAATGATCCAAAAGGTGAAAAATGGTCAGAACTCAGAAAAGGCTCAAAAATGAAAAAAATTCTCGAATTTTTGAAAAATGACCAAAAAAGTGAAAATGCTCCAAAATTCAGAAAAGGCTCAAAAAAAGGAAAAAAATCTCAAATTTTTGAAAATGATCCAAAAGGTGAAAAATGGTCAGAACTCAGTAAAGGCTCAAAAATGAAAAAAATTCTCGAATTTTTGAAAAATGACCAAAAAGGTGAAAAATGCTCCAAAATTCAGAAAAGGCTCAAAAAATGAAAAAAAAATCTCAAATTTTTGAAAAATGATCCAAAAGGTGAAAAATGGTCAGAACTCAGAAAAGGCTCAAAATGAAAAAAATTCTCGAATTTTT